>CAXIUU010000014.1:0-47500 GCA_964035525.1 Porites cylindrica
CGGTAGCGATCAAACAGACGATTATCCATAAAAGAATCTTGGTACAAAGAGGCAAGACTGCAGCCCAGACGGCAAAGCAGTGACGGGAATGCGTTGAGGTAGGTCGAGGGAGAACGTTAAGGGCCTAACGCTAGGTAGCATAACGTGCGGGCCGCTAGTATCGATAGACGTCCAACCCTAAGCCCTCAGTTTTTTCTGTTTTTTTTTTTGTTGTCGAACCCTAATCGTATGTAGGTTTCAGAAGCTAATTGGCGGCGCCGACGGTGCACCCGCTCTGCTCTGCATCGGACACAGAAAGAGACAGCCAGTGTCCAGAACGAAGTGCTTGCGATGCAAACCAGGCATTCAGAAGTTTTCTTTCATTAACGTTACTGCTTATGAAAAGAACGGACTAGTGCGCACGTCATAATAAGAGTAAGCAGCGCCATATACAGGTCCGCCAGTTAGCGTAGTCTTCTTATCCTGTCGCGATTACAAAAAATTGCCTGTCTGAGCCTTGGGTTTTGTGCTTTTTGCCTTCGGTAGCGATCAAACAGACGATTATCCATAAAAGAATCTTGGTACAAAGAGGCAAGACTGCAGCCCAGACGGCAAAGCAGTGACGGGAATGCGTTGAGGTAGGTCGAGGGAGAACGTTAAGGGCCTAACGCTAGGTAGCATAACGTGCGGGCCGCTAGTATCGATAGACGTCCAACCCTAAGCCCTCAGTTTTTTCTGTTTTTTTTTTTTGTTGTCGAACCCTAATCGTATGTAGGTTTCAGAAGCTAATTGGCGGCGCCGACGGTGCACCCGCTCTGCTCTGCATCGGACACAGAAAGAGACAGCCAGTGTCCAGAACGAAGTGCTTGCGATGCAAACCAGGCATTCAGAAGTTTTCTTTCATTAACGTTACTGCTTATGAAAAGAACGGACTAGTGCGCACGTCATAATAAGAGTAAGCAGCGCCATATACAGGTCCGCCAGTTAGCGTAGTCTTCTTATCCTGTCGCGATTACAAAAAATTGCCTGTCTGAGCCTTGGGGTTTTGTGCTTTTTTGCCTTCGGTAGCGATCAAACAGACGATTATCCATAAAAGAATCTTGGTACAAAGAGGCAAGACTGCAGCCCAGACGGCAAAGCAGTGACGGGAATGCGTTGAGGTAGGTCGAGGGAGAACGTTAAGGGCCTAACGCTAGGTAGCATAACGTGCGGGCCGCTAGTATCGATAGACGTCCAACCCTAAGCCCTCAGTTTTTTCTGTTTTTTTTTTTTGTTGTCGAACCCTAATCGTATGTAGGTTTCAGAAGCTAATTGGCGGCGCCGACGGTGCACCCGCTCTGCTCTGCATCGGACACAGAAAGAGACAGCCAGTGTCCAGAACGAAGTGCTTGCGATGCAAACCAGGCATTCAGAAGTTTTCTTTCATTAACGTTACTGCTTATGAAAAGAACGGACTAGTGCGCACGTCATAATAAGAGTAAGCAGCGCCATATACAGGTCCGCCAGTTAGCGTAGTCTTCTTATCCTGTCGCGATTACAAAAAATTGCCTGTCTGAGCCTTGGGTTTTTGTGCTTTTTGCCTTCGGTAGCGATCAAACAGACGATTATCCATAAAAGAATCTTGGTACAAAGAGGCAAGACTGCAGCCCAGACGGCAAAGCAGTGACGGGAATGCGTTGAGGTAGGTCGAGGGAGAACGTTAAGGGCCTAACGCTAGGTAGCATAACGTGCGGGCCGCTAGTATCGATAGACGTCCAACCCTAAGCCCTCAGTTTTTTCTGTTTTTTTTTTTTGTTGTCGAACCCTAATCGTATGTAGGTTTCAGAAGCTAATTGGCGGCGCCGACGGTGCACCCCGCTCTGCTCTGCATCGGACACAGAAAGAGACAGCCAGTGTCCAGAACGAAGTGCTTGCGATGCAAACCAGGCATTCAGAAGTTTTCTTTCATTAACGTTACTGCTTATGAAAAGAACGGACTAGTGCGCACGTCCATAATAAGAGTAAGCAGCGCCATATACAGGTCCGCCAGTTAGCGTAGTCTTCTTATCCTGTCGCGATTACAAAAAATTGCCTGTCTGAGCCTTGGGTTTTGTGCTTTTTGCCTTCGGTAGCGATCAAACAGACGATTATCCATAAAAGAATCTTGGTACAAAGAGGCAAGACTGCAGCCCAGACGGCAAAGCAGTGACGGGAATGCGTTGAGGTAGGTCGAGGGAGAACGTTAAGGGCCTAACGCTAGGTAGCATAACGTGCGGGCCGCTAGTATCGATAGACGTCCAACCCTAAGCCCTCAGTTTTTTCTGTTTTTTTTTTTTGTTGTCGAACCCTAATCGTATGTAGGTTTCAGAAGCTAATTGGCGGCGCCGACGGTGCACCCGCTCTGCTCTGCATCGGACACAGAAAGAGACAGCCAGTGTCCAGAACGAAGTGCTTGCGATGCAAACCAGGCATTCAGAAGTTTTCTTTCATTAACGTTACTGCTTATGAAAAGAACGGACTAGTGCGCACGTCATAATAAGAGTAAGCAGCGCCATATACAGGTCCGCCAGTTAGCGTAGTCTTCTTATCCTGTCGCGATTACAAAAAATTGCCTGTCTGAGCCTTGGGTTTTGTGCTTTTTGCCTTCGGTAGCGATCAAACAGACGATTATCCATAAAAGAATCTTGGTACAAAGAGGCAAGACTGCAGCCCAGACGGCAAAGCAGTGACGGGAATGCGTTGAGGTAGGTCGAGGGAGAACGTTAAGGGCCTAACGCTAGGTAGCATAACGTGCGGGCCGCTAGTATCGATAGACGTCCAACCCTAAGCCCTCAGTTTTTTCTGTTTTTTTTTTTTGTTGTCGAACCCTAATCGTATGTAGGTTTCAGAAGCTAATTGGCGGCGCCGACGGTGCACCCGCTCTGCTCTGCATCGGACACAGAAAGAGACAGCCAGTGTCCAGAACGAAGTGCTTGCGATGCAAACCAGGCATTCAGAAGTTTTCTTTCATTAACGTTACTGCTTATGAAAAGAACGGACTAGTGCGCACGTCATAATAAGAGTAAGCAGCGCCATATACAGGTCCGCCAGTTAGCGTAGTCTTCTTATCCTGTCGCGATTACAAAAAATTGCCTGTCTGAGCCTTGGGTTTTGTGCTTTTTGCCTTCGGTAGCGATCAAACAGACGATTATCCATAAAAGAATCTTGGTACAAAGAGGCAAGACTGCAGCCCAGACGGCAAAGCAGTGACGGGAATGCGTTGAGGTAGGTCGAGGGAGAACGTTAAGGGCCTAACGCTAGGTAGCATAACGTGCGGGCCGCTAGTATCGATAGACGTCCAACCCTAAGCCCTCAGTTTTTTCTGTTTTTTTTTTTTGTTGTCGAACCCTAATCGTATGTAGGTTTCAGAAGCTAATTGGCGGCGCCGACGGTGCACCCGCTCTGCTCTGCATCGGACACAGAAAGAGACAGCCAGTGTCCAGAACGAAGTGCTTGCGATGCAAACCAGGCATTCAGAAGTTTTCTTTCATTAACGTTACTGCTTATGAAAAGAACGGACTAGTGCGCACGTCATAATAAGAGTAAGCAGCGCCATATACAGGTCCGCCAGTTAGCGTAGTCTTCTTATCCTGTCGCGATTACAAAAAATTGCCTGTCTGAGCCTTGGGTTTTGTGCTTTTTGCCTTCGGTAGCGATCAAACAGACGATTATCCATAAAAGAATCTTGGTACAAAGAGGCAAGACTGCAGCCCAGACGGCAAAGCAGTGACGGGAATGCGTTGAGGTAGGTCGAGGGAGAACGTTAAGGGCCTAACGCTAGGTAGCATAACGTGCGGGCCGCTAGTATCGATAGACGTCCAACCCTAAGCCCTCAGTTTTTTCTGTTTTTTTTTTTTGTTGTCGAACCCTAATCGTATGTAGGTTTCAGAAGCTAATTGGCGGCGCCGACGGTGCACCCGCTCTGCTCTGCATCGGACACAGAAAGAGACAGCCAGTGTCCAGAACGAAGTGCTTGCGATGCAAACCAGGCATTCAGAAGTTTTCTTTCATTAACGTTACTGCTTATGAAAAGAACGGACTAGTGCGCACGTCATAATAAGAGTAAGCAGCGCCATATACAGGTCCGCCAGTTAGCGTAGTCTTCTTATCCTGTCGCGATTACAAAAAATTGCCTGTCTGAGCCTTGGGTTTTGTGCTTTTTGCCTTCGGTAGCGATCAAACAGACGATTATCCATAAAAGAATCTTGGTACAAAGAGGCAAGACTGCAGCCCAGACGGCAAAGCAGTGACGGGAATGCGTTGAGGTAGGTCGAGGGAGAACGTTAAGGGCCTAACGCTAGGTAGCATAACGTGCGGGCCGCTAGTATCGATAGACGTCCAACCCTAAGCCCTCAGTTTTTTCTGTTTTTTTTTTTTGTTGTCGAACCCTAATCGTATGTAGGTTTCAGAAGCTAATTGGCGGCGCCGACGGTGCACCCGCTCTGCTCTGCATCGGACACAGAAAGAGACAGCCAGTGTCCAGAACGAAGTGCTTGCGATGCAAACCAGGCATTCAGAAGTTTTCTTTCATTAACGTTACTGCTTATGAAAAGAACGGACTAGTGCGCACGTCATAATAAGAGTAAGCAGCGCCATATACAGGTCCGCCAGTTAGCGTAGTCTTCTTATCCTGTCGCGATTACAAAAAATTGCCTGTCTGAGCCTTGGGTTTTGTGCTTTTTGCCTTCGGTAGCGATCAAACAGACGATTATCCATAAAAGAATCTTGGTACAAAGAGGCAAGACTGCAGCCCAGACGGCAAAGCAGTGACGGGAATGCGTTGAGGTAGGTCGAGGGAGAACGTTAAGGGCCTAACGCTAGGTAGCATAACGTGCGGGCCGCTAGTATCGATAGACGTCCAACCCTAAGCCCTCAGTTTTTTCTGTTTTTTTTTTTTGTTGTCGAACCCTAATCGTATGTAGGTTTCAGAAGCTAATTGGCGGCGCCGACGGTGCACCCGCTCTGCTCTGCATCGGACACAGAAAGAGACAGCCAGTGTCCAGAACGAAGTGCTTGCGATGCAAACCAGGCATTCAGAAGTTTTCTTTCATTAACGTTACTGCTTATGAAAAGAACGGACTAGTGCGCACGTCATAATAAGAGTAAGCAGCGCCATATACAGGTCCGCCAGTTAGCGTAGTCTTCTTATCCTGTCGCGATTACAAAAAATTGCCTGTCTGAGCCTTGGGTTTTGTGCTTTTTGCCTTCGGTAGCGATCAAACAGACGATTATCCATAAAAGAATCTTGGTACAAAGAGGCAAGACTGCAGCCCAGACGGCAAAGCAGTGACGGGAATGCGTTGAGGTAGGTCGAGGGAGAACGTTAAGGGCCTAACGCTAGGTAGCATAACGTGCGGGCCGCTAGTATCGATAGACGTCCAACCCTAAGCCCTCAGTTTTTTCTGTTTTTTTTTTTTGTTGTCGAACCCTAATCGTATGTAGGTTTCAGAAGCTAATTGGCGGCGCCGACGGTGCACCCGCTCTGCTCTGCATCGGACACAGAAAGAGACAGCCAGTGTCCAGAACGAAGTGCTTGCGATGCAAACCAGGCATTCAGAAGTTTTCTTTCATTAACGTTACTGCTTATGAAAAGAACGGACTAGTGCGCACGTCATAATAAGAGTAAGCAGCGCCATATACAGGTCCGCCAGTTAGCGTAGTCTTCTTATCCTGTCGCGATTACAAAAAATTGCCTGTCTGAGCCTTGGGTTTTGTGCTTTTTGCCTTCGGTAGCGATCAAACAGACGATTATCCATAAAAGAATCTTGGTACAAAGAGGCAAGACTGCAGCCCAGACGGCAAAGCAGTGACGGGAATGCGTTGAGGTAGGTCGAGGGAGAACGTTAAGGGCCTAACGCTAGGTAGCATAACGTGCGGGCCGCTAGTATCGATAGACGTCCAACCCTAAGCCCTCAGTTTTTTCTGTTTTTTTTTTTTGTTGTCGAACCCTAATCGTATGTAGGTTTCAGAAGCTAATTGGCGGCGCCGACGGTGCACCCGCTCTGCTCTGCATCGGACACAGAAAGAGACAGCCAGTGTCCAGAACGAAGTGCTTGCGATGCAAACCAGGCATTCAGAAGTTTTCTTTCATTAACGTTACTGCTTATGAAAAGAACGGACTAGTGCGCACGTCATAATAAGAGTAAGCAGCGCCATATACAGGTCCGCCAGTTAGCGTAGTCTTCTTATCCTGTCGCGATTACAAAAAATTGCCTGTCTGAGCCTTGGGTTTTGTGCTTTTTGCCTTCGGTAGCGATCAAACAGACGATTATCCATAAAAGAATCTTGGTACAAAGAGGCAAGACTGCAGCCCAGACGGCAAAGCAGTGACGGGAATGCGTTGAGGTAGGTCGAGGGAGAACGTTAAGGGCCTAACGCTAGGTAGCATAACGTGCGGGCCGCTAGTATCGATAGACGTCCAACCCTAAGCCCTCAGTTTTTTCTGTTTTTTTTTTTTGTTGTCGAACCCTAATCGTATGTAGGTTTCAGAAGCTAATTGGCGGCGCCGACGGTGCACCCGCTCTGCTCTGCATCGGACACAGAAAGAGACAGCCAGTGTCCAGAACGAAGTGCTTGCGATGCAAACCAGGCATTCAGAAGTTTTCTTTCATTAACGTTACTGCTTATGAAAAGAACGGACTAGTGCGCACGTCATAATAAGAGTAAGCAGCGCCATATACAGGTCCGCCAGTTAGCGTAGTCTTCTTATCCTGTCGCGATTACAAAAAATTGCCTGTCTGAGCCTTGGGTTTTGTGCTTTTTGCCTTCGGTAGCGATCAAACAGACGATTATCCATAAAAGAATCTTGGTACAAAGAGGCAAGACTGCAGCCCAGACGGCAAAGCAGTGACGGGAATGCGTTGAGGTAGGTCGAGGGAGAACGTTAAGGGCCTAACGCTAGGTAGCATAACGTGCGGGCCGCTAGTATCGATAGACGTCCAACCCTAAGCCCTCAGTTTTTTCTGTTTTTTTTTTTTGTTGTCGAACCCTAATCGTATGTAGGTTTCAGAAGCTAATTGGCGGCGCCGACGGTGCACCCGCTCTGCTCTGCATCGGACACAGAAAGAGACAGCCAGTGTCCAGAACGAAGTGCTTGCGATGCAAACCAGGCATTCAGAAGTTTTCTTTCATTAACGTTACTGCTTATGAAAAGAACGGACTAGTGCGCACGTCATAATAAGAGTAAGCAGCGCCATATACAGGTCCGCCAGTTAGCGTAGTCTTCTTATCCTGTCGCGATTACAAAAAATTGCCTGTCTGAGCCTTGGGTTTTGTGCTTTTTGCCTTCGGTAGCGATCAAACAGACGATTATCCATAAAAGAATCTTGGTACAAAGAGGCAAGACTGCAGCCCAGACGGCAAAGCAGTGACGGGAATGCGTTGAGGTAGGTCGAGGGAGAACGTTAAGGGCCTAACGCTAGGTAGCATAACGTGCGGGCCGCTAGTATCGATAGACGTCCAACCCTAAGCCCTCAGTTTTTTCTGTTTTTTTTTTTTGTTGTCGAACCCTAATCGTATGTAGGTTTCAGAAGCTAATTGGCGGCGCCGACGGTGCACCCGCTCTGCTCTGCATCGGACACAGAAAGAGACAGCCAGTGTCCAGAACGAAGTGCTTGCGATGCAAACCAGGCATTCAGAAGTTTTCTTTCATTAACGTTACTGCTTATGAAAAGAACGGACTAGTGCGCACGTCATAATAAGAGTAAGCAGCGCCATATACAGGTCCGCCAGTTAGCGTAGTCTTCTTATCCTGTCGCGATTACAAAAAATTGCCTGTCTGAGCCTTGGGTTTTGTGCTTTTTGCCTTCGGTAGCGATCAAACAGACGATTATCCATAAAAGAATCTTGGTACAAAGAGGCAAGACTGCAGCCCAGACGGCAAAGCAGTGACGGGAATGCGTTGAGGTAGGTCGAGGGAGAACGTTAAGGGCCTAACGCTAGGTAGCATAACGTGCGGGCCGCTAGTATCGATAGACGTCCAACCCTAAGCCCTCAGTTTTTTCTGTTTTTTTTTTTTGTTGTCGAACCCTAATCGTATGTAGGTTTCAGAAGCTAATTGGCGGCGCCGACGGTGCACCCGCTCTGCTCTGCATCGGACACAGAAAGAGACAGCCAGTGTCCAGAACGAAGTGCTTGCGATGCAAACCAGGCATTCAGAAGTTTTCTTTCATTAACGTTACTGCTTATGAAAAGAACGGACTAGTGCGCACGTCATAATAAGAGTAAGCAGCGCCATATACAGGTCCGCCAGTTAGCGTAGTCTTCTTATCCTGTCGCGATTACAAAAAATTGCCTGTCTGAGCCTTGGGTTTTGTGCTTTTTGCCTTCGGTAGCGATCAAACAGACGATTATCCATAAAAGAATCTTGGTACAAAGAGGCAAGACTGCAGCCCAGACGGCAAAGCAGTGACGGGAATGCGTTGAGGTAGGTCGAGGGAGAACGTTAAGGGCCTAACGCTAGGTAGCATAACGTGCGGGCCGCTAGTATCGATAGACGTCCAACCCTAAGCCCTCAGTTTTTTCTGTTTTTTTTTTTTGTTGTCGAACCCTAATCGTATGTAGGTTTCAGAAGCTAATTGGCGGCGCCGACGGTGCACCCGCTCTGCTCTGCATCGGACACAGAAAGAGACAGCCAGTGTCCAGAACGAAGTGCTTGCGATGCAAACCAGGCATTCAGAAGTTTTCTTTCATTAACGTTACTGCTTATGAAAAGAACGGACTAGTGCGCACGTCATAATAAGAGTAAGCAGCGCCATATACAGGTCCGCCAGTTAGCGTAGTCTTCTTATCCTGTCGCGATTACAAAAAATTGCCTGTCTGAGCCTTGGGTTTTGTGCTTTTTGCCTTCGGTAGCGATCAAACAGACGATTATCCATAAAAGAATCTTGGTACAAAGAGGCAAGACTGCAGCCCAGACGGCAAAGCAGTGACGGGAATGCGTTGAGGTAGGTCGAGGGAGAACGTTAAGGGCCTAACGCTAGGTAGCATAACGTGCGGGCCGCTAGTATCGATAGACGTCCAACCCTAAGCCCTCAGTTTTTTCTGTTTTTTTTTTTTGTTGTCGAACCCTAATCGTATGTAGGTTTCAGAAGCTAATTGGCGGCGCCGACGGTGCACCCGCTCTGCTCTGCATCGGACACAGAAAGAGACAGCCAGTGTCCAGAACGAAGTGCTTGCGATGCAAACCAGGCATTCAGAAGTTTTCTTTCATTAACGTTACTGCTTATGAAAAGAACGGACTAGTGCGCACGTCATAATAAGAGTAAGCAGCGCCATATACAGGTCCGCCAGTTAGCGTAGTCTTCTTATCCTGTCGCGATTACAAAAAATTGCCTGTCTGAGCCTTGGGTTTTGTGCTTTTTGCCTTCGGTAGCGATCAAACAGACGATTATCCATAAAAGAATCTTGGTACAAAGAGGCAAGACTGCAGCCCAGACGGCAAAGCAGTGACGGGAATGCGTTGAGGTAGGTCGAGGGAGAACGTTAAGGGCCTAACGCTAGGTAGCATAACGTGCGGGCCGCTAGTATCGATAGACGTCCAACCCTAAGCCCTCAGTTTTTTCTGTTTTTTTTTTTTGTTGTCGAACCCTAATCGTATGTAGGTTTCAGAAGCTAATTGGCGGCGCCGACGGTGCACCCGCTCTGCTCTGCATCGGACACAGAAAGAGACAGCCAGTGTCCAGAACGAAGTGCTTGCGATGCAAACCAGGCATTCAGAAGTTTTCTTTCATTAACGTTACTGCTTATGAAAAGAACGGACTAGTGCGCACGTCATAATAAGAGTAAGCAGCGCCATATACAGGTCCGCCAGTTAGCGTAGTCTTCTTATCCTGTCGCGATTACAAAAAATTGCCTGTCTGAGCCTTGGGTTTTGTGCTTTTTGCCTTCGGTAGCGATCAAACAGACGATTATCCATAAAAGAATCTTGGTACAAAGAGGCAAGACTGCAGCCCAGACGGCAAAGCAGTGACGGGAATGCGTTGAGGTAGGTCGAGGGAGAACGTTAAGGGCCTAACGCTAGGTAGCATAACGTGCGGGCCGCTAGTATCGATAGACGTCCAACCCTAAGCCCTCAGTTTTTTCTGTTTTTTTTTTTTGTTGTCGAACCCTAATCGTATGTAGGTTTCAGAAGCTAATTGGCGGCGCCGACGGTGCACCCGCTCTGCTCTGCATCGGACACAGAAAGAGACAGCCAGTGTCCAGAACGAAGTGCTTGCGATGCAAACCAGGCATTCAGAAGTTTTCTTTCATTAACGTTACTGCTTATGAAAAGAACGGACTAGTGCGCACGTCATAATAAGAGTAAGCAGCGCCATATACAGGTCCGCCAGTTAGCGTAGTCTTCTTATCCTGTCGCGATTACAAAAAATTGCCTGTCTGAGCCTTGGGTTTTGTGCTTTTTGCCTTCGGTAGCGATCAAACAGACGATTATCCATAAAAGAATCTTGGTACAAAGAGGCAAGACTGCAGCCCAGACGGCAAAGCAGTGACGGGAATGCGTTGAGGTAGGTCGAGGGAGAACGTTAAGGGCCTAACGCTAGGTAGCATAACGTGCGGGCCGCTAGTATCGATAGACGTCCAACCCTAAGCCCTCAGTTTTTTCTGTTTTTTTTTTTTGTTGTCGAACCCTAATCGTATGTAGGTTTCAGAAGCTAATTGGCGGCGCCGACGGTGCACCCGCTCTGCTCTGCATCGGACACAGAAAGAGACAGCCAGTGTCCAGAACGAAGTGCTTGCGATGCAAACCAGGCATTCAGAAGTTTTCTTTCATTAACGTTACTGCTTATGAAAAGAACGGACTAGTGCGCACGTCATAATAAGAGTAAGCAGCGCCATATACAGGTCCGCCAGTTAGCGTAGTCTTCTTATCCTGTCGCGATTACAAAAAATTGCCTGTCTGAGCCTTGGGTTTTGTGCTTTTTGCCTTCGGTAGCGATCAAACAGACGATTATCCATAAAAGAATCTTGGTACAAAGAGGCAAGACTGCAGCCCAGACGGCAAAGCAGTGACGGGAATGCGTTGAGGTAGGTCGAGGGAGAACGTTAAGGGCCTAACGCTAGGTAGCATAACGTGCGGGCCGCTAGTATCGATAGACGTCCAACCCTAAGCCCTCAGTTTTTTCTGTTTTTTTTTTTTGTTGTCGAACCCTAATCGTATGTAGGTTTCAGAAGCTAATTGGCGGCGCCGACGGTGCACCCGCTCTGCTCTGCATCGGACACAGAAAGAGACAGCCAGTGTCCAGAACGAAGTGCTTGCGATGCAAACCAGGCATTCAGAAGTTTTCTTTCATTAACGTTACTGCTTATGAAAAGAACGGACTAGTGCGCACGTCATAATAAGAGTAAGCAGCGCCATATACAGGTCCGCCAGTTAGCGTAGTCTTCTTATCCTGTCGCGATTACAAAAAATTGCCTGTCTGAGCCTTGGGTTTTGTGCTTTTTGCCTTCGGTAGCGATCAAACAGACGATTATCCATAAAAGAATCTTGGTACAAAGAGGCAAGACTGCAGCCCAGACGGCAAAGCAGTGACGGGAATGCGTTGAGGTAGGTCGAGGGAGAACGTTAAGGGCCTAACGCTAGGTAGCATAACGTGCGGGCCGCTAGTATCGATAGACGTCCAACCCTAAGCCCTCAGTTTTTTCTGTTTTTTTTTTTTGTTGTCGAACCCTAATCGTATGTAGGTTTCAGAAGCTAATTGGCGGCGCCGACGGTGCACCCGCTCTGCTCTGCATCGGACACAGAAAGAGACAGCCAGTGTCCAGAACGAAGTGCTTGCGATGCAAACCAGGCATTCAGAAGTTTTCTTTCATTAACGTTACTGCTTATGAAAAGAACGGACTAGTGCGCACGTCATAATAAGAGTAAGCAGCGCCATATACAGGTCCGCCAGTTAGCGTAGTCTTCTTATCCTGTCGCGATTACAAAAAATTGCCTGTCTGAGCCTTGGGTTTTGTGCTTTTTGCCTTCGGTAGCGATCAAACAGACGATTATCCATAAAAGAATCTTGGTACAAAGAGGCAAGACTGCAGCCCAGACGGCAAAGCAGTGACGGGAATGCGTTGAGGTAGGTCGAGGGAGAACGTTAAGGGCCTAACGCTAGGTAGCATAACGTGCGGGCCGCTAGTATCGATAGACGTCCAACCCTAAGCCCTCAGTTTTTTCTGTTTTTTTTTTTTGTTGTCGAACCCTAATCGTATGTAGGTTTCAGAAGCTAATTGGCGGCGCCGACGGTGCACCCGCTCTGCTCTGCATCGGACACAGAAAGAGACAGCCAGTGTCCAGAACGAAGTGCTTGCGATGCAAACCAGGCATTCAGAAGTTTTCTTTCATTAACGTTACTGCTTATGAAAAGAACGGACTAGTGCGCACGTCATAATAAGAGTAAGCAGCGCCATATACAGGTCCGCCAGTTAGCGTAGTCTTCTTATCCTGTCGCGATTACAAAAAATTGCCTGTCTGAGCCTTGGGTTTTGTGCTTTTTGCCTTCGGTAGCGATCAAACAGACGATTATCCATAAAAGAATCTTGGTACAAAGAGGCAAGACTGCAGCCCAGACGGCAAAGCAGTGACGGGAATGCGTTGAGGTAGGTCGAGGGAGAACGTTAAGGGCCTAACGCTAGGTAGCATAACGTGCGGGCCGCTAGTATCGATAGACGTCCAACCCTAAGCCCTCAGTTTTTTCTGTTTTTTTTTTTTGTTGTCGAACCCTAATCGTATGTAGGTTTCAGAAGCTAATTGGCGGCGCCGACGGTGCACCCGCTCTGCTCTGCATCGGACACAGAAAGAGACAGCCAGTGTCCAGAACGAAGTGCTTGCGATGCAAACCAGGCATTCAGAAGTTTTCTTTCATTAACGTTACTGCTTATGAAAAGAACGGACTAGTGCGCACGTCATAATAAGAGTAAGCAGCGCCATATACAGGTCCGCCAGTTAGCGTAGTCTTCTTATCCTGTCGCGATTACAAAAAATTGCCTGTCTGAGCCTTGGGTTTTGTGCTTTTTGCCTTCGGTAGCGATCAAACAGACGATTATCCATAAAAGAATCTTGGTACAAAGAGGCAAGACTGCAGCCCAGACGGCAAAGCAGTGACGGGAATGCGTTGAGGTAGGTCGAGGGAGAACGTTAACGGCCTAACGCTAGGTAGCATAACGTGCGGGCCGCTAGTATCGATAGACGTCCAACCCTAAGCCCTCAGTTTTTTCTGTTTTTTTTTTTTGTTGTCGAACCCTAATCGTATGTAGGTTTCAGAAGCTAATTGGCGGCGCCGACGGTGCACCCGCTCTGCTCTGCATCGGACACAGAAAGAGACAGCCAGTGTCCAGAACGAAGTGCTTGCGATGCAAACCAGGCATTCAGAAGTTTTCTTTCATTAACGTTACTGCTTATGAAAAGAACGGACTAGTGCGCACGTCATAATAAGAGTAAGCAGCGCCATATACAGGTCCGCCAGTTAGCGTAGTCTTCTTATCCTGTCGCGATTACAAAAAATTGCCTGTCTGAGCCTTGGGTTTTGTGCTTTTTGCCTTCGGTAGCGATCAAACAGACGATTATCCATAAAAGAATCTTGGTACAAAGAGGCAAGACTGCAGCCCAGACGGCAAAGCAGTGACGGGAATGCGTTGAGGTAGGTCGAGGGAGAACGTTAAGGGCCTAACGCTAGGTAGCATAACGTGCGGGCCGCTAGTATCGATAGACGTCCAACCCTAAGCCCTCAGTTTTTTCTGTTTTTTTTTTTTGTTGTCGAACCCTAATCGTATGTAGGTTTCAGAAGCTAATTGGCGGCGCCGACGGTGCACCCGCTCTGCTCTGCATCGGACACAGAAAGAGACAGCCAGTGTCCAGAACGAAGTGCTTGCGATGCAAACCAGGCATTCAGAAGTTTTCTTTCATTAACGTTACTGCTTATGAAAAGAACGGACTAGTGCGCACGTCATAATAAGAGTAAGCAGCGCCATATACAGGTCCGCCAGTTAGCGTAGTCTTCTTATCCTGTCGCGATTACAAAAAATTGCCTGTCTGAGCCTTGGGTTTTGTGCTTTTTGCCTTCGGTAGCGATCAAACAGACGATTATCCATAAAAGAATCTTGGTACAAAGAGGCAAGACTGCAGCCCAGACGGCAAAGCAGTGACGGGAATGCGTTGAGGTAGGTCGAGGGAGAACGTTAAGGGCCTAACGCTAGGTAGCATAACGTGCGGGCCGCTAGTATCGATAGACGTCCAACCCTAAGCCCTCAGTTTTTTCTGTTTTTTTTTTTTGTTGTCGAACCCTAATCGTATGTAGGTTTCAGAAGCTAATTGGCGGCGCCGACGGTGCACCCGCTCTGCTCTGCATCGGACACAGAAAGAGACAGCCAGTGTCCAGAACGAAGTGCTTGCGATGCAAACCAGGCATTCAGAAGTTTTCTTTCATTAACGTTACTGCTTATGAAAAGAACGGACTAGTGCGCACGTCATAATAAGAGTAAGCAGCGCCATATACAGGTCCGCCAGTTAGCGTAGTCTTCTTATCCTGTCGCGATTACAAAAAATTGCCTGTCTGAGCCTTGGGTTTTGTGCTTTTTGCCTTCGGTAGCGATCAAACAGACGATTATCCATAAAAGAATCTTGGTACAAAGAGGCAAGACTGCAGCCCAGACGGCAAAGCAGTGACGGGAATGCGTTGAGGTAGGTCGAGGGAGAACGTTAACGGCCTAACGCTAGGTAGCATAACGTGCGGGCCGCTAGTATCGATAGACGTCCAACCCTAAGCCCTCAGTTTTTTCTGTTTTTTTTTTTTGTTGTCGAACCCTAATCGTATGTAGGTTTCAGAAGCTAATTGGCGGCGCCGACGGTGCACCCGCTCTGCTCTGCATCGGACACAGAAAGAGACAGCCAGTGTCCAGAACGAAGTGCTTGCGATGCAAACCAGGCATTCAGAAGTTTTCTTTCATTAACGTTACTGCTTATGAAAAGAACGGACTAGTGCGCACGTCATAATAAGAGTAAGCAGCGCCATATACAGGTCCGCCAGTTAGCGTAGTCTTCTTATCCTGTCGCGATTACAAAAAATTGCCTGTCTGAGCCTTGGGTTTTGTGCTTTTTGCCTTCGGTAGCGATCAAACAGACGATTATCCATAAAAGAATCTTGGTACAAAGAGGCAAGACTACAGCCCAGACGGCAAAGCAGTGACGGGAATGCGTTGAGGTAGGTCGAGGGAGAACGTTAAGGGCCTAACGCTAGGTAGCATAACGTGCGGGCCGCTAGTATCGATAGACGTCCAACCCTAAGCCCTCAGTTTTTTCTGTTTTTTTTTTTTGTTGTCGAACCCTAATCGTATGTAGGTTTCAGAAGCTAATTGGCGGCGCCGACGGTGCACCCGCTCTGCTCTGCATCGGACACAGAAAGAGACAGCCAGTGTCCAGAACGAAGTGCTTGCGATGCAAACCAGGCATTCAGAAGTTTTCTTTCATTAACGTTACTGCTTATGAAAAGAACGGACTAGTGCGCACGTCATAATAAGAGTAAGCAGCGCCATATACAGGTCCGCCAGTTAGCGTAGTCTTCTTATCCTGTCGCGATTACAAAAAATTGCCTGTCTGAGCCTTGGGTTTTGTGCTTTTTGCCTTCGGTAGCGATCAAACAGACGATTATCCATAAAAGAATCTTGGTACAAAGAGGCAAGACTGCAGCCCAGACGGCAAAGCAGTGACGGGAATGCGTTGAGGTAGGTCGAGGGAGAACGTTAAGGGCCTAACGCTAGGTAGCATAACGTGCGGGCCGCTAGTATCGATAGACGTCCAACCCTAAGCCCTCAGTTTTTTCTGTTTTTTTTTTTTGTTGTCGAACCCTAATCGTATGTAGGTTTCAGAAGCTAATTGGCGGCGCCGACGGTGCACCCGCTCTGCTCTGCATCGGACACAGAAAGAGACAGCCAGTGTCCAGAACGAAGTGCTTGCGATGCAAACCAGGCATTCAGAAGTTTTCTTTCATTAACGTTACTGCTTATGAAAAGAACGGACTAGTGCGCACGTCATAATAAGAGTAAGCAGCGCCATATACAGGTCCGCCAGTTAGCGTAGTCTTCTTATCCTGTCGCGATTACAAAAAATTGCCTGTCTGAGCCTTGGGTTTTGTGCTTTTTGCCTTCGGTAGCGATCAAACAGACGATTATCCATAAAAGAATCTTGGTACAAAGAGGCAAGACTGCAGCCCAGACGGCAAAGCAGTGACGGGAATGCGTTGAGGTAGGTCGAGGGAGAACGTTAAGGGCCTAACGCTAGGTAGCATAACGTGCGGGCCGCTAGTATCGATAGACGTCCAACCCTAAGCCCTCAGTTTTTTCTGTTTTTTTTTTTTGTTGTCGAACCCTAATCGTATGTAGGTTTCAGAAGCTAATTGGCGGCGCCGACGGTGCACCCGCTCTGCTCTGCATCGGACACAGAAAGAGACAGCCAGTGTCCAGAACGAAGTGCTTGCGATGCAAACCAGGCATTCAGAAGTTTTCTTTCATTAACGTTACTGCTTATGAAAAGAACGGACTAGTGCGCACGTCATAATAAGAGTAAGCAGCGCCATATACAGGTCCGCCAGTTAGCGTAGTCTTCTTATCCTGTCGCGATTACAAAAAATTGCCTGTCTGAGCCTTGGGTTTTGTGCTTTTTGCCTTCGGTAGCGATCAAACAGACGATTATCCATAAAAGAATCTTGGTACAAAGAGGCAAGACTGCAGCCCAGACGGCAAAGCAGTGACGGGAATGCGTTGAGGTAGGTCGAGGGAGAACGTTAAGGGCCTAACGCTAGGTAGCATAACGTGCGGGCCGCTAGTATCGATAGACGTCCAACCCTAAGCCCTCAGTTTTTTCTGTTTTTTTTTTTTGTTGTCGAACCCTAATCGTATGTAGGTTTCAGAAGCTAATTGGCGGCGCCGACGGTGCACCCGCTCTGCTCTGCATCGGACACAGAAAGAGACAGCCAGTGTCCAGAACGAAGTGCTTGCGATGCAAACCAGGCATTCAGAAGTTTTCTTTCATTAACGTTACTGCTTATGAAAAGAACGGACTAGTGCGCACGTCATAATAAGAGTAAGCAGCGCCATATACAGGTCCGCCAGTTAGCGTAGTCTTCTTATCCTGTCGCGATTACAAAAAATTGCCTGTCTGAGCCTTGGGTTTTGTGCTTTTTGCCTTCGGTAGCGATCAAACAGACGATTATCCATAAAAGAATCTTGGTACAAAGAGGCAAGACTGCAGCCCAGACGGCAAAGCAGTGACGGGAATGCGTTGAGGTAGGTCGAGGGAGAACGTTAAGGGCCTAACGCTAGGTAGCATAACGTGCGGGCCGCTAGTATCGATAGACGTCCAACCCTAAGCCCTCAGTTTTTTCTGTTTTTTTTTTTTGTTGTCGAACCCTAATCGTATGTAGGTTTCAGAAGCTAATTGGCGGCGCCGACGGTGCACCCGCTCTGCTCTGCATCGGACACAGAAAGAGACAGCCAGTGTCCAGAACGAAGTGCTTGCGATGCAAACCAGGCATTCAGAAGTTTTCTTTCATTAACGTTACTGCTTATGAAAAGAACGGACTAGTGCGCACGTCATAATAAGAGTAAGCAGCGCCATATACAGGTCCGCCAGTTAGCGTAGTCTTCTTATCCTGTCGCGATTACAAAAAATTGCCTGTCTGAGCCTTGGGTTTTGTGCTTTTTGCCTTCGGTAGCGATCAAACAGACGATTATCCATAAAAGAATCTTGGTACAAAGAGGCAAGACTGCAGCCCAGACGGCAAAGCAGTGACGGGAATGCGTTGAGGTAGGTCGAGGGAGAACGTTAAGGGCCTAACGCTAGGTAGCATAACGTGCGGGCCGCTAGTATCGATAGACGTCCAACCCTAAGCCCTCAGTTTTTTCTGTTTTTTTTTTTTGTTGTCGAACCCTAATCGTATGTAGGTTTCAGAAGCTAATTGGCGGCGCCGACGGTGCACCCGCTCTGCTCTGCATCGGACACAGAAAGAGACAGCCAGTGTCCAGAACGAAGTGCTTGCGATGCAAACCAGGCATTCAGAAGTTTTCTTTCATTAACGTTACTGCTTATGAAAAGAACGGACTAGTGCGCACGTCATAATAAGAGTAAGCAGCGCCATATACAGGTCCGCCAGTTAGCGTAGTCTTCTTATCCTGTCGCGATTACAAAAAATTGCCTGTCTGAGCCTTGGGTTTTGTGCTTTTTGCCTTCGGTAGCGATCAAACAGACGATTATCCATAAAAGAATCTTGGTACAAAGAGGCAAGACTGCAGCCCAGACGGCAAAGCAGTGACGGGAATGCGTTGAGGTAGGTCGAGGGAGAACGTTAAGGGCCTAACGCTAGGTAGCATAACGTGCGGGCCGCTAGTATCGATAGACGTCCAACCCTAAGCCCTCAGTTTTTTCTGTTTTTTTTTTTTGTTGTCGAACCCTAATCGTATGTAGGTTTCAGAAGCTAATTGGCGGCGCCGACGGTGCACCCGCTCTGCTCTGCATCGGACACAGAAAGAGACAGCCAGTGTCCAGAACGAAGTGCTTGCGATGCAAACCAGGCATTCAGAAGTTTTCTTTCATTAACGTTACTGCTTATGAAAAGAACGGACTAGTGCGCACGTCATAATAAGAGTAAGCAGCGCCATATACAGGTCCGCCAGTTAGCGTAGTCTTCTTATCCTGTCGCGATTACAAAAAATTGCCTGTCTGAGCCTTGGGTTTTGTGCTTTTTGCCTTCGGTAGCGATCAAACAGACGATTATCCATAAAAGAATCTTGGTACAAAGAGGCAAGACTGCAGCCCAGACGGCAAAGCAGTGACGGGAATGCGTTGAGGTAGGTCGAGGGAGAACGTTAAGGGCCTAACGCTAGGTAGCATAACGTGCGGGCCGCTAGTATCGATAGACGTCCAACCCTAAGCCCTCAGTTTTTTCTGTTTTTTTTTTTTGTTGTCGAACCCTAATCGTATGTAGGTTTCAGAAGCTAATTGGCGGCGCCGACGGTGCACCCGCTCTGCTCTGCATCGGACACAGAAAGAGACAGCCAGTGTCCAGAACGAAGTGCTTGCGATGCAAACCAGGCATTCAGAAGTTTTCTTTCATTAACGTTACTGCTTATGAAAAGAACGGACTAGTGCGCACGTCATAATAAGAGTAAGCAGCGCCATATACAGGTCCGCCAGTTAGCGTAGTCTTCTTATCCTGTCGCGATTACAAAAAATTGCCTGTCTGAGCCTTGGGTTTTGTGCTTTTTGCCTTCGGTAGCGATCAAACAGACGATTATCCATAAAAGAATCTTGGTACAAAGAGGCAAGACTGCAGCCCAGACGGCAAAGCAGTGACGGGAATGCGTTGAGGTAGGTCGAGGGAGAACGTTAAGGGCCTAACGCTAGGTAGCATAACGTGCGGGCCGCTAGTATCGATAGACGTCCAACCCTAAGCCCTCAGTTTTTTCTGTTTTTTTTTTTTGTTGTCGAACCCTAATCGTATGTAGGTTTCAGAAGCTAATTGGCGGCGCCGACGGTGCACCCGCTCTGCTCTGCATCGGACACAGAAAGAGACAGCCAGTGTCCAGAACGAAGTGCTTGCGATGCAAACCAGGCATTCAGAAGTTTTCTTTCATTAACGTTACTGCTTATGAAAAGAACGGACTAGTGCGCACGTCATAATAAGAGTAAGCAGCGCCATATACAGGTCCGCCAGTTAGCGTAGTCTTCTTATCCTGTCGCGATTACAAAAAATTGCCTGTCTGAGCCTTGGGTTTTGTGCTTTTTGCCTTCGGTAGCGATCAAACAGACGATTATCCATAAAAGAATCTTGGTACAAAGAGGCAAGACTGCAGCCCAGACGGCAAAGCAGTGACGGGAATGCGTTGAGGTAGGTCGAGGGAGAACGTTAAGGGCCTAACGCTAGGTAGCATAACGTGCGGGCCGCTAGTATCGATAGACGTCCAACCCTAAGCCCTCAGTTTTTTCTGTTTTTTTTTTTTGTTGTCGAACCCTAATCGTATGTAGGTTTCAGAAGCTAATTGGCGGCGCCGACGGTGCACCCGCTCTGCTCTGCATCGGACACAGAAAGAGACAGCCAGTGTCCAGAACGAAGTGCTTGCGATGCAAACCAGGCATTCAGAAGTTTTCTTTCATTAACGTTACTGCTTATGAAAAGAACGGACTAGTGCGCACGTCATAATAAGAGTAAGCAGCGCCATATACAGGTCCGCCAGTTAGCGTAGTCTTCTTATCCTGTCGCGATTACAAAAAATTGCCTGTCTGAGCCTTGGGTTTTGTGCTTTTTGCCTTCGGTAGCGATCAAACAGACGATTATCCATAAAAGAATCTTGGTACAAAGAGGCAAGACTGCAGCCCAGACGGCAAAGCAGTGACGGGAATGCGTTGAGGTAGGTCGAGGGAGAACGTTAACGGCCTAACGCTAGGTAGCATAACGTGCGGGCCGCTAGTATCGATAGACGTCCAACCCTAAGCCCTCAGTTTTTTCTGTTTTTTTTTTTTGTTGTCGAACCCTAATCGTATGTAGGTTTCAGAAGCTAATTGGCGGCGCCGACGGTGCACCCGCTCTGCTCTGCATCGGACACAGAAAGAGACAGCCAGTGTCCAGAACGAAGTGCTTGCGATGCAAACCAGGCATTCAGAAGTTTTCTTTCATTAACGTTACTGCTTATGAAAAGAACGGACTAGTGCGCACGTCATAATAAGAGTAAGCAGCGCCATATACAGGTCCGCCAGTTAGCGTAGTCTTCTTATCCTGTCGCGATTACAAAAAATTGCCTGTCTGAGCCTTGGGTTTTGTGCTTTTTGCCTTCGGTAGCGATCAAACAGACGATTATCCATAAAAGAATCTTGGTACAAAGAGGCAAGACTACAGCCCAGACGGCAAAGCAGTGACGGGAATGCGTTGAGGTAGGTCGAGGGAGAACGTTAAGGGCCTAACGCTAGGTAGCATAACGTGCGGGCCGCTAGTATCGATAGACGTCCAACCCTAAGCCCTCAGTTTTTTCTGTTTTTTTTTTTTGTTGTCGAACCCTAATCGTATGTAGGTTTCAGAAGCTAATTGGCGGCGCCGACGGTGCACCCGCTCTGCTCTGCATCGGACACAGAAAGAGACAGCCAGTGTCCAGAACGAAGTGCTTGCGATGCAAACCAGGCATTCAGAAGTTTTCTTTCATTAACGTTACTGCTTATGAAAAGAACGGACTAGTGCGCACGTCATAATAAGAGTAAGCAGCGCCATATACAGGTCCGCCAGTTAGCGTAGTCTTCTTATCCTGTCGCGATTACAAAAAATTGCCTGTCTGAGCCTTGGGTTTTGTGCTTTTTGCCTTCGGTAGCGATCAAACAGACGATTATCCATAAAAGAATCTTGGTACAAAGAGGCAAGACTGCAGCCCAGACGGCAAAGCAGTGACGGGAATGCGTTGAGGTAGGTCGAGGGAGAACGTTAAGGGCCTAACGCTAGGTAGCATAACGTGCGGGCCGCTAGTATCGATAGACGTCCAACCCTAAGCCCTCAGTTTTTTCTGTTTTTTTTTTTTGTTGTCGAACCCTAATCGTATGTAGGTTTCAGAAGCTAATTGGCGGCGCCGACGGTGCACCCGCTCTGCTCTGCATCGGACACAGAAAGAGACAGCCAGTGTCCAGAACGAAGTGCTTGCGATGCAAACCAGGCATTCAGAAGTTTTCTTTCATTAACGTTACTGCTTATGAAAAGAACGGACTAGTGCGCACGTCATAATAAGAGTAAGCAGCGCCATATACAGGTCCGCCAGTTAGCGTAGTCTTCTTATCCTGTCGCGATTACAAAAAATTGCCTGTCTGAGCCTTGGGTTTTGTGCTTTTTGCCTTCGGTAGCGATCAAACAGACGATTATCCATAAAAGAATCTTGGTACAAAGAGGCAAGACTGCAGCCCAGACGGCAAAGCAGTGACGGGAATGCGTTGAGGTAGGTCGAGGGAGAACGTTAAGGGCCTAACGCTAGGTAGCATAACGTGCGGGCCGCTAGTATCGATAGACGTCCAACCCTAAGCCCTCAGTTTTTTCTGTTTTTTTTTTTTGTTGTCGAACCCTAATCGTATGTAGGTTTCAGAAGCTAATTGGCGGCGCCGACGGTGCACCCGCTCTGCTCTGCATCGGACACAGAAAGAGACAGCCAGTGTCCAGAACGAAGTGCTTGCGATGCAAACCAGGCATTCAGAAGTTTTCTTTCATTAACGTTACTGCTTATGAAAAGAACGGACTAGTGCGCACGTCATAATAAGAGTAAGCAGCGCCATATACAGGTCCGCCAGTTAGCGTAGTCTTCTTATCCTGTCGCGATTACAAAAAATTGCCTGTCTGAGCCTTGGGTTTTGTGCTTTTTGCCTTCGGTAGCGATCAAACAGACGATTATCCATAAAAGAATCTTGGTACAAAGAGGCAAGACTGCAGCCCAGACGGCAAAGCAGTGACGGGAATGCGTTGAGGTAGGTCGAGGGAGAACGTTAAGGGCCTAACGCTAGGTAGCATAACGTGCGGGCCGCTAGTATCGATAGACGTCCAACCCTAAGCCCTCAGTTTTTTCTGTTTTTTTTTTTTGTTGTCGAACCCTAATCGTATGTAGGTTTCAGAAGCTAATTGGCGGCGCCGACGGTGCACCCGCTCTGCTCTGCATCGGACACAGAAAGAGACAGCCAGTGTCCAGAACGAAGTGCTTGCGATGCAAACCAGGCATTCAGAAGTTTTCTTTCATTAACGTTACTGCTTATGAAAAGAACGGACTAGTGCGCACGTCATAATAAGAGTAAGCAGCGCCATATACAGGTCCGCCAGTTAGCGTAGTCTTCTTATCCTGTCGCGATTACAAAAAATTGCCTGTCTGAGCCTTGGGTTTTGTGCTTTTTGCCTTCGGTAGCGATCAAACAGACGATTATCCATAAAAGAATCTTGGTACAAAGAGGCAAGACTGCAGCCCAGACGGCAAAGCAGTGACGGGAATGCGTTGAGGTAGGTCGAGGGAGAACGTTAAGGGCCTAACGCTAGGTAGCATAACGTGCGGGCCGCTAGTATCGATAGACGTCCAACCCTAAGCCCTCAGTTTTTTCTGTTTTTTTTTTTTGTTGTCGAACCCTAATCGTATGTAGGTTTCAGAAGCTAATTGGCGGCGCCGACGGTGCACCCGCTCTGCTCTGCATCGGACACAGAAAGAGACAGCCAGTGTCCAGAACGAAGTGCTTGCGATGCAAACCAGGCATTCAGAAGTTTTCTTTCATTAACGTTACTGCTTATGAAAAGAACGGACTAGTGCGCACGTCATAATAAGAGTAAGCAGCGCCATATACAGGTCCGCCAGTTAGCGTAGTCTTCTTATCCTGTCGCGATTACAAAAAATTGCCTGTCTGAGCCTTGGGTTTTGTGCTTTTTGCCTTCGGTAGCGATCAAACAGACGATTATCCATAAAAGAATCTTGGTACAAAGAGGCAAGACTGCAGCCCAGACGGCAAAGCAGTGACGGGAATGCGTTGAGGTAGGTCGAGGGAGAACGTTAAGGGCCTAACGCTAGGTAGCATAACGTGCGGGCCGCTAGTATCGATAGACGTCCAACCCTAAGCCCTCAGTTTTTTCTGTTTTTTTTTTTTGTTGTCGAACCCTAATCGTATGTAGGTTTCAGAAGCTAATTGGCGGCGCCGACGGTGCACCCGCTCTGCTCTGCATCGGACACAGAAAGAGACAGCCAGTGTCCAGAACGAAGTGCTTGCGATGCAAACCAGGCATTCAGAAGTTTTCTTTCATTAACGTTACTGCTTATGAAAAGAACGGACTAGTGCGCACGTCATAATAAGAGTAAGCAGCGCCATATACAGGTCCGCCAGTTAGCGTAGTCTTCTTATCCTGTCGCGATTACAAAAAATTGCCTGTCTGAGCCTTGGGTTTTGTGCTTTTTGCCTTCGGTAGCGATCAAACAGACGATTATCCATAAAAGAATCTTGGTACAAAGAGGCAAGACTGCAGCCCAGACGGCAAAGCAGTGACGGGAATGCGTTGAGGTAGGTCGAGGGAGAACGTTAAGGGCCTAACGCTAGGTAGCATAACGTGCGGGCCGCTAGTATCGATAGACGTCCAACCCTAAGCCCTCAGTTTTTTCTGTTTTTTTTTTTTGTTGTCGAACCCTAATCGTATGTAGGTTTCAGAAGCTAATTGGCGGCGCCGACGGTGCACCCGCTCTGCTCTGCATCGGACACAGAAAGAGACAGCCAGTGTCCAGAACGAAGTGCTTGCGATGCAAACCAGGCATTCAGAAGTTTTCTTTCATTAACGTTACTGCTTATGAAAAGAACGGACTAGTGCGCACGTCATAATAAGAGTAAGCAGCGCCATATACAGGTCCGCCAGTTAGCGTAGTCTTCTTATCCTGTCGCGATTACAAAAAATTGCCTGTCTGAGCCTTGGGTTTTGTGCTTTTTGCCTTCGGTAGCGATCAAACAGACGATTATCCATAAAAGAATCTTGGTACAAAGAGGCAAGACTGCAGCCCAGACGGCAAAGCAGTGACGGGAATGCGTTGAGGTAGGTCGAGGGAGAACGTTAAGGGCCTAACGCTAGGTAGCATAACGTGCGGGCCGCTAGTATCGATAGACGTCCAACCCTAAGCCCTCAGTTTTTTCTGTTTTTTTTTTTTTGTTGTCGAACCCTAATCGTATGTAGGTTTCAGAAGCTAATTGGCGGCGCCGACGGTGCACCCGCTCTGCTCTGCATCGGACACAGAAAGAGACAGCCAGTGTCCAGAACGAAGTGCTTGCGATGCAAACCAGGCATTCAGAAGTTTTCTTTCATTAACGTTACTGCTTATGAAAAGAACGGACTAGTGCGCACGTCATAATAAGAGTAAGCAGCGCCATATACAGGTCCGCCAGTTAGCGTAGTCTTCTTATCCTGTCGCGATTTTTGCCCGTCTGAGCTTTTGATGTTAGGTCTCTTTGCCTTCGCTAGCGATGAAACAGACGATGTCCCTGAAAAGATTTCTTTGTACAAACAGGTGACAGAGCAGCCCACAGAGGAAAGTGGTGACGGGAATGCGTTGACGTGAAGGTACGTTAAGGGCCTAAAGCTATATAGCATAACGTGCGGGGCTGACATAAGTGCCGTTTATTAGCTTGTACACAAAAAATAGCTGGCTTTGTTTACTTAAATAGCACTTTGCTTTTTTTTTTCTTCAACAGATAATACCTTGATATGTGATGTTGGTGCAGAAAATTGGTTGACAGTTAACAGGATTACCTAACTAAACTCCATCCAGAAGTTACTGGGCTGCATGATTTGTCAATCAATTTAAGTTTCTTAAGTGCAAAAGTGAATATGCTACATTTTCTGCCATGCTTAAGACAAAAAAGTGTGGTCCAACTTGTTGATATCAGTATTAAGTAATATAATTGCAAGAACTTTTAGAATATCTGTAGTGAATGTTTTGTGTTTTGGCCCAAAAGACAAGCAATATTGTAGAGGAGGGCCATGCATGTTACTGAAAAACTCCTTTTTTCTTGTCCAAAAAGGCATTATTTTGATATTGCTTTAAGCATTTAAATTGTTAAAGATCATTACCCAATATTGCTCAACATTTTTTGACAATGAAACATAGTTGGAGGAGTCAAGATCATAGGTATCTTTTAAATTTGTTAGTATGATTAAAAAAGGCTGGGATTTCAATTTCTGAAGTATACCGTTTATTACACTAAAAAAACATTACTGTATACCCAAAATAAAGGACTGGTATGTTAAAGTTTAGCTATTAATTTTTTTTTTTTATGTAGGTTTTGCATTTCAATCTTTGCAGTTGTTTTGTACCCTCTACGCACGCTACAATTCAATTCGCAACTTCTGTATATGAGATAGGACCTCAAATAAGCATTGTTTCATACTAGTCTATGTGAAAGAAATGGAATAAATGCAACACAGATTTCAGCTTTATTGTGTTACGTATTGGTCTGACTTATATAATGAGAAGGTTGATTTCATGTAAGAATGAAGAAAAATGCCAATCGGAAAACCAGGTTTCCGCAAATGTGAAACTCTTTCGACGTATTTACGCAGAAACGGCAACAGAAACGGCCGGAAACACGGAAAAACCAGTCAGGTTGCCGGATAGTATCTTCACGTTACCGCCAGAAGAAGGGACGAAAAAGCATGTTTCCGGTACGGAATTTCGCGTTTCCGCAACATAAACACACCTTAACGACAGCGGAAATACGTGATTCCTGAAACGGAAATCTGTCGGAAACATGTAATAAAAAGTGTTCCGCTTCCCTTGTAAAGGCTGCGGCGGAAACATGAAAAACCGTAATGTATCCGCTAACGTAAACACGCGTTTGCCGGTGTGTTTCCTCACCGGAGTCACTTGTTTCCACCATGTTTAAGTTTACGGATTCTTGTGTTTTCGTAATGCGTTACGATTCAAAGCCGTCCTTGATGCCTGCTTTTTTACTTGTGCCAATTTGTCTTTACTACGCTTTCTACAAGAGCGCCAAACGTCAATCCAGTAATTAAACTTACAAGGAGGTAAAATTAAGGCATATAGCCTCTGCAAATAGATGATATATGCTTGTCAAAATTGAGCTTGGAGGCGGTCGACAGAGGGCTGTGCCGATGCCTAGTTACAAAAATGCGGAATATTTTTTCTTTTTTTAGGGTTTTTAGAGTCCAATGGGGTTTTTAGAAAACTTTACGACATTTAGAAAATTATGGAGTTTTTAGAAAACTTTACGACATTTAGAAAATTATGGAGTTTTTAGATGTTTATGTTAGAAAAATACAGTTGTCAGCTTTTTGGCCTCGGTTGCGCCATATATCAGGAGCCCATCACTTGATGGGCTCCTGATATATGGCAAACTCTACTAAGTGCTCATTGTCGTTATAGTTGTTTGAAAGATAAATATGTAAAAGAGACAAGCCTCTTACATTGTCAGGTAAATAAATTATCATTTGGAATCAGTTTGAAGGTGTTTGCATGCAATTTGACCGCAGGACTTGTGGTCAAATTGTTCAGGTCACGAGAATCTCGCATTTTATGCAAATTATGTGATTATTGACGAAAAAAAATAAAGAGATTGATTTTAAGAATAAGTTTTGAGATTTATACAGATAAAATCGGGATTTATAGCCGAGCCCCATGGCTAAGGAAATGTGGTAATCTACCCATCCGAGGAAATTTGGTAAACACGTGACCGTACACCGAGCGAGCGACCGTCTGTCTGCACCACAGGCATACCAATGTAAAATATCTCAATCAACCGGTATGGCAACCCAAATGCAACTCAAGTTTTTATTTGGAAGGAAATCACATGGCCGCCCGGACTTTTAGAAAGAAAACACAACAAAGTCGTGTATTTTTCGGCGTTATTTTTTATGTTTACACTAACGTGGATAACAAAGAAAGAGCTAAAGCGAGTTATTAAAAACAAAGGAAACGAATTTCGTAGGAAGACAAAGCGGCGGTGAGAAAATGAGAAATGCTAGCGGCCAGCAAAGTGAAAATAAGCGGCAGTGAAAAATAAAAGCGAACATGATCACACGAAACAAAATATTGGGTACGCACATATACGACAATTCCTCTATAAAAATAATGTGTAACTAGGAAGTTTGACGTTTTCGGGCCTGTTTACATGGAGGGTAGGGGACCCCAGGTCGGTAAGGTAGCCCGCTTTGGTGGATAACCCGCCTGTCCACATGATCTCTCATTTTAATTTGATCACGTTGACATGATAGGTGAGGTGACCCGCCGCAAGTTAAAACACCTATCTGGGGTCCCCCACCTTCATGTAAACAGGCCCTTACTGGTATAAAACATCGTTGTAGTCGTGCAAAACAACGGGAAGGGAAAGACAAAAAAGCGTGCTGTACCTGCAAATTTGTTTTTTGCTAATTAGAAGAAAAAGTGTGCTGCACGTGCAATTTGTTTTATTGCTCATTAGATCTATTAGTCTTGAAGCCATTTTCATTGTCGTCCCCGTTTAGCATTACACGATCTAATTTTTTTTTGTTTACACGTATTATTAACCAGAGCTTCGCTTTTAGCCCTGGCTAAATCTATATCTTAAAGATATTTTGGAGAATTTACGGATGGATTTTTAGGTCGTTTGACGGGATTTTCGTAACTAGACCCAGGCTGTGCGGAGAGGCTGCGTATGTGTAACGTCAGTCAGCGGCAAACAGCGAGCGGCGTTTGAGCCTGGAAACGAAATAGAAAACGCGCGCTTTTTTGTTTTCTGGAGTTTTTTTTGTGAGATCCTGCGAAGACAAGAAAAATGAGTGAGCTTTTATTCAATAGTCACTTTTGTTAATTTTATTTTATATTCCAGTTTATATTGTTCATACTATTACAATAATCTGATTTAACGCAAGTGAAACACTCTTTTAACCGTTTTTTTTGCTCTCAATATAACTTTATAGAGTTGTCTCTTTCCCTCTTAATCCTTTATCTATAAAGTCATAGAGGTTCGATAGATGAATGTGAATATAGTGCTGACGTTTAGTGTTTGGCATTGTAAACCTTTCCTTTTCTAAATCTTTTCTTTCCAACAGGTCTAGAAAGACAAAAAGGTAGTTTAACAACTTCATATTCCTTTCTCTTCTAAGTTATTGAGGTTCGATAGACAAGAATCACAAATATGAAATTTTAAGTCTTTATTTGAAAAACCTCCATGCTTTAATTCCAAAGTTTATTTTGTTGCAATTGTGTTCTTGTTGACAGAGACGGTAGACCAGGATGGAACCAGTGGTAAGTTAAACAGCTATAGAGGCCAGCATATAATTAAGGAAAAATCTTACTGTATTCCTAGAACAAATACTACTTTCTCTATAAAGTCATAGAGGTTCGATAGATGAATGTGAATATAGTGCTGAGTTTGGCATTGTAAACCTTCCTTGGATTAAAGCTTAATTTTTACTAAATATTTTCTTTCCCGCTGTTTCTCCAGTTTCTGGTCAAGACAAACAAAAAGGTAATTTAACAACTTCATATTCCTTTCTCTTCTAAGTTATTGAGGTTCGATAGACAAGAATCACAAATATGAAATTTTAAGTCTTTATTTGAAAAACCTCCATGCTTTAATTCCAAAGTTTATTTTGTTGCAATTGTGTTCTTGTTGACAGAGACGGTAGACCAGGATGGAACCAGTGGTAAGTTAAACAGCTATAGAGGCCAGCATATAATTAAGGAAAAATCTTACTGCATTCCTAGAACAAATACTACTTTCTCTATAAAGTCATAGAGGTTCGATAGATGAATGTGAATATAGTCCTGAGTTTGGCATTGTAAACCTTCCTTGGATTAAAGCTTAATTTTTACTAAATATTTTCTTTCCCGCTGTTTCTCCAGTTTCTGGTCAAGACAAACAAAAAGGTAATTTAACAACTTCATATTCCTTTCTCTTCTAAGTTATTGAGGTTCGATAGACAAGAATCACAAATATGAAGTTTTAAGTCTTTATTTGAAAAACCTCCATGCTTTAATTCCAAAGTTTATTTTGTTGCAATTGTGTTCTTGTTGACAGAGACGGTTGACCAGGATGGAACCAGTGGTAAGTTAAACAGCTATAGAGGCCAGCATATAATTTAGGAAAAATCTTACTGCATTCCTAGAACAAATAATACTTTCTCTATAAAGTCATAGAGGTTCGATAGATGAATGTGAATATAGTGCTGAGTTTGGCATTGTAAACCTTTCTTGGATTAAAGCTTAATTTTTACTAAATCTTTTCTTTCCCGATGTTTCTCCAGTTTCTAGTCAAGACAAACAAAAAGGTAATTTAACAACTTCATATTCCTTTCTCTTCTAAGTTATTGAGGTTCGATAGACAAGAATCACAAATATGAAGTTTTAAGTCTTTATTTGAAAAACCTCCATGCTTTAATTCCAAAGTTTATTTTGTTGCAATTGTGTTCTTGTTGACAGAGACGGTTGACCAGGATGGAACCAGTGGTAAGTTAAACAGCTATAGAGGCCAGCATATAATTTAGGAAAAATCTTACTGCATTCCTAGAACAAATAATACTTTCTCTATAAAGTCATAGAGGTTCGATAGATGAATGTGAATATAGTGCTGAGTTTGGCATTGTAAACCTTTCTTGGATTAAAGCTTAATTTTTACTAAATCTTTTCTTTCCCGATGTTTCTCCAGTTTCTAGTCAAGACAAACAAAAAGGTAATTTAACAACTTCATATTCCTTTCTCTTCTAAGTTATTGAGGTTCGATAGACAAGAATCACAAATATGAAATTTTAAGTCTTTATTTGAAAAACCTCGATGCTTTAATTCCAAAGTTTATTTTGTTGCAATTGTGTTCTTGTTGACAGAGACGGTTGAACAGGATGCAACCAGTAGTAAGTTAAACAGCTATAGAGGCCAGCATATAATTTAGGAAAAATCTTACTGCATTCCTAGAATAAATAAAACAATTTAAAAACCCTCTTAAATTTACATTCATCATTTTTGACGTGTTTTCTGAAAACCAGTGCAACTTAAGTGGTATTTTGATCTCTATATTTTCTTGCAGAACAACTGGACATTAAAGAAGTCCTCAGTAAGCCTCTTTTAATCTTAACCTGAACAAGTTGAAATTGCATGGTGACATATGAAACAAGACTTGTCTTTTTCCCTCTTTTTGTCATCTCTATTAAGCTTAATATAATCAAACAGAAATAATATTAAATAAATTATTCACATGTGCTTTACCTTTGGTTTCCTTGCAGAAAATCAAGAGATCTTACAAGAAAGTAAGCTTTCTTTCCTTGATATGGTTTCTAAGCTGACATTCAAGAAATCAGGCAACTAATTGACTCGTGCGGCAGGACACGGATTGATGTTTATAGCTGATTCAATAAAGGTTGCTTTGGGCATTGGGAATTTGGCATTGGAAACCTATTGTTTGGCAGTCACTCAAGTAAATCATTGCATTGTTCCATAATGTCCAATCACCCTTCCAACCTTTTTTGATTTAGCTGTACAAAAATAAAACATGTCAGACAACTTAGATCAATGTAGAGTCACTGTTTTTCACCCCGACATAGATGAATCCTCATCGAGCAGTCTTGTTAATGTTTCACAACTAATTTCTTTTCGGCAGAAATCCAAGCTCTCATGAAAAAAAATGAAGGTAAGATTTAGGGGTCTTTTTACCACGTGTAGTAAACAATAACTTTAATCACAATAGCTAAGATAATTAATTAACGGTGATACAGTAGCCAAATCAATTAGCTAACATTAATTCTTATAATCAATAACATTGCATTTCATTCTCTTTCAGAATTGGCAACAAAACTACATGAAAACCATGGTGAGCTAAACAAGCATTCATTTCAACATAGCATAAATAAAAAATGACTCTGAAAAGCAACAGTAAACAACTCTGGTTACAGTCAAGTCATGAGGATTCGCTTAAAAAGCCCGAGTTAATTAACAGCCCTCTGAAACGGCTGAGTTTATACGTGCCATGATGTCATTGCTACCTAAGCTCCCTTCATGTTTATGTCAATTTCTCTCACCAAATGTTAATTTATTCTTTTTCTCTGTTTTCTTACAGTGAGATGTTGGGCTTGTGGCCAACGGGGCCACAGAAAGAGGGATTGCCAGAAGGGGAAAAGGGGGAAAAACCAGAGGGGGGGAAGGGAAAAAAGGGGAGGAAGGGGGGGGGGGGAGGGGAAGGGGGAGTAGAATGATCGTGAATATGGGAGGGGGGCGGGTGGGTGTATACTTTTAAAATAACAGAAATGGGGGACGGGAGGGAGGGGAAGCAAAATGACAGTGATAATTTCATATTAGTAATAGACCCGGGGGGGTTACTTTAGGAATTTCTGGGTGGGGATGTGCCGCTGGGACCCTGGAACCCTTAACCTATACCAGAGCTAGTTCAGCTGAATTTTGCTACCCTATACTTGAGTAAACTCCCAAATCCCCCCTATCCTAGAGTACCTGTTTCCCTAGTCTAGATAAAATCTTCAACCAACTGATTAGTTTCCTGAAAAATAATAATCTATTCTAGACCCAAACGCTCTGATTTATATACCCTATCCTAGAGTAAACTGCTTGAAAACCATACCCTTCACAGCGGCACATACCTATATAGCCCATATTTGGCAGTGCCCCCCCCGGGGTAATAGATAAGATAATAGCAACCAGGAAAACCAGGAACACCAGAAATATTTCAGGAATGATATTGTGTTGCAAGAAAAAAGCCAATCAGGCATAAGAAACCTAACCCGCAAGCAAGAATGTTAATTAGTTTGAAAATTTGTGGCCAGTTCACGTGTCTTGATCTTTCAAGTGTTCACGGTTTTCCAGTTCGCACTGTAAGTGTTATGAATTAAAAAGAGATTTGTGTCCCATAATGCTTAAGCAGATGTTTTAAGGAAGTTTGAAAATTTTGAAGTTTACAAGGATTTGTATGGAAAACCATTCACGTGTGACTGAGTGGCATAAGTTTTTTCGCATACAAATCCTTCCAATGTTTAGCTTGTACGTGTCACTTTCCCTTTAATGGTTCAGGTGAATTTGCCCCTTTCTCTTTCACAAAATTATGCATACAGATGCACTTGACTAAGACCAAAAATGAAAGAATCATTATTCTCAGCCAAAGGGGTTGTCATCGTTGTTGGTGTAATATATTACTTGGGCACGGCTGTCATTAAGTACGAACCAAGGTTCACTGGACAACGTTTGTTGTGAAAGTACTTCATACTTATGGCAGACAAAATGTTAGAAGCCGCCTAACTGTTAATTTCCTCACCCACCAATTGAATGTAACTCTTGAAATCTTAGTGACAGCCCTTGCTCCTTTGGCCATCATTTCATAAGGGGTTAATAGTAGGCTTATACCCCTGGGCCGGGTTGTTAAAAGTCAGGTTAAGATAACCAAGGGTTAGTACAAAATTTGAATTCAGATATGAAAGCATAAATAGCAAATTCAGTTTAATTCTTTTTGTCTAAAAATTGGATGATTAACTACTCTCAAAAGAATAGAGAAAATTTTCCTAGAAAATGCTTTTGATAAAAAGAATAAGAGACCAGGGTTAAAATTTAACCCTGGGCTAGCGCTAATCAGCCTTCAAACAACTCGGCCCTGGAAAAAATGTGAACAAAAACACCTTGTAACCTTAACATGAATGTTAGGAAGCCACTGCCATGAAGAACAAACATCCTTTATAGTCAAGGATTCTTTTTCAACATAGGATTAAACACCTTGAAAATATGTCACTAAATCATGATCGTAGTAGATCCAACAATGACGATGGCATTTGAACTGCTATGGCTTTACACAGGCCAAGGACACCTGTGCCCATCCATCACTCAAAAAGGTCCCCTCAATAGGGAGTTCCAACCCAAAGCTTTGGTACTTGAGGGCTTTCACAAACAGGCATTCTATGGATGAACCATGCAGGACACTGCAACTGTGTTATGCAAGCGTAGTACGAAGAAAGAAGCTGCCTGTTCAAGAAACGGAAAATCATCGAACAGTAAACATACTCTTTTGAGATCAAAAAGTTTATTTATTTCTAGACTTTACTCACATGAAAATTACATATGGTAAATGTGAAGCCAAGCGACTTCTGTAAATATAAGTAAATGGGTTGATAACTTTACAAATGATTTTATAATTTCAAAAGTACAAATTGATGTAAAACTATGTAAATATATGTGCAAATAAATGATATTACTGATAACAGGAATCCATCAGTTCACTAAATAATCACTTAATATTTATAGAGATTGCTGTTTCGAGGTGGGCAAGTGTTACCTCACCAAAATCATTCTCTTAAATCATTTCCTCATGAATATGTTTGACAGACAGTGACGATACATTAACATTCATACCTGGGCCCAAAATTTAGGAAAAATAATACACAAGAAATCATCTTGAGGCAATAAATTAGTACAGAAGACAACAGTTGAAATTAAGAGGTAATATGGTACTGTTATCATCATTGATGGCTAAGACTTAGTGATCCTGTACAAGACGGTCCCCTTATCAACTTAATGTGAGTACTGTGTAATTAAGTGAAATTAAAGGAGAAACTATACGTAGCTTTTTGCTGTACTGTCATTCTATGATGAAACTCATTCCGTGACGATTTATATATGAGAAGAAATATACACTGGCTGTTCTAAAAGCTTTGAGTTACAATTTGTATCATTGGTAAGTAAGAATTTCACACAAAATCAAACCCACTGTTTTGCCAAAATAATGTAACAGTCTTTACACTAATAGCCTGAAGTCAATAATTAAAATCCTGCATGACTACTGACAATGTTTTTAATCTCTCTACGTTTCTGTGTAAGCAAATTACTGCACTGCAATTATTGAGTAACTGAAAGATGAAACAAGTCTAACAACGCTTTAATCAGTAGGGCTCGAAAAAAGTCTCGCCCTGTCATCCAGAACAAGTAGATTTTCTTGCTGGGCAAGTCACTATGCGCTCTTTCCCAGTGAGTATTAGGGTCAAGGCAAGTCATGAATTATTGTTTTACTTTGTTTGATTTAATTAATTGCCAGTTTGTGATTTCAAATTTTTACCTTCTAATGCTTGTACATAGTTGTATAATAAGAAAGTAAAAAAGTAAAACTATATAAATATATGTACGATTAAATGATATTACTGATAAGAAGAATCCATCAGTTCACTAAATAATCACTTAATATTTATAGACATTGCTGTTTCGAGTTTGGCAAGTGTTAACTCCCCACAATCATTCTCTTGAATCATTTCCTCATGAATATGTTTTGACAGACAGTGATAATACATTAAAATCCATACTTGAGCCCAAGGTTTAGGAAAAATAATACACAAGAAATGATCTTGAGGCAATAAAAAAATTCATACAGTAAATGACTGTCAACAAAACCCAGTGTAGTAAGAACATCCTTCCAAAAGTTTTATTTCTTTTTCCAGTAATCAACCATCAATTACCTCCTTCATTGAAATAAAAACCTAATAATTATTAAGAACCGACTTGGCTGCTGATAAAATGCCCTGATATATATGAGAAACCATTTTCTCAGCTAGACTTCAAAAAAATATTGTTCTTAATCCTGGGTGTTTACTGTAATTCCTTTCTTTTGTTTTATTGCCCCAAAGCGTAGTAGTCAAGTATGAAATTTGATGCATCAGACCATGGCGTATAAAATCAATAATATGTAATTTTTTACTGATTGCATCTGACCTTGTGCTAAACTTAAAACTTACACCCAACGCCCATCTTGCATTTTTTATCTTTTGCACAATGCGATTGTAAATCTTCCCAAAGATTGAACCTTCCTGTTTCAAAAGATATGGTGATAAGGCATCAAAACAATGCTCTATACATACACACTGGCTCTTCTAAAAGCTTTGAGTCACAATTTGTAGCATCGGTAAGCTTCAAATTCACACAAAATCAAACCCGCTGTTTTGCTACAATAATGTAAGAATCTTTGCACTTATAGGCTGAAGTCAATCATTAAAATCCTGCATGGCTAGTGATAGTGTTTTTTAATCGCTTCAAATTTCTGTGTGTAAAGCAAATTTCTGCGCTGCTATTTTTAGGTAACTGAAAGTTGAAACAAGTCTAACAACGTTTTAAACAGTAGGGCTCGAGAAAAGTAGATTTTCTTGCTAGGCAAGTAACTTTTATGCTCTCTTTTCCAGTGAGTGAGTGAGTGTGTATGTATGTAACTTCCACTTTGATTTGCGTGAAAAATCCTTACCTTGAGCTTCACTCACTCGGTTGGTTTTTATGAAAAGATCGATCGATCGAAGAACATGAGTTGAAATACCAGAGGTGAACAGGTCCAATCAATTCGGGTTCCGTGTGTAGGAGACGTACAACCACAAACTGCAAGACTTTTACCTTGCACTCGCCACAGGCGCAACATGTGGTAGGAAGAAAAGACAACCGGAACTTTGATCTGACCAGCGGTGGATTCCTTTTCACGTCATGTTATCTAACTAAACTGCATCGCCAGTCGAAAACGATAGACTTCAGGCAGCAAAGCAATCATTTCCTTCTCTTTGATTCAACGATAAAACAAAGGGAAGCTTGACTTTTTCCTTTTTGGCTTCACGCATAATTTGTTTACATATTATGGTAATGCAAATTAGCCATGTGTGCACAAGCAAAGAGGCCGAGTATTGAGGCCTGGGATCTAGTCCGCGAAATTCGAAACCGTTTGCAAGTGACTTGAATGTTCTTCGCTTGTTCACTGTACCCTGAAAATTGTGGGTGTATTTTAATTGCACTATGGCAAAACGCTTTGTGAACGAATTCTCCATGAGCCCTTTCACTGTAGAGGTAAAGAACTGAAACATTTTTTTGCCTTTGTTGCTGTAGGGAGTAATGTTTGAAACAGTTTAAAAAAACAGCAAAAATTCATATCATGTTTGCATTAAACTTATTAAGGTTGTCAGAAAAAAAATAACATCACGGGCAAAACATTAAAGTGACATTTTCTCGGAGAACATGCACCATTATCTTATTGAGATAAATTGGTTTCTTTTCTTATTTATTTGCTACACAAGAAGTAAAAAGAAACAAAAAATGGAGAAATTAATGGCAAGGAGGCCAAATAATTATGTTAATTAGGCCTTCTCAATTGCAATTTCGAAGGCCGAGGCTGATAACACTTAAATCGAGACCTTGCTAAAGTCGGTACTTAATTGTTATCACTGGTGCTGGAATAAGCACTGGTCCTGTGGTGTCAATACTGTGTTATTCACGGGACCCGGAGTCTGGGTGTGCAAAGCGAGGGAACTAAAACTGCCTCCAAAACAAAAAAAGACAACATGTATTCTTGGAGCTGTGCCCTCATCCTTCGACATGGCTCATCTTAAACTAAAACGGGAAGGTCTGAGTGCTTTTTTAAAGTAGAACAGGGGAGAAAATAAAATATCCATTTTAAACATAGTAATGTTAGACTGTAATAACTACAATTTTTAAATGTAGTATCAAATTACCAACACATCTCTATGTTTTAGGCCTATCATGATGGTGCCTCGCTCCTGCAAAGATGCTCTGCAGAGTCAGTGAAGGCAATTTTGGATAGCGAGGAAGCTCGGAAAAACCGACTTTCTTTGCAGGCTTACCACCAAGAAGTCGACGAGTTTTGCCAATCCAGTGACCATGAAAGGATAATGGTCATTGCTTTTGAGAAAGAATCAAATAGCCCAGCAGCAATGGTACTTCTCAAGAAGAGGGGCTATGATACAAGGCACCTGCTACCTCTACCTCATCATCCAATTGATGCTGAGATGAAAAATACCAGCAGAAAATTGTACTGGGAGTTAAATTATTGTATCAGGAGGGCTGACAAACGCTCAATGTGTTTGGGAGATATTTGTATTTCCCATGGGATACAGGAGGTGTACAACAGAGAAAAAGACCATCCTAGAGGGGCTACCATCTTCATCTGGCTGATGGTAGCAGGTGGGTTCAAAAATTCCCCAGCACTGCGCCTGTACTTGGCACATGGATTTGACATTATTGGGATGTATGGAACAGCGGTAATGATGTCGCTGCGTGATGTCAGAGAGGAAAGTGTTAGCAGGAGCTTAAAACAACTGGTGAACAGATTGGAAAGCACCTTCCTTCTTCCTGCCTTGAAGCAAAACCAGGCACCATCATCTGTTGAAGATTCAAACAGCCAGGAGGGTCCCAGTGCAACAAATGAACCTACCTCACAAGGTTCTGAACAAGTAGTTGATCCTGAAGATGCCAAGATGTTGGAACCAGATTCCCAACATTCCGCTGCTTCTAAAGAAAGTGTTTTTCCCTTGAATCAGGAAAGCCAGGATACAAATGTAAATGAACTGCAAAAATGAATTTTGACATCGTCCACACGAAAGTCTACACTGTTTCTTACAGCTATCATTGAAAAAAAGATACGCCTATTTCAATAAAGGTTGCTTCAGTGAAGAATGATGCATGGTCCATGTTTCATGGCCTGCAGTGCATTATGGGAGCAAGTCCAGTAAATTATACCTGCGACAAGCCTAGAAACCTAGAAAGCAAACACTACTGACGCTTCAATGCAGAACCTTATGACAATGTATTTCAAAACACTGAATCCTAGACTTTTTAGGACAGTGATTTGAGTTGAGGTTTTGCTCTGTGGTAAAATGCAGATGTTGCAAATTTTCAACGAGTTTGATTGGATCATGCACATGGACATGGGAATTTTGGATGGAGTTGAAAAAAAAGCAACTTTTTGTTGAAGTACAATAAATAACTTAAAATTACACGTTTATTTATTTTTGAGGTCATTTTTTTAAAACTGACTCAAAAAAAGAATAGAATTGATTTGCTTTATCGAAATAACCAGCACTCTGGCCCATCCAAAAACCCAGCTTAATCCGGCAGTATAACCCTGTTCAATTGATGTTGTTAAAGGAAGAGGCTTCTAATTTCTTACTGTGAGATTTTAAAAATAAAATTCTTTAGCTCGCTCATGCTTAAGAATTTTTGAAGGCATTTGAGTTGAAAGCTCTCTTGAACACCTTCTCACAAAAGGTCTCCATTATTTCAATGAACATGAACAAGACTGAACTTCCCACCACAAAAGGGTTTACAATAGTGATTTGCAGGCCATGAAACATGGTTCATCGGAGCAACCGTAATTGAAATAAGTGTATATAATTATTAAGTCATGTTAAATTGCCATTTGAGGTACATATGACCCAGTGTACAATATTACCCTATGAATCTTTATTCTCTTATACTTTCATTTTTCCTTTGATAATAAACAATAGTTAATTTCGAAGTTTTCTGTTTCTTTGACAATTATTTTGTCTATGACTATATTGTTTAAACATTTGCAGGATGAAGGACCTGCCAGCCAAGCATCCAAACGTCTGCGCGTGGAGCAAGAGTCTGATGAGAGGCCTTTACCAAGAATGCTCTCTGGTATTGTTGGTGGCCGAACGCCTGATCACTTAGAGCAGTACATTTCCCAACTCGAGTTCAGGTCCTTTGAAGATAATTTCAGATTCCTAGAATCACAATCTGTGATAAAATGCCAAATGGATGTGAATCAGCAAGACATGGCTAATCGCATAGAATCAATGGAACAACATCAATTGAGACAAGGGCAGTACAATTCACTACTTCAAAAGCTGCAAATTGCTAAACAGCTGGAGTATTTGAGCAATGTCAGAGATGAGCATGTGTTAAACACAGCAAAGTGGCTGGTTGACAATGACAAGGTCTCTATGAAAATGGCTGCTCTGAGGGAGGTTATTGCTGTAGGATGGGCAGTTTATCGTTATCCTGTACTAGGCCAGGTAAATTTATGTTGGGCTTCGGCAAAGCTAGTCATACCTGCAGCTGCTGATCTTTTCGACGAAAAGATTAAGGCAAATGAATCTCTACCTCAAAATGTCACTGAGGCCCAGAGATCACGATTAGAGGCACCCTGCCTGAGAATGTCCATCGAATTTCCACAAGGGGAACCCGGTGATGGTGATGGATTGAGTGAACTGAGAGTAACCGACCTCCATGGGCTTTTCATGGGGGATGCTGCAGTTCCAAACACAACCGAAACACTGGTTTTTAGGCACATGTATCCCAGTGAGTTTGCAGCATTTGAGGGTAGACCGGCTTCAATTATTGAAAGGAGAAGCAGGCTGATGGGCTTTGACACCCAAGAGGCACCAAGGGACCCTGGCAGAAGAGACTGCGATATCCCCCAACCTTACTGGAGAGAAGGAAGGGAGTTTCTAAAGCAAGAGTTAAATGGCCTGAGAGGAGAGATACCTATCGATCAGGCTAGAATCCTTGGTGACTGTTATGGAGTTGACCTCTATGGACGAATGTTGTTGGACATCCGAGGTGTATATGACGAGTCTGACAGAGTACAAGCTCCAACATTAAGAAGATTAGAAATGGCAGAAAGAGCTATTCGTTCTGGGTACGCATTTCCCACCAATCATTACTTTGTCACTGACAATCTGTGGCAGGCCTTCCAAGATGCAATAAGCCAACACAAGGGTGGCTTTGGCGGGGATGTGGAATTTATTCATCCATGCATATGCAGAAGAGCACGTCACCAGCTTGAGGTTCAAGTCACACGGCAAAGGAGACACAGATATGCAGAGTGAATGCATACTGCGCTTAGAATGGCAGACATGTATGTCTGCTGTTGTTCATTATTTTGTTATACAGCAGAAACATAACATTTGCAGGTGAATAAATTAAAGTTATTCTCCATGACATACCTAATGGAGGAGAGAGTTAACATTGCCTGGAGACCAGGAATTCAAAGGTTTGGCAAAGACACCATAAAGACTGCCTGGAAACCTTGCCAAGGTTTGGCAGATGAATAATATTGCAGCATTGTTGCTAGCAACAATTTGCCTGGAGACCTAGAATGGAAGGTTTGGCAATGTTGGTTTCCCTGCATGTTCAACATTTTTAACTCTGCCAAGATGTACACAGAAGTGCATTTTGCCGGTCCCAAGCCCGGACAAAAGAGGAGGGTAAAATGTGAACATTTGTTGCCAATGATGTATCTTGACACTCTTTCTTAAAATTCAGTGAGGTACATCAGATTGAAGCTGTTGTACTAGCAAGTAAATGAAATTTAATTTTTCATAGGAGGGAACAAAATAGGCAAATGAAGAAAAGAGCAAAAATTCCAAACTTAAGCAACACCACAGAGAGCTTTGCATGTGCAGGTCACATACGTGTACAATTTTCTGTCCTATAAAAACACCTAAGAAATGCAGGAAAAAGTCATAATTTTTAAATCAACCTAAGAAGGTCTTCACCTATGTGCAAGATGAAACCTCAGCTCCAAATCGCCTTTGTAGTAAGTGTTAAAAGGAAATGCTTACTTTGAAACACTCGAAGATATTTCCACCAATGCTGAACTCGCTTGGAGTGGATGCGTACTGTGTAGTATTCAATGTAAGGTCTAGAAAAAATAAAATTGATGATGTCAAAGAATAGTCCTTCTTGCATTAATTTTGTCGAGATGAAAACACATAACTTCTATTCTACTCCAATGTAAATAAAATAAATATAATAATAACCTTTGGGGTGGAACTACCGGTACCTATTGAGGCCCATTGAGGAGGTGTGGTCCAAAAAGAGGACCTCTTTGAGTGAGGGATGATTACTATTTAAAGCACTTTATTTTGATAACAAGAGTATGATCAGTCAACGAAAATTAGCCACTGATGACCACATTAAACTTTACAAAATTTCTCTTCCATCCTTCCCCCTGCCAGGCATGGAGAGAGAGAAAAACCCCATTTAACCAAACATATGCGATGGAAATTCATGCTTACATTGATTCCTTTAATGCAGGGAGTTATGAAACAACTGAAATTAACCTTTCCAAGCTTCAAATTAAAATGCTGGTGTTATTAAGCCCGTTCACTCAAAAGAATGTAACCTTTTCTATGAAGAAATGATAATATTGACAAAAAAAAAAAATTCGGAACAAAACCTTTTCAATGGCTCGATTGATAACTTGATGGATGGTGTGTTAAAACAATTCAATAAGAGATTGCAGGCAGGGTTCCAATTAAAATGTCAAAAACCCCAGTGTATTAAGAACCTCCTTTTCCAGTAATCAACCATCAATTTACCTCCTTCACTGAAATAAGAAACCTAATTAAGAACCAACTTGGCTGCTGATTAAATGCCCCAAGATAGGTAACAAACCATTTTGTCCGCTATACTTCAAAAAAATATATTGTTATTAATCCCGGGTGTTTACTGTAATTTATTCAACTCCTTTGTTTTATTGCCCGAAGCATTGTACTCATCTTGAAGTTCCGAACTCAACTCAACTCAAGTGGTAATCGTTGTCATCATTGATGGCTAAGCAATCCCCCTTTCTACCCCTTATCAAACCTATTTACCCAAAAGAATCTTTCACTATTAAAATAATCTCTATTATTCACCTAGTAAATGGAAAAGTCAGGGCAAGAGTTTTAATTATCAATCTACAAAAAACCCCCTTTAACAAATCTTGTGCTGCAATCAAAGAAAGGCAAGAGTAGTCATCGTCAATCTCCAAAAAACTCCCCTGAACAAATCCTGTTCCGTGTACAAATTGAACAAGTCTTAATGTTGAAAGAAAAATGCCCAAGTAGTTTTCATAACAGGTAATAAGTAAATTTAAACAATTTCTCCATTTTCCCATCTTGAAGTTCCAAACTCAACTCAACTCAAGTGGTAATCGTTGTCATCATTGATGGCTAAGCCATTCAGGGCCTTTCTACCCCTTATCAAACCTATTTACCCAAAAGAATCTTTCACTATTAAAATAATCTCTATTATTCACCTAGTAAATGGAAAAGTCAGGGCAAGAGTTTTAATTATCAATCTACAAAAAAACCCCTTTAACAAATCTTGTGCTGCAATCAAAGAAAGGCAAGAGTAGTCATTGTTAATCTCCAAAAAACTCCCCTGAACAAATCCTGTTCCGTGTACAAATTGAACAAGTCTTAATGTTGAAAGAAAAATGCCTCAGTAGTTTTCATAACAGGTAATAAGTAAATTTAAACAATTTCTCCATTTTCCCATCTTGAAGTTCCGAACTCAACTCAACTCAAGTGGTAATCGTTGTCATCATTGATGGCTAAGCCATCCAGGGCCTTTCTACCCCTTATCAAACCTATTTACCCACAAGAATCTTTCACTATTAAAATAATCTCTATTATTCACCTAGTAAATGGAAAAGTCAGGGCAAGAGTTTTAATTATCAATCTACAAAAAACCCCCTTTAACAAATCTTGTGCTGCAATCAAAGAAAGGCAAGAGTAGTCATTGTTAATCTCCAAAAAACTCCCCTGAACAAATCCTGTTCCGTGTACAAATTGAACAAGTCTTAATGTTGAAAGAAAAATGCCTCAGTAGTTTTCATAACAGGTAATAAGTAAATTTAAACAATTTCTCCATTTTCCCATCTTGAAGTTCCGAACTCAACTCAACTCAAGTGGTAATCGTTGTCATCATTGATGGCAAAGCAATCCCCTTTTCTACTCCTTATCAAACCTATTTACCCAAAAGAATCTTTCACTATTAAAGTAATCTCTATTATTCACCTAGTAAATGCAAAAGTCAGCAAAAGAGCCATGTATGTATAAACAACAACAACAACAAAAACCTTTACAAGGCAAGAGTTTTAACTATCAATCTACAAAAAACCCCCTTTAACAAATCTTGCGCTGCAATCAAAGAAAGGGAAGAGTAGTAATAGTAAATCTACAGAAAACTCCCCTGAACAAATCCTGTTCTGTGTACAAATTGAACAAGTCTTAATGTTGAAAGAAAAATGCCTCAGTAGTTTTCATAACAGGTAATAAGTAAATTTAAACAATTTCTCCATTTTCCCATCTTGAAGTTCCAAACTCAACTCAACTCAAGTGGTAATCGTTGTCATCATTGATGGCTAAGCCATCCAGGGCCTTTCTACCCCTTATCAAACCTATTTACCCAAAAGAATCTTTCACTATTAAAATAATCTCTATTATTCACCTAGTAAATGGAAAAGTCAGGGCAAGAGTTTTAATTATCAATCTACAAAAAACCCCCTTTAACAAATCTTGTGCTGCAATCAAAGAAAGGCAAGAGTACTCATTGTTAACCTCCAAAAAACTCCCCTGAACAAATCCTGTTCCGTGTACAAATTGAACAAGTCGTAATGTTGAAAGATAAATGCCTAAGTAGTTTTCATAACAGGTAATAAGTAAATTTAAACAATTTCTCCATTTTCCCATCTTGAAGTTCCGAACTCAACTCAACTCAAGTGGTAATCGTTGTCATCATTGATGGCAAAGCAATCCCCTTTTCTACTCCTTATCAAACCTATTTACCCAAAAGAATCTTTCACTATTAAAGTAATCTCTATTATTCACCTAGTAAATGCAAAAGTCAGCAAAAGAGCCATGTATGTATAAACAACAACAACAACAAAAACCTTTAAGAAGGCAAGAGTTTTAACTATCACTCTACAAAAAACCCCCTTTAACAAATCTTGCGCTGCAATCAAAGAAAGGGAAGAGTAGTAATAGTAAATCTACAGAAAACTCCCCTGAACAAATCCTGTTCTGTGTACAAATTGAACAAGTCTTAATGTTGAAAGAAAAATGCCTCAGTAGTTTTCATAACAGGTAATAAGTAAATTTAAACAATTTCTCCATTTTCCCATCTTGAAGTTCCGAACTCAACTCAACTCAAGTGGTAATCGTTGTCATCATTGATGGCTAAGCCATCCAGGGCCTTTCCACCCCTTATCAAATCTATTTACCCAAAAGAATCTTTCACTATTAAAATAATCTCTATTATTCACCTAGTAAATGGAAAAGTCAGGGCAAGAGTTTTAATTATCAATCTACAAAAAGCCCCTTTAACAAATCTTGTGCTGCAATCAAAGAAAGGCAAGAGTACTCATTGTTAACCTCCAAAAAACTCCCCTGAACAAATCCTGTTCCGTGTACAAATTGAACAAGTCGTAATGTTGAAAGATAAATGCCTAAGTAGTTTTCATAACAGGTAATAAGTAAATTTAAACAATTTCTCCATTTTCCCATCTTGAAGTTCCGAACTCAACTCAACTCAAGTGGTAATCGTTGTCATCATTGATGGCAAAGCAATCCCCTTTTCTACTCCTTATCAAACCTATTTACCCAAAAGAATCTTTCACTATTAAAGTAATCTCTATTATTCACCTAGTAAATGCAAAAGTCAGCAAAAGAGCCATGTATGTATAAACAACAACAACAACAAAAACCTTTACAAGGCAAGAGTTTTAACTATCAATCTACAAAAAACCCCCTTTAACAAATCTTGCGCTGCAATCAAAGAAAGGGAAGAGTAGTAATAGTAAATCTACAGAAAACTCCCCTGAACAAATCCTGTTCTGTGTACAAATTGAACAAGTCTTAATGTTGAAAGAAAAATTTCATAAAAGGTAATAAGTAAATTTAAACAATTTCTCCATTTTCCCAGAAATATCTTTTTAAAAAGACCATTTGATATATATAAATGGTGATGGTCATTGAGTTCAACAACTCACCTCAAGGCTTGCAGCTTTTTGTCCACCAGCACTTTAAAGGGAGACAGATCAGGTTACACCAAGCAATACTACTGTGTTAAATAAATATAAGCATCACATTATGAAAAATGGGGTGTAGACACACCTTGCAATTATTAGACCACACTTATGATGTGATGTAGTCGCAGCATTATTTTTCAGCGAGCAAAAAATAAATTGTAATAAATATAGTTGAACATTAGGAAGAAGCCAATATTTTGTCCACACCCGTGGAGAACCAGACAATCACTGGCTTTTCTACTTTGGCTCTATACAATCCCCAGTAAATGCACAAGGCACTTAACTTACACGAAATTACCCACGAAGAAAATGGACAAAAAAGGGAATGCTCCAAAACTACATTTCTCATAGCTTTGTAAATGTCACAAGAATAAACAAACTTTCCTTTGTCGAGATAAAACAAAAAAATCTAAGCAACGTTCAAAAATCAACGGTAAAATAAAATTGAGTTGCAAGTTCCAATCTAGTGAATGCCCACAAAACATTTTCTGATTATCATAAATGCACAAGGTCATTTGCAATGTATAAACCAAGAAAAAAGTGGAGAAAAAAATTAAATTCACCAAAACTGAATTCCTCCATGACAAAGTTAACAAGTATGTGACAAGAATAAACACCAAACTTTCTTTTGTCAAGAAAAACTGCAATGTTTAAAAATCAAAGGTAAAATAAAATTGCATGTTCCCATGCAGTAAATGTCCACAAAACATTGTTTGAGGAAAATGATTTAAATCGTAAACAGAGTGAAGAAGTTTCATCGCAGCTTGCTTAAATCATTGTGTAAACTGTGTTAAATATTACTCTTATTAAAGGCACCATGGCAATGCAGACTTATTATAATTAAAATACCTTTTTCTACCTACATGTATTATTCACTAATATTACTAAACATAGATGTCTGAAGGTCAGTTCCTTAGAATGATGAGCTTGTTCATTACTTCAAGGATTCACATGCATAAATCACATTGGAAGCAGACGCTAACAGAGATGAACAGGTCTATTTGCAGGGCAGACAACTTGAAACTTGGATTTCATATCTGGACCCAACTTTTAGTTCTTCTTGTGCGAATTTTTTTTCACACCTGAAGTGTCACTGCAACCACGGAGTGGAAAATATCCAAACATTGACCAACAGGTTAAATGTGATCCATGAGCAAAACTTGTCCAGAAGGAATAGTTTTACAAAAAACTTTTTTTGATCCATCTTTGTGATATTTTTCAAAAGCTGAAAGATAAAAGATGAAATCAATAAAGCATTCTTAATTTCAATGACAATAAAATGATGGGTCATAGCTTTGCTCACACCACTGCATTACATGTACATTGGAAAAAATAAATAATGTGCACTGTTTTGAACAATCCCACAAGAACAATAATAGAACAAAAAGTGGTTATGCTATTACAAGGCACTACTTCATTTCAATTATGATTCAAGACATTATGTCTTTATTATATACATACTCAGTGATCTTGATGATTCAAGCAATCTGACGTTATATTCACCATGCTAAGTGGTTAATATAAAGCAAAACAAAATCGCTGTCGTGAACTAAGTGTTTTGCCAAATTTCAGAGTAAGAACTTTTTGAAAAAACAAGAATATATCCCACTGTTGTTGATTTTGAAGGTAAGAAAAGACTTCATGGGGTTTTAACTGTGTGATTTATTGTGAAGTGATTTACTGTAGTTCACTTTCATACGCCCGAAGCAGTTTTTTTACCACTAGCAGAGGAAAACAAGCCGCATTGTCCAGGAATTTCTCACTGACTTGTGAACTCAACAAATTGTGTCTCAAAATGGAAGTTAATGTTTGGAGAAAAACAGGAAAGCAAATATTTTCAAAAAGTCTACATGCCAGCAAGTTAACATGGCAAAAAACACTGCAGATAAACAAGGCTCACGATTAGTGTCAAAAATAATTTCTCATTCACAGTGAGTTGACAGAAGTTAATTAAGCGCAGTGTTTCTTCTCAGAAAGGGTAGTTATTTAAAATTTTGACATTTTCTTTTCAATCAATTCATTGATTCTAAAGCTTACAAAGAAATAAATTAACTATGAATTTCCATGATTTGAAATACTCTTAAGATATAACATTTGCACATCTACTGTTTACGGATTGTTTTTAGCTACATGTAGATATTCACGCGTAAATTCACCCATCAATCAAACTAATACTTTTTCTAATGGTTTTCTTTGTGATTCTGTTGAAATCACTTTGTGCAATGATATATACTAAAATAATTATTCAACTCAGGCAAATAATTTTTAAATAACACTTGAGTCATCAAAAAGCTCACTACCTGAACAAGCTTATAATTTTCTACGAAGACAATGAAACTGAGAAAGTGGGTTCAAAAAAGGGTAATAAATTTTCTCAAATACAAGTAACCAAAAGGGAAAAGTATTTCTTACCTCAAAATTCTTAATGCAGAAAATTAA
>CAXIUU010000014.1:52500-62321 GCA_964035525.1 Porites cylindrica
AAAACGACACACATACAGACCCTCTCACCGGCTGTTTGCCTGTTCCATTCATTCAGCTGAATGACTAAAACACTAGCCGCTGTTTGAGACATCAGAAAGGTTATTGCTAATGCCATCTTGGCTCTGTTTCACTTCAATCACTGCTTGGCTCTGTTTCACTTCAATCACTGATTGCTATCTCTTCCCAATTATCGCCTGTTGTAAGGAAGATTTACCTGGCCATTAGCGGTATTCTTTTAGTGCGCAGCCGGAAGCGGCTATGTGTGTGGCAACCAGTCAGCAAAGCAGTTGTTTTTCGTTTAAACCTGAAAAGGGGTACGGTGCATGTCTACTTTAACTTACAATAAGTTGTCTTTGCATTAACTGTTCATTTGTAACTTTGAATTCATTTCAGGTGACCGACCAAAGTATTTATTTATATGTTGGCATCGTCGTCATCGGTGTTTTGTTGTTGTAGTTGCCTCACTAGGGTGCTTCTGCTTCAAGGAAGAACCAATGAGAGAGCTATTTTATATCACGTCACTTGGACGGTATAAAAACACGCTTCCTGAATGTGCACGATCACTTTTGCCAAGGATGCCGAGTACTGTCAGCATGGTAAGTGTTGAGTTGACCTACTTTTCGTAGCTATTTTCTCGCTGTCCTTGCATCATATCGAGTGATGCTAATTAGAGTTACCGCAAATACCAGATACTATGTTCACAATTAATGTAATGTACAAAGTCGCGATGATTTGAAATCACAGGTACTACTCTTTTACAAAGTATGATCGTTGACTGCATGATTTCTCCTTTAAATGGCAATAAGTGAAGAAAGTAGACATCGATCTGTTTTCAATAGCTGTTGCTAAAAATATTGTTTTCCAGGACGCTTTACCTTCATTTCAGATCTTCGAAGTATTTTCATTAACTTTCCTGCCATTTTCGGAAGTTAGTAACTTTTTTTATCTCGCTTGTTAGCTGGAGGCTTCCAAAATAGTGTGTGCCTCTCAGAACGCCACAAAAAACATTGTGTTGTTTAATAGCAAATTGTGGATCCAACCGTTCCCTACATTTTTCAAAACACAAAATCATTTACTAGTTTCTGCAGTTACTGCTTTGATTTTAGTGGCAACCGTAATTCTTACACGTTGTGTTTCTGTCTTATAATAGATTGTGTCAGAATTTCAGGCGTCTAAATGTGGTTTATAAATTGATTTGAAGCTAAAGAACGGACGAAAAAACTGGTGAGTCTCATTTTTCCTCATTGTCGTGAAGACCATGAAATAGAATTTTCACTGTCGCTTAAGTTTACAATTATAGGTTTCTAAAGTTTCCAACTATCCCTCCTGGGATAGAGAACCCACCTTGTATTTGCGACGAGGGACTCTTATAGTAGTGTTTTTTTTATGTCTTTCGTAGATTTGAATGGAATTTCAGGCGTCGCAATGTGGATTATAAATTGATTTGAAGCTAAAGAACAGACGAAAAAACTGGTGAGTCTCATTTTTCCTCATTATCGTGAAGACCATGAAATAGAATTTTCACTGTCGCTTAAGTTTACAATTATAGGTTTCTAAAGTTTCCAACTATCCCTCCTGGGATAGAGAACCCACCTTGTATTTTCGACGAGGGATTCTTACAGTAGTGTTTTTTTTTTGGTGTCTTTCGTAGATTTGAATGGAATTTCAGGCGTCGCAATGTGGATTATAAATTGATTTGAAGCTAAAGAACGGACGAAAAAACTGGTGAGTCTCATTTTTCCTCATTGTCGTGAAGACCATGAAATAGAATTTTCACTGTCGCTTAAGTTTACAATTATAGGTTTCTAAAGTTTCCAACTATCCCTCCTGGGATAGAGAACCCACCTTGTATTTTCGACGAGGGATTCTTACAGTAGTGTTTTTTTTTTGGTGTCTTTCGTAGATTTGAATGGAATTTCAGGCGTCGCAATGTGGATTATAAATTGATTTGAAGCTAAAGAACGGACGAAAAAACTGGTGAGTCTCATTTTTCCTCATTGTCGTGAAGACCATGAAATAGAATTTTCACTGTCGCTTAAGTTTACAATTATAGGTTTCTAAAGTTTCCAACTATCCCTCCTGGGATAGAGAACCCGCCTTGTATTTGCGACGAGGGATTCTTACAGTCGTGTTTTTTTTGGTGTCTTTCGTAGATTTGAATGGAATTTCAGGCGTCGCAATGTGGATTATAAATTGATTTGAAGCTAAAGAACGGACGAAAAAATTGGTGAGTCTCATTTTTCCTCATTATCGTGAAGAGCATGAATTTCAAGAAAATTAAGCTTGATCAAGTCCGTCTTAAACTTTGCAGTTATTATATGCCGAAGGGACAGCTGTATTTTGGCGTTTTCAATTTCGCTAGCGAAAACGGATACATTCAAATTCTTTGGAAAATTCTTAAAGACTTTTGCGAAAAGTTCTACGGTGCCTGACCACTAAAATAACAACTACAAACATTACTGTACAGAATAATGAAAAAACATGCTTCGAAAGACTATAATTTGAGAGATATCAACGGTGGAGTTTTTGCTATGAGATCTACGCTCGTAATTTTTACCGAAATAATGCGGTGTTTTCTGCCAAGTTGCATATCTCGAGAAATCTGCAAGGTAGACATTTACTTTCACAGTCATTTGAAAGCTTAGACAACGCAGATTTCAAGAAACGGCTGTGTGGCCGGTAACCGATCAAGGTGTTAAAAACACTAAATGACCCTACTTGCTCCTACTAAGCAAATGACCTGCAGTCCAATATTCTCAGTAAATTTCACAAACTCGAAAGATTCTAGGTAATCTAAACTACCATATCTCGATTAAGACAGGTCAAGCGATCCTGAAATGCTTTATAAATCTCCAAGTCTAGTGTCTGGTTTACGCGAGGCTCAGAAGACGAAACCATGATTTGTGACACTTAAAACTTTTTTCATGTCGACTGCCGGTTGAGGTTTTCAAAACACTAAATGGCCGGCAGTCCTATATTCTCAGTAAATTCCACAAAATCGAAAGATTCTAGCTAATCCAAAATATCATTTGTCGATTAAGACAAGTCAAGCGATCCTGAAATGCTTTATAGATCTCAAGTCTAGTGTTTGGTTTACGCTAGGCTCAGAAGACGAAACTATGTTTTGTGACACTTAAAACTTTTTTCAGCTCGACTACTGGTTAAGGTTTTCAAAACACTAAATGACCGGTAGTTGTATATTCTCAGTAAATTTCAAAAGCATGATGTAGAAATCCCACAAAACCGGCTGGTTTGATCAGGATCACGACTTATGATAGTTCAAAACGGCTGAATTTGTGGAACTGCCGGCCATATAGCCACAGCGAGAAAGAAAATAAAGGATCAAGTCCGTCTTAAACTGTCGCAGTTATTAAATGCCGAAGGGACAGTGATATTTTGGCGTTAGGTTCAAGGTTGATAATATACTGGGGTGAGGTCTTTGTAAGGTAAACCCTTGCGAATAAAGTTAGGGTTGTGAATTCGCGTAAGAATTTATTGAATGTTTGAATCGGTTTATGGGTCAGGGGTTCAGGGTTAAGGGTTTAACGAATTAACTAAGTCGTTAGGGTTGATAATATGCTGGGGTGAGTTCTTTTTAAAGTAAACCCTTGCCAATAAAGTTAGGGTTTAGTGAATGTTTGAAGGGTTTATTGGTTAGGGTTAGGGTTAGGGTTAGGGTTAGGGTTAGGGTTAGGGTTAGGGTTAGGGTTAGGGTTAGGGTTAGGGTTAGGGGTTAGGGTTAGGGTTAGGGTTAGGGTTAGGGTTAGGGTTAGGGTTAGGGTTAGGGTTAGGGTTAGGGTTAGGGTTAGGGTTAGGGTTAGGGTTAGGGTTAGGGTTAGGGTTAGGGTTAGGGTTAGGGTTAGGGTTAGGGTTAGGGTTAGGGTTAGGGTTAGGGTTAGGGTTAGGGTTAGGGTTAGGGTTAGGGTTAGGGTTAGGGTTAGGGTTAGGGTTAGGGTTAGGGTTAGGGTTAGGGTTAGGGTTAGGGTTAGGGTTAGGGTTAGGGTTAGGGTTAGGGTTAGGGTTAGGGTTAGGGTTAGGGTTAGGGTTAGGGTTAGGGTTAGGGTTAGGGTTAGGGTTAGGGTTAGGGTTAGGGTTAGGGTTAGGGTTAGGGTTAGGGTTAGGGTTAGGGTTAGGGTTAGGGTTAGGGTTAGGGTTAGGGTTAGGGTTAGGGTTAGGGTTAGGGTTAGGGTTAGGGTTAGGGTTAGGGTTAGGGTTAGGGTTAGGGTTAGGGTTAGGGTTAGGGTTAGGGTTAGGGTTAGGGTTAGGGTTAGGGTTAGGGTTAGGGTTAGGGTTAGGGTTAGGGTTAGGGTTAGGGTTAGGGTTAGGGTTAGGGTTAGGGTTAGGGTTAGGGTTAGGGTTAGGGTTAGGGTTAGGGTTAGGGTTAGGGTTAGGGTTAGGGTTAGGGTTAGGGTTAGGGTTAGGGTTAGGGTTAGGGTTAGGGTTAGGGTTAGGGTTAGGGTTAGGGTTAGGGTTAGGGTTAGGGTTAGGGTTAGGGTTAGGGTTAGGGTTAGGGTTAGGGTTAGGGTTAGGGTTAGGGTTAGGGTTAGGGTTAGGGTTAGGGTTAGGGTTAGGGTTAGGGTTAGGGTTAGGGTTAGGGTTAGGGTTAGGGTTAGGGTTAGGGTTAGGGTTAGGGTTAGGGTTAGGGTTAGGGTTAGGGTTAGGGTTAGGGTTAGGGTTAGGGTTAGGGTTAGGGTTAGGGTTAGGGTTAGGGTTAGGGTTAGGGTTAGGGTTAGGGTTAGGGTTAGGGTTAGGGTTAGGGTTAGGGTTAGGGTTAGGGTTAGGGTTAGGGTTAGGGTTAGGGTTAGGGTTAGGGTTAGGGTTAGGGTTAGGGTTAGGGTTAGGGTTAGGGTTAGGGTTAGGGTTAGGGTTAGGGTTAGGGTTAGGGTTAGGGTTAGGGTTAGGGTTAGGGTTAGGGTTAGGGTTAGGGTTAGGGTTAGGGTTAGGGTTAGGGTTAGGGTTAGGGTTAGGGTTAGGGTTAGGGTTAGGGTTAGGGTTAGGGTTAGGGTTAGGGTTAGGGTTAGGGTTAGGGTTAGGGTTAGGGTTAGGGTTAGGGTTAGGGTTAGGGTTAGGGTTAGGGTTAGGGTTAGGGTTAGGGTTAGGGTTAGGGTTAGGGTTAGGGTTAGGGTTAGGGTTAGGGTTAGGGTTAGGGTTAGGGTTAGGGTTAGGGTTAGGGTTAGGGTTAGGGTTAGGGTTAGGGTTAGGGTTAGGGTTAGGGTTAGGGTTAGGGTTAGGGTTAGGGTTAGGGTTAGGGTTAGGGTTAGGGTTAGGGTTAGGGTTAGGGTTAGGGTTAGGGTTAGGGTTAGGGTTAGGGTTAGGGTTAGGGTTAGGGTTAGGGTTAGGGTTAGGGTTAGGGTTAGGGTTAGGGTTAGGGTTAGGGTTAGGGTTAGGGTTAGGGTTAGGGTTAGGGTTAGGGTTAGGGTTAGGGTTAGGGTTAGGGTTAGGGTTAGGGTTAGGGTTAGGGTTAGGGTTAGGGTTAGGGTTAGGGTTAGGGTTAGGGTTAGGGTTAGGGTTAGGGTTAGGGTTAGGGTTAGGGTTAGGGTTAGGGTTAGGGTTAGGGTTAGGGTTAGGGTTAGGGTTAGGGTTAGGGTTAGGGTTAGGGTTAGGGTTAGGGTTAGGGTTAGGGTTAGGGTTAGGGTTAGGGTTAGGGTTAGGGTTAGGGTTAGGGTTAGGGTTAGGGTTAGGGTTAGGGTTAGGGTTAGGGTTAGGGTTAGGGTTAGGGTTAGGGTTAGGGTTAGGGTTAGGGTTAGGGTTAGGGTTAGGGTTAGGGTTAGGGTTAGGGTTAGGGTTAGGGTTAGGGTTAGGGTTAGGGTTAGGGTTAGGGTTAGGGTTAGGGTTAGGGTTAGGGTTAGGGTTAGGGTTAGGGTTAGGGTTAGGGTTAGGGTTAGGGTTAGGGTTAGGGTTAGGGTTAGGGTTAGGGTTAGGGTTAGGGTTAGGGTTAGGGTTAGGGTTAGGGTTAGGGTTAGGGTTAGGGTTAGGGTTAGGGTTAGGGTTAGGGTTAGGGTTAGGGTTAGGGTTAGGGTTAGGGTTAGGGTTAGGGTTAGGGTTAGGGTTAGGGTTAGGGTTAGGGTTAGGGTTAGGGTTAGGGTTAGGGTTAGGGTTAGGGTTAGGGTTAGGGTTAGGGTTAGGGTTAGGGTTAGGGTTAGGGTTAGGGTTAGGGTTAGGGTTAGGGTTAGGGTTAGGGTTAGGGTTAGGGTTAGGGTTAGGGTTAGGGTTAGGGTTAGGGTTAGGGTTAGGGTTAGGGTTAGGGTTAGGGTTAGGGTTAGGGTTAGGGTTAGGGTTAGGGTTAGGGTTAGGGTTAGGGTTAGGGTTAGGGTTAGGGTTAGGGTTAGGGTTAGGGTTAGGGTTAGGGTTAGGGTTAGGGTTAGGGTTAGGGTTAGGGTTAGGGTTAGGGTTAGGGTTAGGGTTAGGGTTAGGGTTAGGGTTAGGGTTAGGGTTAGGGTTAGGGTTAGGGTTAGGGTTAGGGTTAGGGTTAGGGTTAGGGTTAGGGTTAGGGTTAGGGTTAGGGTTAGGGTTAGGGTTAGGGTTAGGGTTAGGGTTAGGGTTAGGGTTAGGGTTAGGGTTAGGGTTAGGGTTAGGGTTAGGGTTAGGGTTAGGGTTAGGGTTAGGGTTAGGGTTAGGGTTAGGGTTAGGGTTAGGGTTAGGGTTAGGGTTAGGGTTAGGGTTAGGGTTAGGGTTAGGGTTAGGGTTAGGGTTAGGGTTAGGGTTAGGGTTAGGGTTAGGGTTAGGGTTAGGGTTAGGGTTAGGGTTAGGGTTAGGGTTAGGGTTAGGGTTAGGGTTAGGGTTAGGGTTAGGGTTAGGGTTAGGGTTAGGGTTAGGGTTAGGGTTAGGGTTAGGGTTAGGGTTAGGGTTAGGGTTAGGGTTAGGGTTAGGGTTAGGGTTAGGGTTAGGGTTAGGGTTAGGGTTAGGGTTAGGGTTAGGGTTAGGGTTAGGGTTAGGGTTAGGGTTAGGGTTAGGGTTAGGGTTAGGGTTAGGGTTAGGGTTAGGGTTAGGGTTAGGGTTAGGGTTAGGGTTAGGGTTAGGGTTAGGGTTAGGGTTAGGGTTAGGGTTAGGGTTAGGGTTAGGGTTAGGGTTAGGGTTAGGGTTAGGGTTAGGGTTAGGGTTAGGGTTAGGGTTAGGGTTAGGGTTAGGGTTAGGGTTAGGGTTAGGGTTAGGGTTAGGGTTAGGGTTAGGGTTAGGGTTAGGGTTAGGGTTAGGGTTAGGGTTAGGGTTAGGGTTAGGGTTAGGGTTAGGGTTAGGGTTAGGGTTAGGGTTAGGGTTAGGGTTAGGGTTAGGGTTAGGGTTAGGGTTAGGGTTAGGGTTAGGGTTAGGGTTAGGGTTAGGGTTAGGGTTAGGGTTAGGGTTAGGGTTAGGGTTAGGGTTAGGGTTAGGGTTAGGGTTAGGGTTAGGGTTAGGGTTAGGGTTAGGGTTAGGGTTAGGGTTAGGGTTAGGGTTAGGGTTAGGGTTAGGGTTAGGGTTAGGGTTAGGGTTAGGGTTAGGGTTAGGGTTAGGGTTAGGGTTAGGGTTAGGGTTAGGGTTAGGGTTAGGGTTAGGGTTAGGGTTAGGGTTAGGGTTAGGGTTAGGGTTAGGGTTAGGGTTAGGGTTAGGGTTAGGGTTAGGGTTAGGGTTAGGGTTAGGGTTAGGGTTAGGGTTAGGGTTAGGGTTAGGGTTAGGGTTAGGGTTAGGGTTAGGGTTAGGGTTAGGGTTAGGGTTAGGGTTAGGGTTAGGGTTAGGGTTAGGGTTAGGGTTAGGGTTAGGGTTAGGGTTAGGGTTAGGGTTAGGGTTAGGGTTAGGGTTAGGGTTAGGGTTAGGGTTAGGGTTAGGGTTAGGGTTAGGGTTAGGGTTAGGGTTAGGGTTAGGGTTAGGGTTAGGGTTAGGGTTAGGGTTAGGGTTAGGGTTAGGGTTAGGGTTAGGGTTAGGGTTAGGGTTAGGGTTAGGGTTAGGGTTAGGGTTAGGGTTAGGGTTAGGGTTAGGGTTAGGGTTAGGGTTAGGGTTAGGGTTAGGGTTAGGGTTAGGGTTAGGGTTAGGGTTAGGGTTAGGGTTAGGGTTAGGGTTAGGGTTAGGGTTAGGGTTAGGGTTAGGGTTAGGGTTAGGGTTAGGGTTAGGGTTAGGGTTAGGGTTAGGGTTAGGGTTAGGGTTAGGGTTAGGGTTAGGGTTAGGGTTAGGGTTAGGGTTAGGGTTAGGGTTAGGGTTAGGGTTAGGGTTAGGGTTAGGGTTAGGGTTAGGGTTAGGGTTAGGGTTAGGGTTAGGGTTAGGGTTAGGGTTAGGGTTAGGGTTAGGGTTAGGGTTAGGGTTAGGGTTAGGGTTAGGGTTAGGGTTAGGGTTAGGGTTAGGGTTAGGGTTAGGGTTAGGGTTAGGGTTAGGGTTAGGGTTAGGGTTAGGGTTAGGGTTAGGGTTAGGGTTAGGGTTAGGGTTAGGGTTAGGGTTAGGGTTAGGGTTAGGGTTAGGGTTAGGGTTAGGGTTAGGGTTAGGGTTAGGGTTAGGGTTAGGGTTAGGGTTAGGGTTAGGGTTAGGGTTAGGGTTAGGGTTAGGGTTAGGGTTAGGGTTAGGGTTAGGGTTAGGGTTAGGGTTAGGGTTAGGGTTAGGGTTAGGGTTAGGGTTAGGGTTAGGGTTAGGGTTAGGGTTAGGGTTAGGGTTAGGGTTAGGGTTAGGGTTAGGGTTAGGGTTAGGGTTAGGGTTAGGGTTAGGGTTAGGGTTAGGGTTAGGGTTAGGGTTAGGGTTAGGGTTAGGGTTAGGGTTAGGGTTAGGGTTAGGGTTAGGGTTAGGGTTAGGGTTAGGGTTAGGGTTAGGGTTAGGGTTAGGGTTAGGGTTAGGGTTAGGGTTAGGGTTAGGGTTAGGGTTAGGGTTAGGGTTAGGGTTAGGGTTAGGGTTAGGGTTAGGGTTAGGGTTAGGGTTAGGGTTAGGGTTAGGGTTAGGGTTAGGGTTAGGGTTAGGGTTAGGGTTAGGGTTAGGGTTAGGGTTAGGGTTAGGGTTAGGGTTAGGGTTAGGGTTAGGGTTAGGGTTAGGGTTAGGGTTAGGGTTAGGGTTAGGGTTAGGGTTAGGGTTAGGGTTAGGGTTAGGGTTAGGGTTAGGGTTAGGGTTAGGGTTAGGGTTAGGGTTAGGGTTAGGGTTAGGGTTAGGGTTAGGGTTAGGGTTAGGGTTAGGGTTAGGGTTAGGGTTAGGGTTAGGGTTAGGGTTAGGGTTAGGGTTAGGGTTAGGGTTAGGGTTAGGGTTAGGGTTAGGGTTAGGGTTAGGGTTGGGTTAGGGTTAGGGTTAGGGTTAGGGTTAGGGTTAGGGTTAGGGTTAGGGTTAGGGTTAGGGTTAGGGTTAGGGTTAGGGTTAGGGTTAGGGTTAGGGTTAGGGTTAGGGTTAGGGTTAGGGTTAGGGTTAGGGTTAGGGTTAGGGTTAGGGTTAGGGTTAGGGTTAGGGTTAGGGTTAGGGTTAGGGTTAGGGTTAGGGTTAGGGTTAGGGTTAGGGTTAGGGTTAGGGTTAGGGTTAGGGTTAGGGTTAGGGTTAGGGTTAGGGTTAGGGTTAGGGTTAGGGTTAGGGTTAGGGTTAGGGTTAGGGTTAGGGTTAGGGTTAGGGTTAGGGTTAGGGTTAGGGTTAGGGTTAGGGTTAGGGTTAGGGTTAGGGTTAGGGTTAGGGTTAGGGTTAGGGTTAGGGTTAGGGTTAGGGTTAGGGTTAGGGTTAGGGTTAGGGTTAGGGTTAGGGTTAGGGTTAGGGTTAGGGTTAGGGTTAGGGTTAGGGTTAGGGTTAGGGTTAGGGTTAGGGTTAGGGTTAGGGTTAGGGTTAGGGTTAGGGTTAGGGTTAGGGTTAGGGTTAGGGTTAGGGTTAGGGTTAGGGTTAGGGTTAGGGTTAGGGTTAG
>CAXIUU010000015.1:0-15801 GCA_964035525.1 Porites cylindrica
GATACAAGAAAATAACTCCTGATGAGTAACTGATAGTGTGATCGTTCAAGTGAAAGCTAGTGAACATCAATACTGTTTATTATGCTGTCCAAGGTGGTTCTAATTACTTAGTTTGTGAATGAAATCTTTCAGTGTGACCTTTCAACCATGTATCTTTTCAACCATATTTTCACATGGTACTATTTGTTTAACAGTATTTTATGACATCAAATCTTTTTTTTCTTGAATTTTAATGTTTGGTACTTTCGAGAGTAAAGAGTTGAAGGAATCGGTAAGAAACCCGTCAGTTAACCTGTAATGTCCGAGCCCTGAATGACTTCTCCTGATACACTATAAAATAATGGTGGAATCTGGCTTTGAATGTATTCTGAAAACGAATAAAACAATGCATTAAAAAACAATGACATTCACATTTCTCTTGAACTCGGTTTCAAAAAAGTTTGTTGCAGTTTCTCGGTTTAATTCTGTGAAAAATCGAGGGAGAACTAAAAAGGCCAAACGGTACTCGGTTAAGATTCCACAGCCCAAGCGGTTCAAAACCCGGAATAATTGCTACGGCTCAAAGCCACGATGTGTTACGATCATGTTCGTGAAAATCGACTTCACCCTTTTACTGCCAGAGTGCATGTTGGAGTCCCTTAAGGTAATTCTAATTTTTGCGTCTGCGGACAGAATCCAATGATGTGACCATTTAAATGAAACCCCTCTGCCTAACTTTCAAACGGTGCTATTTGTTTTCAAAATTTTACAAAACGAAATTTGGAAATTTTTGTTGAATTTTGCCCTTAATCATCTAAGTTGAGTCGGCTTTTGAAAGTATACCTTCCATCTTGTCCAATGTGAGATCAAACACGTCTTTAACAGCTTCGGTGTGTTCACCAGCATCGCTGATTCCAGAATCGTTGCCGCTTTCTCCTGGCTGAGCTGCTCCTTCCGCTGCTTCGTCCTAGAGCATGAGTAAAGGTCTGGTAAGACACTCACAATACATGTATTTGTCAGATATTGAGCCAATGTTGGGTGAAACAGTGACAGCATTGTCACAATATTTGTTTTTGAATGCTGTGACAATGCTGTAACCATGACGGATCAAATATTCCCAACGTTGTCCATCATTTGTCCAAGGATTCTTTGAAATGTTGATACCATGCCGCGTCAAACAATCACTTCATTGCCACAACATTTTCAACACAGGGTTCTTTGGCTAATTTGTGTTTGGTGACTGGTCAGATAATTGTTTTAAAGAGCGCGGAGAAAACTCTGGTCTAAGTAATATGAAAGAAAGAATAAGGCGAGCGAGGGGTACAACCACTGGGCGGGTGACACGCAATTGAAGGGTTATAAGCTGTGTTTTGCAGCTATCTTTTACTCTTTTTATTCACTACATCCGTAGAAAGATAACGTTTTGTCTGAAATGTTTCACCATTGTCGCAGTATTTCAGCAGCTTTGTCTCGGGATTCTCTGCGCAGACATCCAGCGAGAGAGCAACATTATATGTGGGAGTAGAAATACCGTAACTGCTGCTTATACATCTTCGTAAAGGTTTTTAAGAGGGTTTATTTACAGATGGGCCTATATCCGAGGGGCCTTATTTACTGCGTTTTTAATCAAGCTTCAAAATGTCATAATACATCGAATTCATTTCAATACACTTGAAGGAGCGCTTATATCCGGGGGGAGGCTTATAATATTTCCGTTTACAGGTAGATGGGCCTATAACTGGTGGCCCTCATAAGTGGGGGGGAGGGGGGAGGGGTGCGGCTTGTAAGCGGCACTTTACGTTGCTTATGTTGCCATCAAGGGTGACAGTATTGCTAAAAACGTCTTTACCTGTTCACCAGGGATCGACACTTTGAACTGAACCTGGATTTCACCCGACTCAGCTTCCTGAAGCTTGAGCCACTGAGGTTTTCCTTTCTGAAGACGAAGTGCACGTAGTTAACAAAATTAGAAATGCACAGGATGAAAACAATGCTCCAGCAACTTAGTAGTTGAATTTTGGTACGTTTTAGACCGTTGAAATTCCGACTATGAGAGTTGGGAACAAGAAGTGACGAGCAACATGGAGAGTAACTGTGATAAAGTTTATACATAAGCCTCAGAATGGAAAATTATGTGTTAAAGCGTCATAATGGTAAATTTATACGTAGCTTTAACGGTGCGATGGGTTGAAAATACTCCCTGCTGCCCAGTGTAATCATTCAAGTCCTTAGGAATCGTATTGGTATTGGAATAAGTTAAAGAGCACTTTCTTAATTAGGCTTAGGCTTGATTACGTGCAGTTTGTTCTCCTCCACGCTTCAGGTTACCTCAGGGACACAATTGTATGCCCCATCTTAGTCTGTCATCTAAGTAAACGACCAGTAGTCGCTATTCTTGACCCAATTTAGACATTTTCCTTCAAAGGATAAAATGAGAGGGGCCTTTTCAAGGTTTCTCTATAAAGAAGCATGTATTTCGACTAATTCAGGCTAGGAACTAGTCTATTTATGGCCCATTTGGCATATAATAATACAAATAAATAGAGTAAAAATAGCAAGTTCACCTTGGAAGCGTCCTTTACTTCATCCACTGACAAAGACACAGTTCCCATGAAGTCATTCTGAAACACATCTTTGTCAAATACATCCTAAAACAAAATTACCCCAAATACTTTCTTAAATGAGCGTGCAAAATACGGTTAAGTGGACAATCAGACATCTTCGGCCTGTGGCGTTCCTTTACAATTGTACTGTCGTTAACCACTTTTATTTCCAGAGTCAATAGAGTCCAGTCTCAGAATTCAGATAAAAGCTACTGAGCAGAGCGTTCCTGAGCTTCTGTTAATTGTTTGTCACGGAATCCTGTGGTGTGACCATTCAGATGAAAGCTAGCAAGCAACACTGTCTTGCGTTGCTGTTACGCTGTACAAATTGGTTCCAAAGTTTGATTCTGGAAACGAAATCCTATGGTGTGTCTATTCACATAAGAGATCTTGAGCGGCACTTTAATTACGCTACACAAGGTGGTTGAGACCATTCAAATGAAAGCTACTGAGCAGTACTTTGCTGTGGTACTGTTTAACTATACAAGGTTGTTCTTACTTTGAAGTCTGTAAACAAAATTCTTTAGTGTGATCATTCAAATGAAAGCCTCGAAGGCGTCACCATGACATACTAACAGAACTTTCAGTTTTTTAGTATCTTAAAAACATGAAAATTGCCATTTTTATTGAACGGTTTCGTTTGTTACCGTTAGAATTATAGATGATAAGAATGAGGATTTACACTTACAAGGTTGATCTTGTCATCACCTTGAGGCATAGCAATGGATACAGACTCGTTCCACACGGGCGTCAGTGTTTCATAAGCCACGTTAGTCTTAAACTTCTTTGAGTTGTTTACTCGCACCACGCAAAACGGATCACTTAGACCTGTTGAGACCCGATTAAGAATGTTTGAATCAATCTTCACCTTAGAGGACGACCTTAAAAGCGGGAACGAAGATTTTGAGCGAGAAGAGAACCTTTTTTTAGCAGAAAACGGAACTTGAAGTAAGTTAATGTCTAGCTATGAACGGTAATTTCGCATAGATGAAAGGAAACACGCAAAAAACATCCGTATTTTCGCGGGACGAGAAACTTCTCTTTGTCTACCCAGCAGAGGAAAGGATGATTGTGTAACTCCTTCTCATTATACATGATCATGAGGTGCAATTAGGGCCCTGAGTAAAATGTAAGCCAACTTGAACGTTATTGAGGTTTACAAAACGTTTCTGTGATCGTGCAAGTTTTGTTTCGTGTCTCATTTATTGTTCATGGTTCCGTTTCATTGATTCTTGGCCCATAATGGTAGGTTAATGAGGGCGAAAGCAAACTAAAAAATGTTGTTCACTCTCATTCCTGTTCTCTTCATTTTTATTGTTTTCATTCCTTTGCCTTTTCCACATTTATATTGTTTCCTTTCCCTACCATCACATTTATTGCAGCTCATATTTACGAGCGAATAACCACCTCAAAATAGGGTTGATTCGGTGCGCTTTATACTACTTATGGAGGATCTGGTTATTTCTACGTAGAACTCACCATTACTGTCCATGGCCGGCATTTCTTTGCCTTGAAGAATCGTGATCACTAAAACTCCAAGCTCTAGGAAGCAAAAGTAAACGTCTCAACAATTTTGCATTACAATAATGATTCTTCCTCATTAATACTTACAAACTGTAAGTGATTTACCTTTGATTAACCTCAACTCTTCGACCTGTCGTTTGATTTTCATGCTGCTCTTCATTGTATGCTTCTTGCCATGTTCCTGAAATATAATACGACCATGAGTGGAGCGATCTACGATTAGTTAAAAAATCGCGGGGAAACTACATCTAATACGATGAGCAACACTGGCCTTCGACTAACAAACTGTTGCAACACTTGGATAAAATATCTTTTAGTTCTGTAGACATGCATATATAATTCAAACCATGGGCGATCAGCAATTCAACCAAACACGTGACGTTGATACAAATTATTAATTGACCATTTCCGAGTTGCACCAAGCCTCTTTTTCAAAACGAGGGTGAGTGGAGAGTCTTCAAAGTCAATGATTTTTATGCAAATAAATGTGTGCATGAAAGGTTTAGCAATTGGCCTCAATTTGTAATGAGAGATTTTGAAACTCGGAAATGGGTTCTTATAACCAAAGAGTTTTTAAACGTGTTTCAGGAGCTTTGGTGTGGACTAAACGTACGTTTATTTCGTCGATATCTTCACCATCCAGTACCCCAGTGGGCTGTGCCTCTTTCTCTGATGAATGAACAGGTAAAAAGCGATAAACAAAATTGTTCATTATCATTTATACAAAGTGTTGGATAGAGTAAAGACATACAATCTATGTCATAGAGAGGTCACTGCCTTGTTCAGCAGTTTAGCAAACGTTGTTCACAAGTAAGAAAAGGACGAAACGGAGCATACGAAAGGTAGTTTCAGTGTCTTGGAAACTGTCATAATTAGAACAAATCCTCACAAAGTTGAGTGCCTATTGTTTAAAACAAATAGACTCCATGTTGCCGAGTGTCGTTCAGGTATAGGTCACAGAATACTTCTATATTTGGTAGTGCTATTAATGTTCAATGAGCCGCCAAGGTTTCTTTGTAGTTACTTCACTCACGTCAAAATATGCTGTCGAAATCTCTATTTCACTTGTAATGCTTAATTTGCCTCACCCTGGAAGTGAGGCCTCTGATGACACTCTTTGTTAATGGGGTAGATTTTTACAGACTCATCCATTCTCACCTGACTTTGCCACGGACTCTATAGGCTGAAACACCGCTGATACTGTGAGCGCGCCTGCTTTCATTGTAGAGTCCTCTGACCTCTTCTTACCAAACACTTTGTACTGTAAGTCGATCTTACGTTTGATGATTGCCGGCTCGTCCTGCGTGAATATAAAACGAAATAATCTTAGATCAAGCCATGATAACAACTTTACTTCCAGTAAATTTTTGTTTATGCTTGTTCATTGTTGTTTGGATAGTTCTAGACCTTCATTACGACAAAACAAGTATTCGGCTTCATTTGGATTTAGACTGAAGATAGATCAACATAACAATTTTATTGTTTTTGGATTCTTTGGTTTTGTTCTTTCACTGATTAGTTTAGCAAAAACATTGCACACCTTTCCTACCCTAACCCTTGTTTACGGTTAGTTTCGAATATCTTCAGGTGATCGCTGGGATGCCAAGCCGAGGAAAAATCACAAACACGAAACAGGCGTTTCAGGTTGATTAATGATGTATGCTACAACGTAAACTGGTGTTGTACACAGAAAAAGTGAAGACAGAGAAATCAGTTTTATAAATGGGTACCAAAGTCATCTCTAGATTACAGGAACCCATGAAGTCATCTGACTGTCCTTGCCAATTAACATCACGGTCATACACCAGGAATGACAGCGTGGTCTGAAACAACAATAGAAATATCAGCTACATGGAGTTAAAGCGTCAGGTAAAAACATGTCGCAAACCTTGGAACTTTCCCTGGACCTATATGTTTCATCATTTAACCGCTGCCTGGTAATCTCAAGTGGAAGACCCCGGTCTGTCTCTTGCTATCACCAACCAGTGTCTGTAACAAACTGTTGAAATCATGATGGTAGTTGTGATTTGAGGCCATATCTCAGTTCAGTTGATCGCAGCGACGTTGGCCTTGTCTCGTGGACCATTGTTTTATTAGTCAATTTGAAGGGCACGTAAAAGAACCCACCCTACTGTTCAAAAAGGGTAGGGAACGTTTTCTCAATGGAATGGTCGGCGGCCGCATTACACAGATCATTCATATCATGAGCTGGGTGGGCTACGGGTCAGCTCATGAATGGGCCAATCACAGAAACCAGTGACACCGTTGTATGCTGGCGTCCGAGATAACTGTTAACATATTAACACAAAATGGAAAGAGGACACGTCTGCTGTTCTCTCATCTGCGATATTCCATTCATTCATCGGCAAAAAATTAACGCCATATTTGTACACCGTTACAACCCGAGAGTCGTGCCCGACACAGTGGTTGATACTGATACCACATTTACTCCCTGGTTTTACGTAACTCACTTTTAACAATGGCAAAATGATAAAATAACCAAGATAATAGTCTCTTTACGGTTATTTAGGGAGCTATGTATCACTTACACGATATTTCCATACCGAAAAGTTACCTTTGTGAAATCTTTGACAGGAAATTCTACTACAGAATCCCACACTGGGTTCACCGATCCAGACACATGAGGGGTGGTTTTCACCTTAAAAAAGAAAAGTCAACAATTGTAACAATAAAAATAACTTCTTACAAAAAAAAATTAGTGCAAACGATTTGTGTGGTTCAGTTATACCAATATTAACCTTAACTGTAACCCACTCCATATAAGCTTAAAAGTAATGACTGTGGCTGCAATGACTGTGCAAGTAAGAAGATCACGCACCTTGTCCGGGACTTCATATGTTAGGAACGGTTAAACTATCCGTGCCTTGAACAGGTTATTTAGCCGCACAGAATTGGACTTAGGTAACCTGTGAGTAGTCCTCGCCGCTAGGGGTGTTTCGTGGGAAAGACTGTGTTTTAGTTGATTATTAGCGTTTACTTTTGATATTTGTTTACTATTACAACATCGACCAATCAGCGCTCGTTTTCAAATTCCAGACAAATCTACGTCATCAGTGTTATTTGTGTCTCCCATTTATTTAGTAGACCTTACAAGGCCAGCTAAAAGACCCGACACTTTAATAAAGTTCATCATCATCATCAGTATCGAATTTCTGGGGCCAAATAGGAGACGTCTCTCCCACAAAATGTTCCTAAACTGAGAGGCTAGGGAATAGGTATTGGACAAAATACAGAAGGGATCGTTGTGCAGATTACATGGCGTACCTTTTCCTTGTTTGCTGTGACAATACAGTAGGGATCACTGAATCCGTCGTCATCCATGGCCAGCAGTTTCTCACCACTATGTACAACCACGAGAAGAAGACCCGATACTGCAAAACACGCCAAAGTTGATGATAATCAACAGGAGGAATACCCATCAACGCACAGTAAGAAAAAAGATTAACGTAACTATTTTTTACTTTAGTTCTTTAACTGCCTAGTAGTTTCGTTATTGAATTCTTGTCACTTGTTAAACCTTTTTAAGACGAGGAGAACTACGAGAAAGAGATTTCGAGAAAGAGATTTTCTCAAAGCTCAGTAGTACGCGCACGCGCGAGCCAGCGTCATTTTGGCGAGAAAACGTGATAGCCGTCGTCATTGTACTACGAGTTTTAGGGAGAATAGGGACCTTAAGCAAAGACGTTTTTGAGCCACGCACGTCAACCGGAAGTGAGCCGTTCTCCCTTTTTATATGCCTTGACGCTAACAAACTTGTATTGCTGAGTTTCTTTTCTCTTTTAAAGACGATTTACCTGAGAGTTTCAACCAAACCATTCCCAGTGATGCAAAAAGTCCACTTCCGGTTGACGTCCGTCGCTCAAAAACGCTGTTGCTTAAGCTCCCTAATGTCGTAGTGGCGGAAACAAGTTATCAAGTGTTGGAAGTTTTATCATTTTGGGGCGATCGGGGGAGGGTTGAAACTCCATTTATAAAAATAACCGTGTCAACTTTTCAGGAGAAAAAAATGAAAATAAGGCTTTAAGGGTTGTCTTTTTTTGAGAATACGCGAAAAAACTTTAAGTTCAATCTCCTTTTTGAATTCTTCCTCGTCCTCGAATCTAACGGCCTCTCTTGGCACAACCGCAACAACAAGATACAGAGCACATGGCGCCCGCAAGCTTATTGTTCCCTTCGAAAAAATAGAAACAGTACATAATATTTGTAAATCCTCTAACTTCGTATTGTTAAAAAAGAGCCGTCTGATCTTAAAATCAAAGTCACGATGGAGGGTCCCCTATGTAGTTCTTTAATCCTGTCATTTCGACCCAAATTTTCCCGCAATCCCGTAATCCCGGTGGTTATATTTGAATACCACCTCGCGTGTACACTTTCAATCCCGAATCTCACCCCCACTTTAATTTAAGATCCCGGAACCCGAGCTTCAAATAAGGGAAATCCTGAATCCCGTCTTACTAATATACTGAACGCTGAACTAAATAAGTTGTCAATATGGTTTAGAGCTAACAGGCTTTCATTAAACTTGAAAAAAACCAAATTCATTGCATTTAAACCATCCCAAAAGCGTACAAATCAAACTATTCAACTTTTAATTAATAGTCAAAAAATTGATCAAGTAAAAGAAACAGTTTTCCTGGGAGTAATCATGGACGAAAATTTAAATTGGAAATCTGAAATCTCACATGTCGCCAATAAAGTTTCTAAATGCACAGGAATTATTCGTAAATCCAGTTTCTATTTATCCACGAAAACCTTACGAACACTATATTTTTCTCTAGTCTATCCATACCTTTTTTACTGCAACTTAGTTTGGGCCTCTACTTACAGAACTAACCTTATTCGTCTTGAGATTTTACAGAAACGAGTGATCAGAACTATAGCTAAAACCACTTTCGATGCACATACTGATCCAATCTTTCAAAATCTTGGTGTCTTAAAATTTCATGATATATACTTAATACAACTAGGCTTATTCATGTACTCCTATCAAAACCATACTCTACCTTTAAAATTTCATTGTAAATTTACCTTACAAAGTCAAATTCATTCGTATAATACAAGAAACTCGTGTAAATTTCGTCTGCCTTTCTGTCGTACTCGAACCAAGCAATTTTCAGTTTTTTATCAAGGACCTAAATTTTACAACACCTTAAACACCAACATCATCAACGCTTCCTCACCTTTCTCCTTTAAAAGAGCACTTAAGGCATTTATTTGTAATAATTATTAGTATACTTCAACAAAAATCTTGGGAAAAAGCCTTTTAATATTCAACATTTGTACATGTAAACTTCCGTAATATTGATTAGTTTAATTTTTCACCTGATATTATACTGTACCCGTCGCCGTAATTTTTATGCCATCTTCGAAAAATTGTAATTGAGGAGGCCTAATTAACATAAGCTCTATAGTTTCTTTTAGGCCTCCTCGCCATCTCTTCCTACATTTTTTTTTTTTTCCTTTTGGCATCTTTAAGTAATGTAATTGTGTGGCAAATAAATAAAAATACCTAAAAAATACCTAAATACCGTAAAACCTACTGGGGACGGACCCTCATGATGGCATCGAAAGCTCGTACAATATACCAGTGTGGTTTGTTACATTTCTGCCAATGTCGTATTCAGTGTTTACTTTACCTTCACTATCCTCCTCGGGTTTCTCGTACTTTTCAAGAAATTCCTGCTCATCTGTTCGACTGCTGACTTCGTAAGATTTAAGTCGTGTGTATTCTAATGTCACTTCTAGCCTAGATCCTCGGATACCCTCCTTGCTGAGTGTAGTCTCGCTAACAGCAAACAGACAAATGATGAGTATGAACATGCTAGTACGTTAACAAATTAACATATAAAGGTAGTACGTATCCTTATCCTTACTTCAGCTTTCTTATGACATGCTAAGGATACATGATATTCTTCGTTCGGCTCTCGGATGGGGTACTTCCTTATAAGAGGCTAATGGGGATGTGCCGCTGGATGGGGTCGCATTTTCACGACTGGATTGACTACAATGGAGTAGCATTTTCAATAGAGTTACTAGAATGGGGTCGAACATTTTTGGATTTTTTGGGGAAAGACAGTTCTTCATATAATACGGTTAGCAAACGACTAGAATGTTTATACTGTACACGAAAAGTAAAGTGTTCTTCATTCAACCTAAAAAATGGGTCAATTCATAAAAACAGAAAGTGACTAAGCTGAGATCGCGAAAATGACATATTTGCCCAAACGTGACTAAGATGGGGTCCATAAACTGACCACAGAATAGACTATAATGGGGTAGAAGCTCTGAGAGGCCAGCGGCACATACCTAGAAAAAATTAGCCCCAGTAACCCCCGGGGTTCGGCTTTGCTTTTGCTCGCTCCATGTAAAGGAATCCAAGATAATCTCCATCCACACCGTGGGTTCCTGATTCCCGGTACAAGATTCCGGATTCTTTGTCAGCTGAACTTGGAGCTCGGATTCTAATCATTAGTGGGATTCTGGATTACTTGAGCTGTATTCCGCATTCCAGAACCTGGGATTCCGGATTCCATAAACAAAAATTTCCCACATTCCGGAATGCGGATTCCCTTAAGGTGATGTAACGACCACTAATACAAAAAACAAACAAAATACTGTAGTAACTGTTGATCGTAACTTACACTTTTTTCTTCTTCTCCAGTCCAAGGCTACCCAAGAACATCTTGTATTTTGCAATGGAATATTTCGTTCCAAACGTCCTTTTACCGCGTATTTCAACATTCAGCTGTTCGGTAAACAAAGTTAACAAACAGTTTAGATTCAGTAATTTTGAGCTTGTAAGTAGTTTAACAGCACCAACTGGAAACCACTCTGGCAGCGATCCCCCATTGTCAATACTCTTATAAACCATTACAATGACCGCCAAAAGTGGAATCAAGCGCCGCTGGTGAAAAGTTTCACTCCAAAATTTTTAGGATTTTCGCGTCATTTCTTTGGTCTATTAGAGTTTAGGCAGTGGAAAATTGTATTTTTTTAAAGTCCATATCCAGCGAAGTTTCTCAGAAAATTGCACACAAGAGATAGAGGAAAAAAGAATGGGCTATCAATAAGTCACTTCCATGCTTACAGACCCTTAGTTCTCAACATTCAACTAAAAGCAAAAAAAAGAGTTGTATACCTTATCGTTATCGACCATGGATATTCTCAGTTTGGAACCACGTGACAAGGCGGCCATGTTAGTGGTCCATACAATACTTTTTTTTCGAAGAATTTACATGAAAATGGAGTTTATTTCCCAGAGGAGAGAAATGCTTTTGTTTTTGACCAATAACATGGCTGCCGTGACGTCACGTGCAAACCGACAATAAGATATGTACCTTGTCATTCGCCAAGTCGTAAATAAGCAAGGATATGGATTCTACGAAAGTTGTTCCACCCTGAATCTTTTCTGTGTTTTTCTCGTCAAGATTACCCACTTGGAGAGATGTCCATATTTGGTCATCTGAAAGAATCACGCAAAACCTTTGAGCCGTGTTTCTGGAAGTGTGTTCGACAAAATCGTTAAACATAAAATCGTGAACACTCAAATGCACGCCACTGAGCGTACTTTTCTGTGGGGGAAGGGTGGGTATACATCAATAGGGAGCTTAACCACTGACGACGACGACGACGACGAGGGCAGTGAAAACATCGCTAAAACTATAATTTGGGTCCTTTCGAACTATATCGCGCCTGTTTGGATCCGCTCAGTTTGTTAAATGAAGGTGATTTTTTTCTGGAGTTGATTTCTTGAGGACTTTATCCTGGTTCATAAAGAGAATGGAAAATTAGTCGTCGTATGTTCACGTCCTCCGTAAAACGTTGCATTAGTGGGTTTCATGTCGTAGTGGTGCAGTGGGCGTCAAAGAAATGTACTAGAAAGCGTGATTCACGTGTAGAGCTGTTGTTTTTCCCATAAAACCAATTGTGTTTTGACGTCGTTGTTGTCGTCGTCGCTCCCTGATATGGTCAGTTCAATTTCATTCCGTGATCCAAACCTACAACCACGGACAGAGGTCTCTTATTGACGAAGCCGAGATTTAAGAGATTAGGGGCGGCGGAGACAGCAACACAATTTTAAAAGGATAGCGCTGTCCACTTGTAAAACTCAAATAATATTCATGGCATGCTACTAGTGTTCCAAGGACTCTAGTCCAGCACTGTATAATTATACTGACCTGTATATTTCTCAGGCAGTCCACCCTTAAGAGTAACCGTAAGCAATCCATCGGCTAAAAACACGAAGAGAAGACATGTTGGAAATGTTGTCTTAGTAACGCCCAACTTTAGATAGAGCTTTGGCGTCGGCGCTTCTCATTCTAAACTTTGGAGATCTCTACTTATAGCAAGGGTGTGTTTGTAAGTGGATGGAAGATGCTCGGATCATATCTCAAAATATGGTTTGTAAAAGAAGACGCAAAGCTGACACTGACCATACGTTGATTTCTTTGCAGCACTAAGCATCTCATCAGGATCAACTCCGTGAAGCGGGACCTCGATTCTTCCGGGGTCAACCAGCGCTGTAACAATCAAAACAAGAACATTTAGTCGAAAAAAAAAGAGCAAATAAACTTTACTTAGAAAACGTGAAATTTTACAGTTCCAAGAAGTGATAAACCAGTGATCGTCTTAGTTTCCCCAACCATTGGAGACATTTTCCAGATCAAACTGGAATTTGGACAAGTACGGCAGCACGAATTTTCATCTTACCGTAAGTTAAACTGTCCATAACAAGAGCGTTTATGAAATCTTTTAACATTGGAATGTCCATCACTTGAACAGCACGCATTAATCGAACGTCAAAATCGACGTCGGGTCTGCAAAGCAATAAAAAAATAAAACGACATAACTCTATAGGGCATAATTAGCAATAAAGACACAAGCCATGGCAAACGGTCCGCGCACAACGTTGGGAACACACTATCGATGCGTTGACAATATTTGGAAATTCCGCCACGAACGCCAGAGCACTGAACGGAGGTCGCACTGTCTAAGACGCAAATTGGGAATCAGAGATAGTAGTCATGAAGAAGTTACTATTAGGTCTCCATACAAATATCTTTCTCAACTCACGCCAAATGAGAGAAACTTTACTCTAATCAAGGCAGATCTTTTCTCCCTAACCTAACGTAAGTTAGTAAGACGGGTAATACCTTCCTCAATGGGTTGAGAAAGGCCTGAGGACCTGTGTTTTGGTCAGAGCTGCAATAAACAGCCGGTAGGACTAGTTCAAAGAGTTGGTAGAGCGTTTGACTGCAGAGCGCGAGGTCGCGAGTTTGATCCTTGGGGTCGGACCAACACTCAGGGTCTAAAAAAATGAAGGTACTGCATTTGCCCTGCAAGCGGCAAGACCTTCGCGTGGCTTGTATGACCACGTAAAATTGGCGGTCCCGTCTCCGGTAGGAGACGTAAAATAGTGTCCCCAATCAGTATTTTTTTGCTAAGTACATTGACACTGAAATAAAGTACATTTTTCATTGGAAAATGTCCTATTAAAAATAACCCATGCCCGACTCAATCTTAACTGTGGTCTGACACGACGTCTGAACAAACTTAGCACCAAAGACTTTCATTTTGCAGATAAATAAAATCTTCCTTGAACGCATGTAAATTATCGAACCAACCATATAACATCGTTGCAGTGTATATAAGACAGTAATCAAAAGTCTACTGTCAAGTCCCGCACTTAGCATGCACAATTTTTGTTAGACGCGTAATGCTTCCTTGATAAAGTCCGAGTTTCTCGGACTAAAATGGTGACTAAGCTGAACATACGTCCTTTCAAGAAAGAAAATTATTTGCTAGTCTAGCTGTTAGTCAAGGGTGGTAAATGGCAGCTTGGCTTGGTCTGATATACCTCTCTCGGGCTTTTCAATTAACAGATATCACCCAGATATTTCTTGTTCTTACTTTTCAAGGAACGTAACTGCCAGAGACTTCATGTGTGGAAACGGTACAAGATGATCCATCTCAAAGACAATCTGAACTCGGCCTGATAATGATAGATCTTCGATGCTGACATCAACATCAGCTCCAACCCTGAATAATAAGAGAATTTACATAATTTGATTAATAGCAAGAGATTTACTGATTAAAGCAATAACAGACGTCCCTTTTGCCAAGGGTGTCGGCGCGAATCTGTGGCTGAAATTATGAAGTGAGCTTAATGTGGAAATTCATATAGGCTATCAGAGCAGCCCATTTCTGCTAACTGAAGAGAATCGCAAAAGATTCTTTAATTTTCGCGACAATCTTGAGGAAAAGGCACTTTGGCAGCTTAGGAAAAGGTGACTTTGATACCGTAAATAAAATGTAACCCAAACCAAGTAAGCCCTCTACTCCAACAAGCCTCGTTTTTAGCGAAAGAAAGTTTTTAAAATACTCTCTCTTCCGTTCCCTGTCTCTCTTGGATTAGCGATCAACCTTGTATTGAGACTCCGCTCTGATCAGCGTGCGGTAAAATTTGCAATTATATCACCCTTACTCTTTAGATAGTAATTCCCCTCACCCAAAACAGAAATTAGAGCGTGATCATTCCGATATGATTCTTCCTCTTTCTTTGCTAACGGCACTTTGTTTAACTTAATTGAATACCCCTTCCCCCACCCCCCCCCCCCCCCGAACACTCACACTTCTCCATTAAGCTTTCCCCTAAAATGTGTATTAGAAAAAAAGGGGCCCGAGGGAGCTCAACAGAGGATTTACGGTAATTGACGATTGCCGTAACAATATGAAGCTTTAGCAACGACAACGACCACGTCCGCGGAAAACATCGCTATAGAAACGGTGCATCGGGGAATTTCACGTCATAGTCGTGCAATGACGGCGACGAAATCTACAAAAAAGTGTGCTGCTCGTGCAAAATTTAAATTTATGTTTTTCATAATTTATTAAACCTTTTGCTCTTTTGGCGTTCTCGTTGACGTCGCCGTCGTCGTTGGTTAAGCTTCCTAATACTAGAAAAGAAGGCGCGTGTACCCAGCGTTTCCCGCCAAATTGAATTACAGTGACGCATCAAACTACACCAGCCGTAACAAGAACTCACATTTTCCCGCCCAATCTGACTTTGATGGCAATTTTAGAGTCAGGCGCATGTAAACACAGGTCCATAACAAGAACTAACAGATGCCTCTGCCTGGTTGCCATGTCAAAGGGTGGATTGAAAGCGTTTCCTTCCGTGGCGGGAATGTCTGGCGAGTCATTTTCGTCGATATTCTCAAACACTTTCACATATTTCAGAAATGGCGTCTTCTTTCCAAAATTAAACTCGGTGAGTTCCATAGATTCTGAAAATAGAAGACAAAGAGGTCAAGAGGGTGTGAAAGCCCCTAAGTAAGCCACCCCCGAGTTCCTAAAACCCTCACTTTCAAAATGAGGCCAAGTGCACAACCCTTCTTGTGAAAATGAGTTTTATTTGCATGAAAATGAAAAATCAGTTCCATATCAAAAGCTGTGCAATTAACCTCGTTTCGATACAGAGGCCCGGGGGAATTCGAAAATGGCCTTTGGGGAAAAGTGGGTAAGGAGGGGTTGGGGGCAAAGGGAGTGGCGCACATGTGAAAAGACTAGTATCCTACTAATGTGACTTGGGTTCCAATCCCCGAAGGGGTGCCGATAAGATAATCCGGAACTTGAAAGGAAAGCGATTTGTTGTAGGTGAAGAATATAGGAATTG
>CAXIUU010000018.1:0-18203 GCA_964035525.1 Porites cylindrica
CCTCCTCCTCATTTTTGTTTTCCCTCCTCCTCCTCCTCCTCATTTTTATTGTTTTCCCTTCTCCTCCTCCTCCTCCTCCTCCTCCTCCTCATTATTGTTTTCCCTCCTCCTCCTCCTCCTCCTCATTTTTATTGTTTTCCCTCCTCCTCCTCCTCCTCCTCATTTTTATTGTTTTCCCTCCTCCTCCTCCTCCTCCTCATTTTTATTGTTTTCCCTCCTCCTCCTCCTCCTCCTCATTTTTGTTTTCCCTCCTCCTCCTCCTCCTCATTTTTATTGTTTTCCCTCCTCCTCCTCCTCCTCCTCCTCATTTTTATTGTTTTCCCTCCTCCTCCTCCTCCTCCTCATTTTTATTGTTTTCCCTCCTCCTCCTCCTCCTCCTCATTTTTGTTTTCCCTCCTCCTCCTCCTCCTCATTTTTATTGTTTTCCCTCCTCCTCCTTCTCCTCCTCCTCCTCCTCCTGTACCCCTCCTGTACCCCTACTGTACCCTTCCTGTACCCCTCCTGTACCCCTCCTGTACCCCTCCTGTACCCCTACTGTACCCCTCCTGTACCCCTCCTGTACCCCTCCTGTACCCCTACTGTACCAAAACCAAAATGAGGAGGAGGAGGGAAAACAAAAATGAGGAGGAGGAGGAGGAGGAGGAGGGAAAACAATAAAAATGAGGAGGAGGAGGAGGAGGAGGAGGAGGAGGAGGAGAGAAAACAATAAAAATGAGGAGGAGGAGGAGGAGGGAAAACAAAAATGAGGAGGAGGAGGAGGAGGAGGGAAAACAATAAAAATGAGGACGAGGAGGAGGAGGAGGAGGAGGAGGAGGGAACAAAAATGAGGAGGAGGAGGAGGAGGAGGAGGGAAAACAAAAATGAGGAGGAGGAGGAGGAGGGAAAACAATAAAAATGAAGAGGAGGAGGAGGAGGGAAAACAAAAATGAGGAGGAGGAGGAGGGAAAACAATAAAATTGTGGAGAAGAGAAAAAGAAAAAAATTGAGGAGGGATATAAAATTGAAAAGGGAGAGGGGTAAGTAAAACATGACTTGCTTTCTTTGACTGTTTTAATAGATTTCTTTCAAATCGCTGTGTATTTGACTCTTTTTGTTTTAAACGGTATCTCGTGTCAGATTTTATTGTTAGCAATTATTAGTCGCGTGTTTTAATTGATCCTTGTTAAGTTATTTGTTTTATAATAATACGTCAAGATTCTCTCCCTTGGGTCTTTCCTGTAGAGCTAATTTGTATTCAACTTTGGGCTTGCGAACTCGCATAATTAACTGATTAACCGTGCGTGAAATTACAAGACTTTAATAGTTTTTCATTTCCTCGAGATAGAACGGAGAAAACGTCAGACAAAATTGAAATAGAGTTTTCAGTTCTACTTTGTGTATTTTGTTTATATGTATCCGACTTTTAGAGCTCAATAAGAAGACATAAACTAAACGGAAATAAAGACTTTTCAACTCCACTTTGTGCACATGTGTTTTGTTTATATATCTGAGTTTTAGCGCTAAATAAGATATGGGAAGCCGTTTCTCGCGTTGCTAGGTGATCGCTTCTCTTATTCCTATTTTCCTTTTAATAGACTGTCCGAAAACCGAGCTCAAGTTACTTCACGGGCAAGTCTAGGCAAGCCTATTGTTCCTATTGTAGTAGAGTGACGCTCATTAGTAAACCTAATCCAAATTAGTATGCAGGAAGGCACTTTTTCCCTAGGTTATAACAATGGGTGACGTCATTGACTCGACCCATATGCCTATTAATTAAGGGAACGCACACGGAACGCAAAGGGAACGCACCAACGGGGTTAATTTCCAACATAGTAGACTACTTTGGTGTCGGCTCAGTGGCCGCTCGACTTCATTGATTAAGAACAACAAACTCCCATGGTTGGACATTGCCGGGGTGGTAGGGGAAGATTGAACGTATAAAACAGTTACAGAAACTAAGGCGCAATCTCTGCGATGAGAAAAAAAGGACATACACACATAGGAAAATCGAGGTCCTTGTCATATTTAATATCTTTAGTAGTAATTTCAGTATACGGTACATATTTATACCTGTTTCCAGTAAAAAAGAACAACTATCTGTTTGACACTTTTAATTTGTAGTCTTCTTTTTTTCCAATTAGAATTAAAGAAAAAATGTGACACAATTTGAAAGCCAATGACAAAGTAATTGAAACTTTTGTGATTTGGTTCGCTTTAATAAAATGCGTAGATGCAACTTAATGAGTTATTTAGAAATAGCTGATTTGTCATCGGAAAAGAAAAATAAAAAATTAAAGTTTATAACTTATTCTTATTATTATGTCCTCGAATCATTATCTCCCATTACTGTTCGAAAGTGATAGACAACCCCTATAGGGAATATTTGAATCAAAATCAAAACTTGAGAAAGCCACTGAAATCATCGATTAACTAAAAGACAATAATGAACACAGTAAGTAGCCGAAAATCACGCATTATCATAGTATATCTAACTTACATTTGATGACTTTATTAATTAAAAAAAAAGTGTTTCTTTTATCAGAGCTACAGAACCTGCAAAAAGAGAATGATGGTAAGTTACGTTTGCAAATGGATTTCACTGCATGGTCTACCGTTAAACTTTTAGCCTTGGCCTACACAATTGTCCATCCCTTTTATACCTATTATAGTGCTATTAGCTCCTTTCCGTACAACCTTGAAGGAATGGGTTGTACATGCCGGTGCACAAATTGGTTAAGAACGAGAGATTTCGAGACGCTGACGTCCTGAAGTTTGGGTATAGTTTACTTGAAGTACAGAAAAGTAATTCTTGATCTCAGGGTTGTATCAAATAAAATCAGAACTGGCCGGCTGCACCGGTCATTTTCAAAATAAAATTATATATTCTTGACATTTTCCCTATTGCCCAGTTTCAAACCGAGAGGGACGGGGTCATAAGAATCGGTTTATTATGGGATGAACAACACGAGACCCACATCGGTCGGAATACTAGTAGGGTTAGGAAAAATCTCATCAAGTTTGGTTTCAATCAGGCAATATTGAACAAGATACAGCTATTTAAAAACTTGAAAATTTATAAGAGATGTATGGATTACCAGACACAACGTCCGGACGTATATATATATATATATATATTTCCAGGAGCAGATTATTAGGCTCCTGATATTTCTAAGTAAATTGTGGAGATTTTGAATGGCTGTATCTCATTCAATATAGGCCGGATAAACACCAAGCTTGAGAATGTTGCTAATTTTAATGGGCTCTTTCTGACTTTTTCTGACTTGGAGTTTTTGAATGCCTGTATCTTGTTCAGTATGGGCTCGATAAACACCAAACTCGAGAATGCTGCTGATTTTAATGTGCTCTTTCTGACTAAGTGGGTCTCGTGTTGTTTATCCTATAATAAAGGACTCATACCCAGCCCCTCTCGGTTTGAAACTAGGCAATAACCCACCATTTTGACGGATAGACTGAATTGGCTGAAAAGTCATGACTTCACTTCACTTCATAACTGGAACCGTCTGGCTGGCCAGCCCTAACAAATGGAAAGAGCCCTTAGAGTTAGAAGACCACTCAGTGATACTTTCTTTAAATCAATATTCACTTCGAGAAACGTATAAAAACGGAGATAAAACTGTTGGAGATAGGGTGTTGCGAGATAATTTTTGTACATCAAACTGACGGTCTGATTGCCGCTGCCGATATGTTTGAATGACAAAGAGGCCTGAGCGTAGAATCGGACCTATCTTTTTTTTATAACTAGCCATTAGTCTACTAGAACCGGCCCTCCCTTCATGCAAGGTATCTCGTTGGGCAATCAATACAAAAATCGTTAATTTTTGCTTTTTCTTTTCTCTTTTAGAATTGAAGAAAAGTGTGTCACAGCTTGAAAGCCAACTAAAAAGTAAGTAAAAATAAGCTTCTACAGTATTTGATTTTCTGACACTCATTGCAAAGTAATCAGGACGCCCAATTAGGATAATTATATATGGCATGACGATCATAATTCAGGTCTTGTGGAGGTGTTCAGCTCCGCCCCGAGGTCCAACCCCTTAACCTTTAGTATAACAATTTGACACAGAAGGTAACCCTTTCTTATTTCCTTCTATTGTTGTTTTTCCAGCGACAATTTAAACTGAATATGGTATACTCTGAAATAATTGGCACCTTTACAATTCAGACCGACACTGATACTAGAGGGGAGGAAATTAGCTTATTACTAATTTTCTCTTACTTTTGAAACATATTACTACGAAATTTCAAAAACTACATATAAACTGCATATGTCCGATGCAAATTGGTCAGCGTGCTAACAAGCGCTCCAATCGCGAAAGTTGGAGCGAGGGCGAAAGAAATGAAGATCGCAGGCTAATTCAATGATAAAGCGGATGAAGTAAACCTACTCGCAAACGATTTTTATCAAAAAGAAAGAACCCAGGAATTCCTATCTTAGTGTCATGTTTCTGCATTCAGCTACCTCACCGAACTTATTTCCAGCCATAGACAATTGACGTCACGGGGTATACAGGTCACGCGCCTGAAGAGATGACCTTGAAGGAAGCGACAACTCAGCAAAAAAGAATAAAAAATGTACACAGAGGAGGATAGACTCCGCCCACTTAGTATAAAGCGTCAGGACGATATATGTACTATGCAAAACACCATCCTTTAGCTTTATTCCCAACTTTTTTTTTTTTTTTTTCAGATCTGACCTCGGTTCTGAAAATACCTCCTCTCAAGGTACAGGTGCTAAGAGAGTCTATTATATTACTTAAAAACTACTGGACCACTGACCTTATTTTTTTGGGCAACAGAGAATTAGCGTTTATAACAACTGTCAAATTAATACATCCTCGATCAAGTCTTTATATTTCTCCCATTTTTGCACGAAGAGATAAATATATTCACCGACTATATTTGAAAAAAAACAAATCAAGAGTAAGATCTTTGCACTGTAATTTTCAGGGAGTTATAATAACTCCTCTAGTGGGGCTAATTTAACTCCTTACAGTGGAGTTATTTTTCGTGGAGTTACTTTAACTCCTAAAAGGAGTTTAGAGAACTCTTTTTCAGGAGTAAAAGTGACCCCAGATATTGAGGAGTTAAAATAACCCCCAAAAAAGGAGTTATCCTGTACCTAAAATTTTTACTCCACTTTCAGAGTTAAATTAATTCCAAAAAGAGTAAAAACAACCCATGTAAGGAGTACAAGTAACCCCATTTCGGAGTAATTTTAACTCCAGACTGGGAGTAAAAAGAACTCTTTTTCAGGAGTAAAAATGACCCCAAATTCGGAGTTAAATAAGGAGTTAAAATAACCCCAAAAAAGGGGTTATCCTGTACCTAAAATTTTTACTCCATTTTTGGAGTTATAATAACTCCCTAAAAATTACGGTGTGAATAGCCTTTTAATAAACTTTCAGATTGTTGTTCCATGATTTCCTACAAATTTCATAAAACATTCCATGAGGTATGTTGTACTATGGAACATCATTTTAGTAACTCTTGCAGATTTAAATGGATCCGGTAATTAAGAAACTTCATTTCAACTACCTATCGGTTCAGTCGATACCCAAAAGATTATCTAAATTTTGAATAGAAACCCTATTTTTTTATATATATATTTCTCATCTAAACCGTAGTTAGATAAGAACGTATTATATTTTTCTAGTACACACGACCCCTCAAGCATTTTACAGCTTTCTTCCTGATCGTGTTTAAATAAAGAATATTCATTCACTCATCGTGTTTACGTACAGCTTCAGACATAGGACTATATAAGGACTTGCGAGTCAAGTGCAGGTTTGTCTGTAGACTTAACTAACTGCTGACGTGTTTTTTGCTCTTCAATAAAGTGTCTCGGCTGTTCTGAATGCTGCTTGTGTGTAGTTCTATCCCTAGGCTGGTGCCTAAAAGTGGGCATAAGTTGCCATTTTGTTTTTTCTCCTTCCCTTCTCATCTCGCGGCCATTTTGTATGTTTGTTTGTTTGTTTGTTTTGTTTTCTTGTTACAACTTGTATGGTGTAATTTCTGGGCTTTTATGATCCCGACAAAAAGTGTTTCATTTGAGTCAAAAGGCTATCAGTTTTGGTACTTTTCCAAAAATCTACATGAATTTGTGTCGCAGCAAGTGCAGAGCTGTAAATTAAGGCCAAGACTGGAATTTATGCTGAAGATCAGAGGGCGTTATATTAAGTCATTTCTACAATGTATGTCTAATTTGACTTGTCATGACCATCACACCATGACAAAAGTAACCAAACGATAACTGAACTTGTTAAATAGCTGGAAAATATTTTTTCCAACAGCGCGCGCTCTCATTGGTTACTTCAAGGTCACATGACATCTAACACTAAAACTGTTTCCCGCCAAAATATCTGAGTGGGCCACGGCAAAATCTATGGCGCCAGAGGGTACCAGTGCACTGTTAAACGCAAATGTTGACCGACGACCGCCGTTACAACGAGGTTTAATATTATAATAATGAATTTTCCGAATCAAAATTTCCAGCTATGTAACAAACCATCTCGATTCTCAATGTTTCCTTAAATGTTTCTCTCGGGACCAGTCATTACGTTTTTTGATAAAGTGAAAAACTAGATTCAAGGAAGTGTCCGAATGTGTCTGAGATGAGTCTGAATAATGGTGGCCTTGCAGATTGTTTGGGACTTAGTTCTTCGATCGTACGTACCTGTTTTGATACATGATGCTCTACCAGTGACATACTATCAATCCCTACATCACTTTGTGCGAAGCTGTGTCGCCGTTGGTTTTTTTATCTCATCTTTTTCAGGTACCCTCACTTCATCCAGCATTCTTGGCAGCCTCGACAGCAAGTACCTTGACAAGCTGAATTCCTATTTAGGCCCAGTCCTTCAGAGTCCAGGTAGCAGCAGGTTTGTTAGGTGTTGGCGCGCTAAGACAGACGGTTGGGCAGCATCAACATTCCACAACAACTGTGATGGAAAGGGTCCCACTGTCACCATCGTCCAAGTCGGTAACTACATATTTGGTGGATACGTCGACAAGTCGTGGGGAGGTGAGTATCTGATCACGAAAGACCCTGGAAAGGTTTATTCGCACATATAGATTATGTAATTGAAGGATGCAATACCTTCTTGTTTTTAACTACATATCAGAGTATCTGTAGTAGAACGAGTCCCGCTATAACGATCCCTGAGGTTATAGTAGTTGCCTGATATCAGGATGGATACACTGTGTTATGAAAAGTTCTTCGAATGGTAGATATGTAAATCATTGTGTAAACGCCTCCACGAGACGCTCACAATTCACGGTACAGAATGCACATTGGCAGTAATTGTAGAAGTTTCGCAAAGGCAATTTCCAGTTGTTGAGTTCTTACCATTTACACAAACCATCCCGCTGGAAATCTTGTGAATAAAACTGGACGTGGTGGGATAATGACTCGCTACAAGGTAAATCCAAGCCAAACTGGACGGGTTAAAAAGAGTAGAAAATTACATCGCCTCAAATCACAGCCAATATTGTCTAGTTTCTGAAGCTTCGATCCCAAACGGAAGAGTGCGAACCTTTTGATTTTCCAAGGTGGCATACGGACCAAACGCGTTGGTTCTTGTTCGTCAGACGGTGTAACGACTGACACATTTCTAATGAGTACTGGTCTTGTATGAACTTAGACACGTACTTGAGTTCGCTGGTCCAATGAATCGCTGCACACTGCATGCACCTCCACTGGTAGCTTTATCTTGATGGATGCTTTGACTTTCTTGGGATTTATATCTTCAGACCATTCTTGGTCATTACATGCGTGGGCGATGGTGAATAACTGGAATTTCTCCCTTTTCAGCCTGAGTTTTCTTGCTCTGTAACGATAAAATAAGATCTTCAGGTTTTTTTAAAAACGGTCAAGGTCAGCTTTTACTGACAAGTCGCCATACTGCATGGACACTCCCTACCTTTAATATTATTTGTGTTCTTCATACAAGGCACTATCAATCTGACTTGTGTCAGTTATGACATGTTTTAACTAAAACAACTAACAGTGTTGCAGCAGGTTAGGTCAAGAAAGTTACCGTCTTTATTCTATTAAACGCCGCAGTGTCTGATGTTCATTTCAGTGTTTTTGATGCGGCGTTTATTTAAGGCGGGCTTTATTAGAAGGGGAGGGGAGATTGAATCGAGTAAAATAAAGAGGTTCATCAAAAATCGATAAGTTTATGAAGTTTTTTGAACAAAAAATGTCTACAATACGTTTATTCATCACAGGTTGTGAGTATCACTCATCCAGAAAAGCGTTCCTGTTCTTCTTATATAACGTCAATGGCTACGCTCCTGTTAAACTGAATATCAAGCCAATTGACACCATGACCGCTATATACTCGTGTGCTGACAGAGGACCAGACTTTGGTGGAAACGATCTGGTTATAACTAATAACGCTGTGGATTCCTACACCATATGTGGTGTCTCCTACTCCCTCCCCCCTGGGTACTCTAAATCCCAGTCTGCCACTCCTTGTAGTTTTTTCGCAGATGGATCCAGCTACAAATTCAATTCCACTGATGTTGAAGTGTTTTATCAGACAACAACTTAAATCTTGTCTAGATAACGTCAAATGATCCAAGCAGCTTTACGTAGAGTGGGGAGGGTGGAACTGGTTGTGTAGTTAGGTGTTGTTCCAAGGGTCTTGCGAGAACGTGCAATCCAGGTTCAAATCTAGTTGGGGCGGCGAGACAGCCATTATTCGCAGGCGCCGGTTTTTCTGGGGGGTTATTTAGGACGAGTAGGTGGGCAGTTTCCCAGAAACTTTTACTGATCCGTATGTTAAGCCTGTCTCCAGCCGTGGACTTCTCTATGCGCTCGCGATTCCCCCAACCAGAATCGCTAGGGTATCGAGACATCCATTACTAGACCAAGCCTACATGTTAAGTTATTAATACAAGATATTTTTCAGAACTACACAGGGGGGACTGCCTTTAGGTACGGTACACACTTGCAAACCTTAAAAGAAAAAAGTACAAACATACAAGGTATAAAAGAAACAAAGGAAAATATAGTAAATTTAAAAAGTCAATAATGAAAATGAAGAAAATAAATTTTAAAAAAAGATAATTATTTTAAAAAGTACAGTTTGTCTCAAATCTATTGCCTCTACTTTTTTCTTTGAAATATTTTGGCTGAAATAACGTTCTGTTAAGATGTATTTCCACATCCGAATGTCGGTTCGCAAAGAAGCAACGTGATTCATTGCTGGACCGAATCAATTAGGGCACCATATAATTACGTCAAAGTGGAGTGCTTTTGGATGCCTTTAATCCACGGAAAAAGGTTAGCATGCAAATGTGAAAGTTAGAACAAGTAGTGTTACTTTCGTGAAAAACTAACGCACAAACGCTTGCTACGCAGTATACCCTGTAACAGACCCTCAAGCATTTTTATCGCAAAGCGTCCAGAGAAGAGGCAGTCATCTATCTGTAAGGGAAAAGCCGAATTTTTGGCTTCAAAAACTTTTGCTCCTTGATACTGTTTGGGGTCTCTAGTTCTTTGTTTGTTTGTTCATTTGTTTCATTTTTAGTTAGTTCGATGCAGACCTACGTAACTTCTACCCCCTGGGGGTACTCAACGAAATTTTACACGTGGAGGCTCCGCCCAGAGGTCTAACCCTTACCCTTTTATATACCATTTTTGACTGAAAAGGTACGCCTTTCGTATACCTTCCTTTGACAAGCCAGGACCGAAACGTTTGGAAGGAAACTACTACAACCAATGATGCTGCACTTTCGTTCATCATTACTTTTTATTGACATTCTATTTCTTACTTTCTAAAGCGCCACGCAGCTTATCGGAATTTTTTTCCCGTTATTTGATTGTTATCCTTTTCACAACACCAAGTTTAGAACGCTGCATCTAAATGCATGCACGGTCTTCAAAATATGAATAGTCATTATCACAGTCATTAGCCCTTTTAGGCCCCCTTACAGACCAAAAGAGAAATTTCCCTGCCCTTCATGTAGTTCAAATCGTGAAATCCCTTCCCTTCTGAGATCTTCTGAAGCCTGTAAAAGGTACCACTTTCCCCGTTTAGGCCATTATATGGAATACCTCCCCCAGGCTTCTACCAAGTGTATGGTCCGTCAAAAGTATTTTCCTCGTCCCTAGCTCTCTCCTCCGCAGAGGCCTCTTTGTGTCGAAGGGAGGCTGGGGACAAGGAAAAACTAGCGCGCGGGGCAAGCGCGGGGCACGATGGAATGGCGAAAGAGAGGCGTTTCGATTATCCGATCATAGACCTTTCCCCCTCCATTCCAGTGAGCAAACATAAAAAAATGAGGTCGAGGCTCGGGTGGACAATTTCATACAAATCACTGTATTTTGTCTACCCGAGCCTCAACTTGATGTCTTTGTTTACAGGAATGCGGGAAAGATCTATTGCTATATTTTCATGGGGATACCCGGTGGGAGAGAGCGTCCCCAGTACAACATTATTTCACCAGATACACGTCATTTGATGAAGAAAGTATAATTGACTAGTCTTAAAAATTGTCCTCAACAAACTCCACTGAATTAATTGATCTTCTCATACCCAGATCTCACTCTGTCTTGGCCGTGGAGATCTGGGTACAATGTAAGGTGTGCTTTTGTTGATTTTTACAAGCAGCAATTTTTGTGGCTGTTGTTGGTGTTTATTAGTTTTTTTGTTGTTATCTATCCTTTACTAGCATGTGAGTCACCATGAGTTGTTTGCTTCAGTTCCTCTTCAGTCTATTTAGCCCTTTTAGCGAATTACAATTCACCAGATACCATTGGGGCTTTGATTTGATTCGGATAATGACTGGTGCTTTTTTACTACTATTTCTTATTTATTTACTTATTCATTCATTCATTTATTTATTATTTTTCCCATTTATTGCAAAATCCTCTTCGTCATGATTACATAACAAAAGGAGACGGGTAGGGTGAGGCTGTTTGGTTTTGTTGTGCAATCACGCACGCGCAAATGAGTAGAAAACAAAGATGGCTGGCTAGCTTAAGTCGCTCCGGCCAATTTTGCATTTTAGCACGTTTGTTGTGTTTTATATGTCATTTTCCACTCTAGTGGATATTCTTTATTCAGTGTGAAAGATCCCTAGGATCATATTTTTGTACATATCTGTCTTAAATCCCAATTCCCGACGATCTCTCACTGGCAAACTTATAAAGTGAATTTCCTGACTGTAAGTTGTCATAGGTTTTGGATATCCAGTATGTTTAGAATACCAAGTTCTTTGCGTGTTTTTAGTGGGTCAAGTAAACAGATCTTCACTTCAAGAGGTAAGGTGTTATTTTTCGATCATGTAGCATCTAAACGATTGAAGTATCACTTATAAATTTGCTTCTCAGTTTTGTGTGAATAATATTTGCGTGTGGCTTGTGCAGTGCTTTGAAGCACTGCAACATTATTTTCTGCTCTTTTCATTGTAATCCTTTGAAGACTGTAATCGTGGATCAGGGAAACTTTTTATTGTTCATATTTCTTGATTTTATGGTTAGCCGAAGTTATATGAAAGGCAGAACTTGGACAGTTTGCGTCATTATTTCCGATTGTACAGAGCGTACATGACATACATGTACTTCCGTTAACTTCATCCATAAAGTAGTGTTTACGAGGGGATCAGTTAGTCGCTCATTTGTGATTAACAGATTTTAACACTGAAAGCTTCTCTTGCTTTTGCCATTTATTAATAACTTGTTAGTTACAAGTCAGGTTTGTTGGTTTGTACTTTGAACTATGTTTCCAAAATGCAAATTTGATCATCGATATGACATAACAATCACAAAGTCTTATGGTTTTTCATGCGGCACATTCATGATTGCATATGTGTTTGTCAGTGTAGAAGTATCTGATGAGGCACTTTCGGGCTGGTTTTGTGATAAAATCAAAGACCACATGGTAATATGTGACAAGAAACACAATTCTCTGTAGTCTGAAGAGCACATACCATGGTGTTTTAAGCAAGATAAAGGGTCTTCTGCCAATTGCCATTGTAAAACCTGTGTAGAATGTTGGTAGAATGAGAGAAAAAAGTTGCTGCTGTGTGAAGTGTTTTTCAGCTTTTTGCGTTCTTCCAGCATTCCATACTGGTAAACATACATACAGTAGTTCCTTTTACAAATCAATAAGTCTTATTTGAATGCAACATTTATCTAATAGATGATGGCTTTTTTACTAATAAACTCTCATATCTTTGTTTGATATCATTTTTATAAGAGGAAGCCTTACAACCTACTTTAGATATTTTCATGTCTCATCACAAAATGAAATGGCATCTTTACAACTAGCCACCTCTATGTACCGACCAAAAAATGTTGTTCTTGCTACTGGCCCACACATTTAGCTTAGGCCCGGTTCAAACGTTCACATGTGCTGAACTTAACGCAAGAGTTAAATGCATGTGAAGTGCGACATTTGAATCAATTAAATTTGACTGTTTGAATTACATGCGACGTTTGCCGTATCTACGACTGAAACAGTCGAAGATTTGACTTAGGTTTGACTTTTGATTCAAACGTCGCATTTCACATGTGCCGAACTTAATGCATGAATTTTAGTAAATTATTATTTTTTAACTGGGAATATTGACAGCGAACAGAGTTAAATTCGACAGAGATCAGAGAGTTGAATTCGATGTTTGAATCAAATGCCGTATTTAACTATTTTAGTCGACTAAAATAGGAATTAAGTTCAGCACATGTGAAATTCGACCTTTGAACTGGGCCTTAGTTTACTACTTCCTAGTAATAACTAAAGGTGAGGAATTATGAGTGATGTTGATGGAAATGCTCTTGATCCATCCAATTTTTCCAAACATTTTATTATAATTTTCTTATTATGGTACTGTTTCAGAACAGTCCCTCAAGGGAGAAAGGTTAATAACATTTGATTCTTTCCAAGAGCTATATCTGTCGTAAATTAAAAAAATAATAATAAAATAAAATGTGGCAGTGGCATTTTTTCCTAACCTACTTGGAGACAGGCAGTCTTAGAATTGACAAACAAAGCAACAGTATACCCTCCCCCCCCCCCCTCCCTCCTTGGAGCTCCTCAAGAGACAGGCTCACAATCTTTTTAACTGGCTGTAGCAGTACATATTACATGTACACATCGTAGATTGATAGTCTGAGAAAGAAATGTCTTTGTTTTTCCTTTTCTTTTTGTTTCTTTCCAGAATGTGTAAACTTTTGTAGATTTTCTTCTGCAAGGAGACTCCACATTCTTGGATCAAGAGAGTTGATAAAACCCTCTGCTTATAAAATGTTGGGAGTTTTCAATCATAGCCAAGAAAAAAGTTGTAGAAGCTTTTCATCCTCTAGTGATGGGGATAAAGACAAAAATGGCAAGGGAACTGGAAACCAATGGAGCTGCCCAAAGTGTGGGAATCCATGTACTACAGTAGAACGTATGTATATTTGACCCCAACCCATAAAATTAATTGCTTGAGGTTCTTAAGGGTGCAGCTTTTCATTCAGTCAAAATATTTGGAAAATCTGGTTGAAAGGTGTTTAATGGAATGGTACATTTAAGTATGGTCTGATTGGAACAATTTGGTTTATTGAAAGTACCTTTGTCATAATGTGGGTGGAGGAGGGAGGGGGGCATATTAAATGCTTAATTTGGTCTTCTTTTTACTTCTTCTCCAAAGTTGCTCGAATTATTGCAGAACATTGTCCAGAACTTTATATTCAAATTTAGTCTTGCATTTGTAAAGTAAAGTAAAGGGAATGCTTATCTCTGGGTTTGGAAGGAACAAAAATGAATAGACATTCCTTTGTTTATTTTGTTTTTGTATTCTTTTTTTGTTAATTTTGTCTTTTTTTGTTATGTTTTTCAGCTACCACTCGTTTTGTGCAATGTGATAAGTGTCATCACTTTTTCTTAATCTTATCGGAATCAGATACAGCTAAGCGGTACATTCATGTTAAATATGATAAAGCCTCAGGCAGTGAAGCAGACAAACAGAACAAAGCACTACAAAGTCCTCCACCACCTCCCAGAAAGGTATGGGAGTACATGTACATGTAGCATATTGCTGCATAATGTATTTATAACACATTAGTGATACATGTTTATTCAGTAGCCATGAATCTCTCTGAAACCTTGGCCTTCAAAAACACATTTAACACATCATTTAAATGGCAGACAATAACGACAAAGAATCATTCTCTTTTAAATAGGAAAACTGACTGCTGCACTGGGCAGAAGCCCAACATAATGCAAGCATCAGTCCCCGCTTATTTACATGTATATAGATCTGAAAGATATAAATGTGTTTATACTGCAGAAGCAGTCAAACAAGAAAAATGCTTATAACAGACTCTGAAGTACAGATCTATGATTGGTAATCTAGTAAAGTTATGATCATGCCTGCTGCCAGTCAGAAAAAAAAAACCTTAACTGAGGAGGAAACCTGAACTGGCTCCTAAAAGCAGAGCCAGACACTTAACACGAACCTTATGGGAGAGAGGTTGAACTAAAATAACAAACTATAAAGACGTTACAGGTCAAGTTTGATTTCAGATTAAATTTGATTTAACCTAGGTTGATTCTCAATTTCCTTTGTCTCCTAGCCCTAAGAGACAAAGGAAATTGAGAATCAATCTAGGTTAAAACAATTTAACCTGAAATCAAATTTGACCTGTAACAAATACATGGAGAACAAGCTGCAATTGATTTAAAATACATGAAAAGAGAAAAGGGTAAAAATCAAATCAAGCCAGCAGCGATGTCAGCTTTAATAGAATGATTCACCTTAGTATCCCGCCCTTTTATACCGACTTCTCCATGACAGCTAGACCTTTCTTGTGTTCCTGTAAACAAAGTTGCCAACTCAGGACTTGGGTGGACAAAATACACTGATTTGTATGGAATTGTCGACCCAAATCTCCTAGCAATGACCCCCAACTGAACCAGGCACCCATAACTCTGACTTGCCATGTAGTCAGTCATTATCAATGATTTGAATTAAGTATTGATGATGTTGTCGTTGTTTGAATATTATAGGAGCGTTGAAATGACTAGAACATGATAAAATATTTTCCTGCAGATATATGAATACCTAAACAAGTATGTGATAGGTCAAGCACATGCCAAGAAGGTGTTGTCAGTAGCTGTTTATAATCATTACAAGAGACTATCAGTTAACTTGCCACAATCCCAGCAAGCCTCAACACCTGCTGAAGTCAAACCAGTTCCTGTACAAAGACAGTATGCTGGATCACCACAAGGTACTCACTGCTTCAGTGAGCATTATTTCGTACTTGCACGTTACATGTGTTTACTTGTTTAATGTGCCATGTCTTCAATCAAACTGTTTGGTAGTGTTTTGTTTGTTTTGCAAAAGTTTAAACAGGTCAGCAGTGTCCTTCTTGACCACTGTTTCCTTCGAGAACAAAGAGATTTGCATATTGTATGCATGAAATTCAGTTTTCTACCAGGTCAACTGATCAAATTTATAACATGCAATGATTTGTTTTCATTATTAAAACGTAAAACGCTTTTGATCCTATTTTGTTAAAAGTAAACATGGCATTTTATTCAATGGAAATGGAATCACTTTGAAGGCTTTTGGTTATATTCCATGTTGCTTATTTTGTTTTGTTTTGTTTTGGACAAAATGCCTTAGCTTGGTGTTCATGTACATGTATTAATTTATCTTAACTTAAACTGGTGAATGCTGTTCCCTTTTTAAAAGAATTACAGATGCTCATGACACAAACATCCAATCTCAATTCTCCATTGGGAGCTAGTGGTGTTCACTCACCTGCACAATTACGTGAACAAGCTGGGAGTGACATACTAGACTCAGATGTAGAAAAGATTCAACTGGACAAGAGTAACATCCTTCTGTTAGGACCAACTGGCTCAGGTAAAGAACAAAACATTTTAGTGATGAAAAGAGAAAAAAAGACAAATTTTAAGCTCTGTAGTATATTAGAAAGGACTGTAGTACCTTTTCTGTAGTCAACCCGACTAGCTAAATATCTTTAGACTCCTTCATAGGATTTAAACCTGAGTGTAACAATGTTATGACTGCTTGAGAAGTGAATAAAATGTGACAAACACTTCACCTAAACTGCATTGCAAATTAATGTCAGTCATTTGTTTGTTTACTGTAGCTACTTCAAAGCTTGAGAATGCAATTCGATCTTGTGTGTGGTAACTTGTAATTTCATTTCAATTATTATTTTGTTATTGCAGTAGCCATTTTTGAGGGGTGAAAAAGTCAGGTTTTTTCTTTTTCACATACACATTTTGCGACCACTTTCTAAAACTGTTTTTTTTTTCCTCAGGTAAAACACTATTAGCACAAACGATAGCTCGCTGTCTTGATGTGCCATTTACGATATGTGATTGCACTGCCTTGACACAAGCTGGATATGTGGGTGAAGACATTGAATCTGTGATTGCCAAGCTCCTACAGGTTGGTTTAAGCAATTGTTATAAAAGTAAAGTCTTAAAATTATATAATACCTGTAGTTCCACTAAGGCAGGGTCAAAATTACTCACAGAACCAATAAACACGATCATTTTCTCTGGTTTTGGATTACGTCTGTGTACTTTGAAAAATAGCTTGTTCACACACCCTCTATTTTCTCTTCAAAGTTCGTCTAGCGCGCCTGATAAAAAGACAAAAACCGCAGGAGATTTATTGACCGCCAGTGCAAAGGGGTAGGGGTGGGGGAACTGTGTACAGACTACTTGAAAAAGTGTTGGAATTTCTTTTCATGACATTAAGTCACTTCTTTTCAGTTGTAATTTCAACTCTTTTGTTATTTTGCTTTCCTACCTACAATTAACAGGAAGCTGGAAACAATGTTGAAAGAGCACAGCAAGGTAAACTTTTGATTTTTACCCGCCAACTGATTATTATTTTATAAACATTCTGTAAAATACTGAAAAGCTCTGTCGGCTTCATGGAAAATAATTCTGACTTCACGTTGTGTTGCTTTGCCAGGGATTGTATTCTTGGATGAAGTTGACAAGATCGGTTGTGTTCCTGGAGTGCATAACTTAAGAGATGTTGGCGGAGAGGGAGTACAGCAGGTAAAACGTTCAGCGAACTCTAATCTCCAAGCTTTTCCCTAATCTCCTTCAAGATCAACCATACCTGTTGCCTGTGCCAAAACTTGGAACACGAAACATCCCGCAACAATCTAGAACATGTCAAATTAATGAAACAACATGCGGGAAAAATATTTCGTAGATTAAGGGTAGGGTTTCTATTTGTCTTTTTCATTTTACCTGTTGTCAGGTTTTGCAGCATGAGTGTACCAGGGTGTTGCAGTGTGTTCTGGTGTTCAAGGTCTTAGTACATACTGCCTGCTTTGTGAAAGACGTCTATCACTCACACACTTACCTAATACAATTATTGGTGACAGGAAAGGGGTAGGGGGGCCCGGGAGGATAGGGGCGGAGGGGTACGGAAGGCGTAAGATCAGAAGAAAGAACAGGGGGTGGGATTTAAAAAAAATTCGGTAGGGGGGAGAAAAAGGAGGAAATTAAACAACTGTTCTTATAATAATTATCGAAAAAGGGCTTAAGGGAGGAAGCCAGGAAAAAAAGGGGGCGGGAGGTTTGGACCCTCTGTGCCCCTAGTATAGCTCATAGCTTTCGAAAAAAAGACAGTCAGTGGAGTTCTTAGTTTAGTCAAAAATACCTATTCTTAGCGAAATAAAATTACATAAAACAGCTATTGTTTAAAGAGAGACTTGCTCGTCAGTTGTTTTACATGGTGCTTCAATTATAATTTCATTACTATTAGGTGTTTATGAATTATGTTGATCTTGTGGTGGTTTAAGAAAATTATTTTGAAGTTCCTTGTTTCATTTGGTCAATGCATTTGCTTTACTTGGATTCTCTTCTTGTGGTTGGCCTCGTTTCACCCAGCTTTTAATTCAACTCTTTTAATGTCTTACTTCAATACGGGTAGATTTGAAAATTACGATATTACGACTGATGAAATATCTTCTTATCTCAGGGTTTGTTGAAGATTCTTGAAGGTACAGTGGTGAATGTGCCGGAGCGAAATTCACGTAAGGTGCGAGGTGAAAGTGTGGCTGTGGATACTAAAAACATCTTGTTTGTGGCATCTGGAGCCTTTAATGGACTGGACAAAATTATTAAGAGAAGAAATCAGGAGAAGGTACGGTTACAGAAATTCATTAAAGCAACATTGAAGTTACAATCTTCATACGCAGCAAAATGCGAGTC
>CAXIUU010000019.1:0-39903 GCA_964035525.1 Porites cylindrica
CCCCTAACCCTAACCCGCATCGCGCGCCCAAAATCCCCAAAACAGCAAAGTTAAGGCTAATCCCGCAACCCTAACCCGTATCCCGCGACCCTGACCCGCGACCAAGCCGCGGCTAACCCGCGGTCATAGGGTTAGCTTCGAGTCAAGTTTGCTTGCTGTTAGGGTCAAGGGTTAGTTGGGAAAACTACTTCTGTGACAGCCTTTTGGCCGTCGATCCCACGTATCCGGCCCAGAGTCCAGTCCGGGTCCGGAACGGCCATAAAAAAAAAAAACATGGCGGCCGCTACACTTTGCCCGGTTTTTCCCTGTCAGCGCCCTTCGCTCTAAGTAAAGCACTGTCCGACTTGACTTTTACAATCCTTTCATCGTCGCAAACGCTACAACAACCCTCTAAGTCAACAGAAGATCGCGCGTGCCTGCACTTCTAGTTTTCCCAAGATCGATGGTCACTTTGTTGGCCAGCTCGCTCAAATTAAATCGACGCTTTCCTGGGCCAAGCGAGTCCCAAAAATCGGGTCAAACGAGGCTTTCTCCTTCCTGTCCTACTTGCCTCGGGCTTGCTGTCACGCAGCGGCTGACGGCAAGCCCCGAAATACGGCCTTTTGTCACCTCATGAATTATTCATGAGCCACCGAATATTTTTCGACAGGGAAACCCCGGCCCCCCAAAAGCCAGAAAATATTATAAGTCTAAAAGCAGGTCGCTTCTCGGCAACTACGTCAAGCCAGCAGGCAAGGGCAGGCCGCAAAACTCACGCTGACATAGTTCCCGACAAGAAACCTGCCTTAGACTTGCCGCCTGGATCGATCTGAACTTGATGCACAACCTTCACTACGAGCGCTCAAACAGCGCTGTTGTGCTTTACAAGACTCAGAACATCCCTCAGTTCTTCGAGGGATGCTGTTGACTTGCGGGTTTCCGGACTTAATGATGTCCTTCCACCACCAGGCGGCGCAAACTTTGCTCCAAACACGGCCAATATTTTATTTACAATCCCGCAATCCCGCCATATTCTTGAACCTTCCCTCGGCTGATACGTCACTCAACGTCACAATACGGCGCCCAGTCCCGCTCTGTTCAGTGCAAAAAAACATGGCCGACGCATCGTGCCAACCTGTTAAGACTGAATTTTCCTGATTTTTCGCCTGCTCAAGACGCCAGGGCGGAGTAAACGAGCGCCGCAGGGCAAGGTGAGCTTCCGAAAAGCTTGTTTTCTAACGTTTTTGCATCATTCCCACACGTTTGCGACGTTTTTAGTTGAAATTAGGCAAGGGTTGAAATTTCCACCAAAAAACCCTTGAAGGGTTGGTTTTTTATCAAAACCACCCTTCTGTACTAACCCTAACATAAACCCTAGCGAAAAAGCCACGTTAGCTCAAGACCCTTGTATAATTTTGCATTTTCTGACAGGGTCGCACGTATTTAGCATCGTTACTGCAGTGATTTCCTGGTATTTATTATTTTTTGCAAGGTCACACTTGAGTCCAAACCCTAACCCTAACATCCACCCTGGCGAAAAAGCCACGTTAGCTCAAAACCCTTGTATAATTTGGCATTTTCTGACAGGGTCGCACGTATTTAGCACAAAATCCGTAACCCCAGAGACAGTTTGGAGTCGCGGGACGCTGATCTCGCGCCCCGAGAGCCCAACGTCATCAAAAATGGCAAAAAATGAGAAAAACGTGGAAAAATGGACAAATCCCGCGAAATCCGATCCCTAAACCCGTATCCCGCATCCCGTCCCGAAAGACAATGATGATCCCGTCACCCTAACCCGCGTCCCCTAACCCTAACCCGCATCGCGCGCCCAAAATCCCCAAAACAGCAAAGTTAAGGCTAATCCCGCAACCCTAACCCGTATCCCGCGACCCTGACCCGCGACCAAGCCGCGGCTAACCCGCGGTCATAGGGTTAGCTTCGAGTCAAGTTTGCTTGCTGTTAGGGTCAAGGGTTAGTTGGGAAAACTACTTCTGTGACAGCCTTTTGGCCGTCGATCCCACGTATCCGGCCCAGAGTCCAGTCCGGGTCCGGAACGGCCATAAAAAAAAAAAACATGGCGGCCGCTACACTTTGCCCGGTTTTTCCCTGTCAGCGCCCTTCGCTCTAAGTAAAGCACTGTCCGACTTGACTTTTACAATCCTTTCATCGTCGCAAACGCTACAACAACCCTCTAAGTCAACAGAAGATCGCGCGTGCCTGCACTTCTAGTTTTCCCAAGATCGATGGTCACTTTGTTGGCCAGCTCGCTCAAATTAAATCGACGCTTTCCTGGGCCAAGCGAGTCCCAAAAATCGGGTCAAACGAGGCTTTCTCCTTCCTGTCCTACTTGCCTCGGGCTTGCTGTCACGCAGCGGCTGACGGCAAGCCCCGAAATACGGCCTTTTGTCACCTCATGAATTATTCATGAGCCACCGAATATTTTTCGACAGGGAAACCCCGGCCCCCCCAAAAGCCAGAAAATATTATAAGTCTAAAAGCAGGTCGCTTCTCGGCAACTACGTCAAGCCAGCAGGCAAGGGCAGGCCGCAAAACTCACGCTGACATAGTTCCCGACAAGAAACCTGCCTTAGACTTGCCGCCTGGATCGATCTGAACTTGATGCACAACCTTCACTACGAGCGCTCAAACAGCGCTGTTGTGCTTTACAAGACTCAGAACATCCCTCAGTTCTTCGAGGGATGCTGTTGACTTGCGGGTTTCCGGACTTAATGATGTCCTTCCACCACCAGGCGGCGCAAACTTTGCTCCAAACACGGCCAATATTTTATTTACAATCCCGCAATCCCGCCATATTCTTGAACCTTCCCTCGGCTGATACGTCACTCAACGTCACAATACGGCGCCCAGTCCCGCTCTGTTCAGTGCAAAAAAACATGGCCGACGCATCGTGCCAACCTGTTAAGACTGAATTTTCCTGATTTTTCGCCTGCTCAAGACGCCAGGGCGGAGTAAACGAGCGCCGCAGGGCAAGGTGAGCTTCCGAAAAGCTTGTTTTCTAACGTTTTTGCATCATTCCCACACGTTTGCGACGTTTTTAGTTGAAATTAGGCAAGGGTTGAAATTTCCACCAAAAAACCCTTGAAGGGTTGGTTTTTTATCAAAACCACCCTTCTGTACTAACCCTAACATAAACCCTAGCGAAAAAGCCACGTTAGCTCAAGACCCTTGTATAATTTTGCATTTTCTGACAGGGTCGCACGTATTTAGCATCGTTACTGCAGTGATTTCCTGGTATTTATTATTTTTTGCAAGGTCACACTTGAGTCCAAACCCTAACCCTAACATCCACCCTGGCGAAAAAGCCACGTTAGCTCAAAACCCTTGTATAATTTGGCATTTTCTGACAGGGTCGCACGTATTTAGCACAAAATCCGTAACCCCAGAGACAGTTTGGAGTCGCGGGACGCTGATCTCGCGCCCCGAGAGCCCAACGTCATCAAAAATGGCAAAAAATGAGAAAAACGTGGAAAAATGGACAAATCCCGCGAAATCCGATCCCTAAACCCGTATCCCGCATCCCGTCCCGAAAGACAATGATGATCCCGTCACCCTAACCCGCGTCCCCTAACCCTAACCCGCATCGCGCGCCCAAAATCCCCAAAACAGCAAAGTTAAGGCTAATCCCGCAACCCTAACCCGTATCCCGCGACCCTGACCCGCGACCAAGCCGCGGCTAACCCGCGGTCATAGGGTTAGCTTCGAGTCAAGTTTGCTTGCTGTTAGGGTCAAGGGTTAGTTGGGAAAACTACTTCTGTGACAGCCTTTTGGCCGTCGATCCCACGTATCCGGCCCAGAGTCCAGTCCGGGTCCGGAACGGCCATAAAAAAAAAAAAACATGGCGGCCGCTACACTTTGCCCGGTTTTTCCCTGTCAGCGCCCTTCGCTCTAAGTAAAGCACTGTCCGACTTGACTTTTACAATCCTTTCATCGTCGCAAACGCTACAACAACCCTCTAAGTCAACAGAAGATCGCGCGTGCCTGCACTTCTAGTTTTCCCAAGATCGATGGTCACTTTGTTGGCCAGCTCGCTCAAATTAAATCGACGCTTTCCTGGGCCAAGCGAGTCCCAAAAATCGGGTCAAACGAGGCTTTCTCCTTCCTGTCCTACTTGCCTCGGGCTTGCTGTCACGCAGCGGCTGACGGCAAGCCCCGAAATACGGCCTTTTGTCACCTCATGAATTATTCATGAGCCACCGAATATTTTTCGACAGGGAAACCCCGGCCCCCCAAAAGCCAGAAAATATTATAAGTCTAAAAGCAGGTCGCTTCTCGGCAACTACGTCAAGCCAGCAGGCAAGGGCAGGCCGCAAAACTCACGCTGACATAGTTCCCGACAAGAAACCTGCCTTAGACTTGCCGCCTGGATCGATCTGAACTTGATGCACAACCTTCACTACGAGCGCTCAAACAGCGCTGTTGTGCTTTACAAGACTCAGAACATCCTCAGTCTTTCGAGGGATGCTGTTGACTTGCGGGTTTCCGGACTTAATGATGTCCTTCCACCACCAGGCGGCGCAAACTTTGCTCCAAACACGGCCAATATTTTATTTACAATCCCGCAATCCCGCCATATTCTTGAACCTTCCCTCGGCTGATACGTCACTCAACGTCACAATACGGCGCCCAGTCCCGCTCTGTTCAGTGCAAAAAAACATGGCCGACGCATCGTGCCAACCTGTTAAGACTGAATTTTCCTGATTTTTCGCCTGCTCAAGACGCCAGGGCGGAGTAAACGAGCGCCGCAGGGCAAGGTGAGCTTCCGAAAAGCTTGTTTTCTAACGTTTTTGCATCATTCCCACACGTTTGCGACGTTTTTAGTTGAAATTAGGCAAGGGTTGAAATTTCCACCAAAAAACCCTTGAAGGGTTGGTTTTTTATCAAAACCACCCTTCTGTACTAACCCTAACATAAACCCTAGCGAAAAAAGCCACGTTAGCTCAAGACCCTTGTATAATTTTGCATTTTCTGACAGGGTCGCACGTATTTAGCATCGTTACTGCAGTGATTTCCTGGTATTTATTATTTTTTGCAAGGTCACACTTGAGTCCAAACCCTAACCCTAACATCCACCCTGGCGAAAAAGCCACGTTAGCTCAAAACCCTTGTATAATTTGGCATTTTCTGACAGGGTCGCACGTATTTAGCACAAAATCCGTAACCCCCAGAGACAGTTTGGAGTCGCGGGACGCTGATCTCGCGCCCCGAGAGCCCAACGTCATCAAAAATGGCAAAAAATGAGAAAAACGTGGAAAAATGGACAAATCCCGCGAAATCCGATCCCTAAACCCGTATCCCGCATCCCGTCCCGAAAGACAATGATGATCCCGTCACCCTAACCCGCGTCCCCTAACCCTAACCCGCATCGCGCGCCCAAAATCCCCAAAACAGCAAAGTTAAGGCTAATCCCGCAACCCTAACCCGTATCCCGCGACCCTGACCCGCGACCAAGCCGCGGCTAACCCGCGGTCATAGGGTTAGCTTCGAGTCAAGTTTGCTTGCTGTTAGGGTCAAGGGTTAGTTGGGAAAACTACTTCTGTGACAGCCTTTTGGCCGTCGATCCCACGTATCCGGCCCAGAGTCCAGTCCGGGTCCGGAACGGCCATAAAAAAAAAAAACATGGCGGCCGCTACACTTTGCCGGTTTTTCCCTGTCAGCGCCCTTCGCTCTAAGTAAAGCACTGTCCGACTTGACTTTTACAATCCTTTCATCGTCGCAAACGCTACAACAACCCTCTAAGTCAACAGAAGATCGCGCGTGCCTGCACTTCTAGTTTTCCCAAGATCGATGGTCACTTTGTTGGCCAGCTCGCTCAAATTAAATCGACGCTTTCCTGGGCCAAGCGAGTCCCAAAAATCGGGTCAAACGAGGCTTTCTCCTTCCTGTCCTACTTGCCTCGGGCTTGCTGTCACGCAGCGGCTGACGGCAAGCCCCGAAATACGGCCTTTTGTCACCTCATGAATTATTCATGAGCCACCGAATATTTTTCGACAGGGAAACCCCGGCCCCCCAAAAGCCAGAAAATATTATAAGTCTAAAAGCAGGTCGCTTCTCGGCAACTACGTCAAGCCAGCAGGCAAGGGCAGGCCGCAAAACTCACGCTGACATAGTTCCCGACAAGAACCTGCCTTAGACTTGCCGCCTGGATCGATCTGAACTTGATGCACAACCTTCACTACGAGCGCTCAAACAGCGCTGTTGTGCTTTACAAGACTCAGAACATCCCTCAGTTCTTCGAGGGATGCTGTTGACTTGCGGTTTCCGGACTTAATGATGTCCTTCCACCACCAGGCGGCGCAAACTTTGCTCCAAACACGGCCAATATTTTATTTACAATCCCGCAATCCCGCCATATTCTTGAACCTTCCCTCGGCTGATACGTCACTCAACGTCACAATACGGCGCCCAGTCCCGCTCTGTTCAGTGCAAAAAAAACATGGCCGACGCATCGTGCCAACCTGTTAAGACTGAATTTTCCTGATTTTTCGCCTGCTCAAGACGCCAGGGCGGAGTAAACGAGCGCCGCAGGGCAAGGTGAGCTTCCGAAAAGCTTGTTTTCTAACGTTTTTGCATCATTCCCACACGTTTGCGACGTTTTTAGTTGAAATTAGGCAAGGGTTGAAATTTCCACCAAAAAACCCTTGAAGGGTTGGTTTTTTATCAAAACCACCCTTCTGTACTAACCCTAACATAAACCCTAGCGAAAAAGCCACGTTAGCTCAAGACCCTTGTATAATTTTGCATTTTCTGACAGGGTCGCACGTATTTAGCATCGTTACTGCAGTGATTTCCTGGTATTTATTATTTTTTGCAAGGTCACACTTGAGTCCAAACCTAACCCTAACATCCACCCTGGCGAAAAAGCCACGTTAGCTCAAAACCCTTGTATAATTTGGCATTTTCTGACAGGGTCGCACGTATTTAGCACAAAATCCGTAACCCCAGAGACAGTTTGGAGTCGCGGGACGCTGATCTCGCGCCCCGAGAGCCCAACGTCATCAAAAATGGCAAAAAATGAGAAAAACGTGGAAAAATGGACAAATCCCGCGAAATCCGATCCCTAAACCCCGTATCCCGCATCCCGTCCCGAAAGACAATGATGATCCCGTCACCCTAACCCGCGTCCCCTAACCCTAACCCGCATCGCGCGCCCAAAATCCCCAAAACAGCAAAGTTAAGGCTAATCCCGCAACCCTAACCCGTATCCCGCGACCCTGACCCGCGACCAAGCCGCGGCTAACCCGCGGTCATAGGGTTAAGCTTCGAGTCAAGTTTGCTTGCTGTTAGGGTCAAGGGTTAGTTGGGAAAACTACTTCTGTGACAGCCTTTTGGCCGTCGATCCCACGTATCCGGCCCAGAGTCCAGTCCGGGTCCGGAACGGCCATAAAAAAAAAAAACATGGCGGCCGCTACACTTTGCCCGGTTTTTCCCTGTCAGCGCCCTTCGCTCTAAGTAAAGCACTGTCCGACTTGACTTTTACAATCCTTTCATCGTCGCAAACGCTACAACAACCCTCTAAGTCAACAGAAGATCGCGCGTGCCTGCACTTCTAGTTTTCCCAAGATCGATGGTCACTTTGTTGGCCAGCTCGCTCAAATTAAATCGACGCTTTCCTGGGCCAAGCGAGTCCCAAAAATCGGGTCAAACGAGGCTTTCTCCTTCCTGTCCTACTTGCCTCGGGCTTGCTGTCACGCAGCGGCTGACGGCAAGCCCCGAAATACGGCCTTTTGTCACCTCATGAATTATTCATGAGCCACCGAATATTTTTCGACAGGGAAACCCCGGCCCCCCAAAAGCCAGAAAATATTATAAGTCTAAAAGCAGGTCGCTTCTCGGCAACTACGTCAAGCCAGCAGGCAAGGGCAGGCCGCAAAACTCACGCTGACATAGTTCCCGACAAGAAACCTGCCTTAGGACTTGCCGCCTGGATCGATCTGAACTTGATGCACAACCTTCACTACGAGCGCTCAAACAGCGCTGTTGTGCTTTACAAGACTCAGAACATCCCTCCAGTTCTTCGAGGGATGCTGTTGACTTGCGGGTTTCCGGACTTAATGATGTCCTTCCACCACCAGGCGGCGCAAACTTTGCTCCAAACACGGCCAATATTTTATTTACAATCCCGCAATCCCGCCATATTCTTGAACCTTCCCTCGGCTGATACGTCACTCAACGTCACAATACGGCGCCCAGTCCCGCTCTGTTCAGTGCAAAAAAACATGGCCGACGCATCGTGCCAACCTGTTAAGACTGAATTTTCCTGATTTTTCGCCTGCTCAAGACGCCAGGGCGGAGTAAACGAGCGCCGCAGGGCAAGGTGAGCTCCGAAAAGCTTGTTTTCTAACGTTTTTGCATCATTCCCACACGTTTGCGACGTTTTTAGTTGAAATTAGGCAAGGGTTGAAATTTCCACCAAAAAACCCTTGAAGGGTTGGTTTTTTATCAAAACCACCCTTCTGTACTAACCCTAACATAAACCCTAGCGAAAAAGCCACGTTAGCTCAAGACCCTTGTATAATTTTGCATTTTCTGACAGGGTCGCACGTATTTAGCATCGTTACTGCAGTGATTTCCTGGTATTTATTATTTTTTGCAAGGTCACACTTGAGTCCAAACCCTAACCCTAACATCCACCCCTGGCCGAAAAAGCCACGTTAGCTCAAAACCCTTGTATAATTTGGCATTTTCTGACAGGGTCGCACGTATTTAGCACAAAATCCGTAACCCCAGAGACAGTTGGAGTCGCGGGACGCTGATCTCGCGCCCCGAGAGCCCAACGTCATCAAAAATGGCAAAAAATGAGAAAAACGTGGAAAAATGGACAAATCCCGCGAAATCCGATCCCTAAACCCGTATCCCGCATCCCGTCCCGAAAGACAATGATGATCCCGTCACCCTAACCCGCGTCCCCTAACCCTAACCCGCATCGCGCGCCCAAAATCCCCAAAACAGCAAAGTTAAGGCTAATCCCGCAACCCTAACCCGTATCCCGCGACCCTGACCCGCGACCAAGCCGCGGCTAACCCGCGGTCATAGGGTTAGCTTCGAGTCAAGTTTGCTTGCTGTTAGGGTCAAGGGTTAGTTGGGAAAACTACTTCTGTGACAGCCTTTTGGCCGTCGATCCCACGTATCCGGCCCAGAGTCCAGTCCGGGTCCGGAACGGCCATAAAAAAAAAAAACATGGCGGCCGCTACACTTTGCCGGTTTTTCCCTGTCAGCGCCCTTCGCTCTAAGTAAAGCACTGTCCGACTTGACTTTTACAATCCTTTCATCGTCGCAAACGCTACAACAACCCTCTAAGTCAACAGAAGATCGCGCGTGCCTGCACTTCTAGTTTTCCCAAGATCGATGGTCACTTTGTTGGCCAGCTCGCTCAAATTAAATCGACGCTTTCCTGGGCCAAGCGAGTCCCAAAAATCGGGTCAAACGAGGCTTTCTCCTTCCTGTCCTACTTGCCTCGGGCTTGCTGTCACGCAGCGGCTGACGGCAAGCCCCGAAATACGGCCTTTTGTCACCTCATGAATTATTCATGAGCCACCGAATATTTTTCGACAGGGAAACCCCGGCCCCCCAAAAGCCAGAAAATATTATAAGTCTAAAAGCAGGTCGCTTCTCGGCAACTACGTCAAGCCAGCAGGCAAGGGCAGGCCGCAAAACTCACGCTGACATAGTTCCCGACAAGAAACCTGCCTTAGACTTGCCGCCTGGATCGATCTGAACTTGATGCACAACCTCACTACGAGCGCTCAAACAGCGCTGTTGTGCTTTACAAGACTCAGAACATCCCTCAGTTCTTCGAGGGATGCTGTTGACTTGCGGGTTTCGGACTTAATGATGTCCTTCCACCACCAGGCGGCGCAAACTTTGCTCCAAACACGGCCAATATTTTATTTACAATCCCGCAATCCCGCCATATTCTTGAACCTTCCCTCGGCTGATACGTCACTCCAACGTCACAATACGGCGCCCAGTCCCGCTCTGTTCAGTGCAAAAAAACATGGCCGACGCATCGTGCCAACCTGTTAAGACTGAATTTTCCTGATTTTTCGCCTGCTCAAGACGCCAGGGCGGAGTAAACGAGCGCCGCAGGGCAAGGTGAGCTTCCGAAAAGCTTGTTTTCTAACGTTTTTGCATCATTCCCACACGTTTGCGACGTTTTTAGTTGAAATTAGGCAAGGGTTGAAATTTCCACCAAAAAACCCTTGAAGGGTTGGTTTTTTATCAAAACCACCCTTCTGTACTAACCCTAACATAAACCCTAGCGAAAAAGCCACGTTAGCTCAAGACCCTTGTATAATTTTGCATTTTCTGACAGGGTCGCACGTATTTAGCATCGTTACTGCAGTGATTTCCTGGTATTTATTATTTTTTGCAAGGTCACACTTGAGTCCAAACCCTAACCCTAACATCCACCCTGGCGAAAAAGCCACGTTAGCTCAAAACCCTTGTATAATTTGGCATTTTCTGACAGGGTCGCACGTATTTAGCACAAAATCCGTAACCCCAGAGACAGTTTGGAGTCGCGGGACGCTGATCTCGCGCCCCGAGAGCCCAACGTCATCAAAAATGGCAAAAAATGAGAAAAACGTGGAAAAATGGACAAATCCCGCGAAATCCGATCCCTAAACCCGTATCCCGCATCCCGTCCCGAAAGACAATGATGATCCCGTCACCCTAACCCGCGTCCCCTAACCCTAACCCGCATCGCGCGCCCAAAATCCCCAAAACAGCAAAGTTAAGGCTAATCCCGCAACCCTAACCCGTATCCCGCGACCCTGACCCGCGACCAAGCCGCGGCTAACCCGCGGTCATAGGGTTAGCTTCGAGTCAAGTTTGCTTGCTGTTAGGGTCAAGGGTTAGTTGGGAAAACTACTTCTGTGACAGCCTTTTGGCCGTCGATCCCACGTATCCGGCCCAGAGTCCAGTCCGGGTCCGGAACGGCCATAAAAAAAAAAAACATGGCGGCCGCTACACTTTGCCCGGTTTTTCCCTGTCAGCGCCCTTCGCTCTAAGTAAAGCACTGTCCGACTTGACTTTTACAATCCTTTCATCGTCGCAAACGCTACAACAACCCTCTAAGTCAACAGAAGATCGCGCGTGCCTGCACTTCTAGTTTTCCCAAGATCGATGGTCACTTTGTTGGCCAGCTCGCTCAAATTAAATCGACGCTTTCTGGGCCAAGCGAGTCCCAAAAATCGGGTCAAACGAGGCTTTCTCCTTCCTGTCCTACTTGCCTCGGGCTTGCTGTCACGCAGCGGCTGACGGCAAGCCCCGAAATACGGCCTTTTGTCACCTCATGAATTATTCATGAGCCACCGAATATTTTTCGACAGGGAAACCCCGGCCCCCCAAAAGCCAGAAAATATTATAAGTCTAAAAGCAGGTCGCTTCTCGGCAACTACGTCAAGCCAGCAGGCAAGGGCAGGCCGCAAAACTCACGCTGACATAGTTCCCGACAAGAAACCTGCCTTAGACTTGCCGCCTGGATCGATCTGAACTTGATGCACAACCTTCACTACGAGCGCTCAAACAGCGCTGTTGTGCTTTACAAGACTCAGAACATCCCTCAGTTCTTCGAGGGATGCTGTTGACTTGCGGGTTTCCGGACTTAATGATGTCCTTCCACCACCAGGCGGCGCAAACTTTGCTCCAAACACGGCCAATATTTTATTTACAATCCCGCAATCCCGCCATATTCTTGAACCTTCCCTCGGCTGATACGTCACTCAACGTCACAATACGGCGCCCAGTCCCGCTCTGTTCAGTGCAAAAAAACATGGCCGACGCATCGTGCCAACCTGTTAAGACTGAATTTTCCTGATTTTTCGCCTGCTCAAGACGCCAGGGCGGAGTAAACGAGCGCCGCAGGGCAAGGTGAGCTTCCGAAAAGCTTGTTTTCTAACGTTTTTGCATCATTCCCACACGTTTGCGACGTTTTTAGTTGAAATTAGGCAAGGGTTGAAATTTCCACCAAAAAACCCTTGAAGGGTTGGTTTTTTATCAAAACCACCCTTCTGTACTAACCCTAACATAAACCCTAGCGAAAAAGCCACGTTAGCTCAAGACCCTTGTATAATTTTGCATTTTCTGACAGGGTCGCACGTATTTAGCATCGTTACTGCAGTGATTTCCTGGTATTTATTATTTTTTGCAAGGTCACACTTGAGTCCAAACCCTAACCCTAACATCCACCCTGGCGAAAAAGCCACGTTAGCTCAAAACCCTTGTATAATTTGGCATTTTCTGACAGGGTCGCACGTATTTAGCACAAAATCCGTAACCCCAGAGACAGTTTGGAGTCGCGGGACGCTGATCTCGCGCCCCGAGAGCCCAACGTCATCAAAAATGGCAAAAAATGAGAAAAACGTGGAAAAATGGACAAATCCCGCGAAATCCGATCCCTAAACCCGTATCCCGCATCCCGTCCCGAAAGACAATGATGATCCCGTCACCCTAACCCGCGTCCCCTAACCCTAACCCGCATCGCGCGCCCAAAATCCCCAAAACAGCAAAGTTAAGGCTAATCCCGCAACCCTAACCCGTATCCCGCGACCCTGACCCGCGACCAAGCCGCGGCTAACCCGCGGTCATAGGGTTAGCTTCGAGTCAAGTTTGCTTGCTGTTAGGGTCAAGGGTTAGTTGGGAAAACTACTTCTGTGACAGCCTTTTGGCCGTCGATCCCACGTATCCGGCCCAGAGTCCAGTCCGGGTCCGGAACGGCCATAAAAAAAAAAAAACATGGCGGCCGCTACACTTTGCCCGGTTTTTCCCTGTCAGCGCCCTTCGCTCTAAGTAAAGCACTGTCCGACTTGACTTTTACAATCCTTTCATCGTCGCAAACGCTACAACAACCCTCTAAGTCAACAGAAGATCGCGCGTGCCTGCACTTCTAGTTTTCCCAAGATCGATGGTCACTTTGTTGGCCAGCTCGCTCAAATTAAATCGACGCTTTCCTGGGCCAAGCGAGTCCCAAAAATCGGGTCAAACGAGGCTTTCTCCTTCCTGTCCTACTTGCCTCGGGCTTGCTGTCACGCAGCGGCTGACGGCAAGCCCCGAAATACGGCCTTTTGTCACCTCATGAATTATTCATGAGCCACCGAATATTTTTCGACAGGGAAACCCCGGCCCCCCAAAAGCCAGAAAATATTATAAGTCTAAAAGCAGGTCGCTTCTCGGCAACTACGTCAAGCCAGCAGGCAAGGGCAGGCCGCAAAACTCACGCTGACATAGTTCCCGACAAGAAACCTGCCTTAGACTTGCCGCCTGGATCGATCTGAACTTGATGCACAACCTTCACTACGAGCGCTCAAACAGCGCTGTTGTGCTTTACAAGACTCAGAACATCCCTCAGTTCTTCGAGGGATGCTGTTGACTTGCGGGTTTCCGGACTTAATGATGTCCTTCCACCACCAGGCGGCGCAAACTTTGCTCCAAACACGGCCAATATTTTATTTACAATCCCGCAATCCCGCCATATTCTTGAACCTTCCCTCGGCTGATACGTCACTCAACGTCACAATACGGCGCCCAGTCCCGCTCTGTTCAGTGCAAAAAAACATGGCCGACGCATCGTGCCAACCTGTTAAGACTGAATTTTCCTGATTTTTCGCCTGCTCAAGACGCCAGGGCGGAGTAAACGAGCGCCGCAGGGCAAGGTGAGCTTCCGAAAAGCTTGTTTTCTAACGTTTTTGCATCATTCCCACACGTTTGCGACGTTTTTAGTTGAAATTAGGCAAGGGTTGAAATTTCCACCAAAAAACCCTTGAAGGGTTGGTTTTTTATCAAAACCACCCTTCTGTACTAACCCTAACATAAACCCTAGCGAAAAAGCCACGTTAGCTCAAGACCCTTGTATAATTTTGCATTTTCTGACAGGGTCGCACGTATTTAGCATCGTTACTGCAGTGATTTCCTGGTATTTATTATTTTTTGCAAGGTCACACTTGAGTCCAAACCCTAACCCTAACATCCACCCTGGCGAAAAAGCCACGTTAGCTCAAAACCCTTGTATAATTTGGCATTTTCTGACAGGGTCGCACGTATTTAGCACAAAATCCGTAACCCCAGAGACAGTTTGGAGTCGCGGGACGCTGATCTCGCGCCCCGAGAGCCCAACGTCATCAAAAATGGCAAAAAATGAGAAAAACGTGGAAAAATGGACAAATCCCGCGAAATCCGATCCCTAAACCCGTATCCCGCATCCCGTCCCGAAAGACAATGATGATCCCGTCACCCTAACCCGCGTCCCCTAACCCTAACCCGCATCGCGCGCCCAAAATCCCCAAAACAGCAAAGTTAAGGCTAATCCCGCAACCCTAACCCGTATCCCGCGACCCTGACCCGCGACCAAGCCGCGGCTAACCCGCGGTCATAGGGTTAGCTTCGAGTCAAGTTTGCTTGCTGTTAGGGTCAAGGGTTAGTTGGGAAAACTACTTCTGTGACAGCCTTTTGGCCGTCGATCCCACGTATCCGGCCCAGAGTCCAGTCCGGGTCCGGAACGGCCATAAAAAAAAAAAACATGGCGGCCGCTACACTTTGCCCGGTTTTTCCCTGTCAGCGCCCTTCGCTCTAAGTAAAGCACTGTCCGACTTGACTTTTACAATCCTTTCATCGTCGCAAACGCTACAACAACCCTCTAAGTCAACAGAAGATCGCGCGTGCCTGCACTTCTAGTTTTCCCAAGATCGATGGTCACTTTGTTGGCCAGCTCGCTCAAATTAAATCGACGCTTTCCTGGGCCAAGCGAGTCCCAAAAATCGGGTCAAACGAGGCTTTCTCCTTCCTGTCCTACTTGCCTCGGGCTTGCTGTCACGCAGCGGCTGACGGCAAGCCCCGAAATACGGCCTTTTGTCACCTCATGAATTATTCATGAGCCACCGAATATTTTTCGACAGGGAAACCCCGGCCCCCCAAAAGCCAGAAAATATTATAAGTCTAAAAGCAGGTCGCTTCTCGGCAACTACGTCAAGCCAGCAGGCAAGGGCAGGCCGCAAAACTCACGCTGACATAGTTCCCGACAAGAAACCTGCCTTAGACTTGCCGCCTGGATCGATCTGAACTTGATGCACAACCTTCACTACGAGCGCTCAAACAGCGCTGTTGTGCTTTACAAGACTCAGAACATCCCTCAGTTCTTCGAGGGATGCTGTTGACTTGCGGGTTTCCGGACTTAATGATGTCCTTCCACCACCAGGCGGCGCAAACTTTGCTCCAAACACGGCCAATATTTTATTTACAATCCCGCAATCCCGCCATATTCTTGAACCTTCCCTCGGCTGATACGTCACTCAACGTCACAATACGGCGCCCAGTCCCGCTCTGTTCAGTGCAAAAAAACATGGCCGACGCATCGTGCCAACCTGTTAAGACTGAATTTTCCTGATTTTTCGCCTGCTCAAGACGCCAGGGCGGAGTAAACGAGCGCCGCAGGGCAAGGTGAGCTTCCGAAAAGCTTGTTTTCTAACGTTTTTGCATCATTCCCACACGTTTGCGACGTTTTTAGTTGAAATTAGGCAAGGGTTGAAATTTCCACCAAAAAACCCTTGAAGGGTTGGTTTTTTATCAAAACCACCCTTCTGTACTAACCCTAACATAAACCCTAGCGAAAAAGCCACGTTAGCTCAAGACCCTTGTATAATTTTGCATTTTCTGACAGGGTCGCACGTATTTAGCATCGTTACTGCAGTGATTTCCTGGTATTTATTATTTTTTGCAAGGTCACACTTGAGTCCAAACCCTAACCCTAACATCCACCCTGGCGAAAAAGCCACGTTAGCTCAAAACCCTTGTATAATTTGGCATTTTCTGACAGGGTCGCACGTATTTAGCACAAAATCCGTAACCCCAGAGACAGTTTGGAGTCGCGGGACGCTGATCTCGCGCCCCGAGAGCCCAACGTCATCAAAAATGGCAAAAAATGAGAAAAACGTGGAAAAATGGACAAATCCCGCGAAATCCGATCCCTAAACCCGTATCCCGCATCCCGTCCCGAAAGACAATGATGATCCCGTCACCCTAACCCGCGTCCCCTAACCCTAACCCGCATCGCGCGCCCAAAATCCCCAAAACAGCAAAGTTAAGGCTAATCCCGCAACCCTAACCCGTATCCCGCGACCCTGACCCGCGACCAAGCCGCGGCTAACCCGCGGTCATAGGGTTAGCTTCGAGTCAAGTTTGCTTGCTGTTAGGGTCAAGGGTTAGTTGGGAAAACTACTTCTGTGACAGCCTTTTGGCCGTCGATCCCACGTATCCGGCCCAGAGTCCAGTCCGGGTCCGGAACGGCCATAAAAAAAAAAAAACATGGCGGCCGCTACACTTTGCCCGGTTTTTCCCTGTCAGCGCCCTTCGCTCTAAGTAAAGCACTGTCCGACTTGACTTTTACAATCCTTTCATCGTCGCAAACGCTACAACAACCCTCTAAGTCAACAGAAGATCGCGCGTGCCTGCACTTCTAGTTTTCCCAAGATCGATGGTCACTTTGTTGGCCAGCTCGCTCAAATTAAATCGACGCTTTCCTGGGCCAAGCGAGTCCCAAAAATCGGGTCAAACGAGGCTTTCTCCTTCCTGTCCTACTTGCCTCGGGCTTGCTGTCACGCAGCGGCTGACGGCAAGCCCCGAAATACGGCCTTTTGTCACCTCATGAATTATTCATGAGCCACCGAATATTTTTCGACAGGGAAACCCCGGCCCCCCAAAAGCCAGAAAATATTATAAGTCTAAAAGCAGGTCGCTTCTCGGCAACTACGTCAAGCCAGCAGGCAAGGGCAGGCCGCAAAACTCACGCTGACATAGTTCCCGACAAGAAACCTGCCTTAGACTTGCCGCCTGGATCGATCTGAACTTGATGCACAACCTTCACTACGAGCGCTCAAACAGCGCTGTTGTGCTTTACAAGACTCAGAACATCCCTCAGTTCTTCGAGGGATGCTGTTGACTTGCGGGTTTCCGGACTTAATGATGTCCTTCCACCACCAGGCGGCGCAAACTTTGCTCCAAACACGGCCAATATTTTATTTACAATCCCGCAATCCCGCCATATTCTTGAACCTTCCCTCGGCTGATACGTCACTCAACGTCACAATACGGCGCCCAGTCCCGCTCTGTTCAGTGCAAAAAAACATGGCCGACGCATCGTGCCAACCTGTTAAGACTGAATTTTCCTGATTTTTCGCCTGCTCAAGACGCCAGGGCGGAGTAAACGAGCGCCGCAGGGCAAGGTGAGCTTCCGAAAAGCTTGTTTTCTAACGTTTTTGCATCATTCCCACACGTTTGCGACGTTTTTAGTTGAAATTAGGCAAGGGTTGAAATTTCCACCAAAAAACCCTTGAAGGGTTGGTTTTTTATCAAAACCACCCTTCTGTACTAACCCTAACATAAACCCTAGCGAAAAAGCCACGTTAGCTCAAGACCCTTGTATAATTTTGCATTTTCTGACAGGGTCGCACGTATTTAGCATCGTTACTGCAGTGATTTCCTGGTATTTATTATTTTTTGCAAGGTCACACTTGAGTCCAAACCCTAACCCTAACATCCACCCTGGCGAAAAAGCCACGTTAGCTCAAAACCCTTGTATAATTTGGCATTTTCTGACAGGGTCGCACGTATTTAGCACAAAATCCGTAACCCCAGAGACAGTTTGGAGTCGCGGGACGCTGATCTCGCGCCCCGAGAGCCCAACGTCATCAAAAATGGCAAAAAATGAGAAAAACGTGGAAAAATGGACAAATCCCGCGAAATCCGATCCCTAAACCCGTATCCCGCATCCCGTCCCGAAAGACAATGATGATCCCGTCACCCTAACCCGCGTCCCCTAACCCTAACCCGCATCGCGCGCCCAAAATCCCCAAAACAGCAAAGTTAAGGCTAATCCCGCAACCCTAACCCGTATCCCGCGACCCTGACCCGCGACCAAGCCGCGGCTAACCCGCGGTCATAGGGTTAGCTTCGAGTCAAGTTTGCTTGCTGTTAGGGTCAAGGGTTAGTTGGGAAAACTACTTCTGTGACAGCCTTTTGGCCGTCGATCCCACGTATCCGGCCCAGAGTCCAGTCCGGGTCCGGAACGGCCATAAAAAAAAAAAACATGGCGGCCGCTACACTTTGCCCGGTTTTTCCCTGTCAGCGCCCTTCGCTCTAAGTAAAGCACTGTCCGACTTGACTTTTACAATCCTTTCATCGTCGCAAACGCTACAACAACCCTCTAAGTCAACAGAAGATCGCGCGTGCCTGCACTTCTAGTTTTCCCAAGATCGATGGTCACTTTGTTGGCCAGCTCGCTCAAATTAAATCGACGCTTTCCTGGGCCAAGCGAGTCCCAAAAATCGGGTCAAACGAGGCTTTCTCCTTCCTGTCCTACTTGCCTCGGGCTTGCTGTCACGCAGCGGCTGACGGCAAGCCCCGAAATACGGCCTTTTGTCACCTCATGAATTATTCATGAGCCACCGAATATTTTTCGACAGGGAAACCCCGGCCCCCCAAAAGCCAGAAAATATTATAAGTCTAAAAGCAGGTCGCTTCTCGGCAACTACGTCAAGCCAGCAGGCAAGGGCAGGCCGCAAAACTCACGCTGACATAGTTCCCGACAAGAAACCTGCCTTAGACTTGCCGCCTGGATCGATCTGAACTTGATGCACAACCTTCACTACGAGCGCTCAAACAGCGCTGTTGTGCTTTACAAGACTCAGAACATCCCTCAGTTCTTCGAGGGATGCTGTTGACTTGCGGGTTTCCGGACTTAATGATGTCCTTCCACCACCAGGCGGCGCAAACTTTGCTCCAAACACGGCCAATATTTTATTTACAATCCCGCAATCCCGCCATATTCTTGAACCTTCCCTCGGCTGATACGTCACTCAACGTCACAATACGGCGCCCAGTCCCGCTCTGTTCAGTGCAAAAAAACATGGCCGACGCATCGTGCCAACCTGTTAAGACTGAATTTTCCTGATTTTTCGCCTGCTCAAGACGCCAGGGCGGAGTAAACGAGCGCCGCAGGGCAAGGTGAGCTTCCGAAAAGCTTGTTTTCTAACGTTTTTGCATCATTCCCACACGTTTGCGACGTTTTTAGTTGAAATTAGGCAAGGGTTGAAATTTCCACCAAAAAACCCTTGAAGGGTTGGTTTTTTATCAAAACCACCCTTCTGTACTAACCCTAACATAAACCCTAGCGAAAAAGCCACGTTAGCTCAAGACCCTTGTATAATTTTGCATTTTCTGACAGGGTCGCACGTATTTAGCATCGTTACTGCAGTGATTTCCTGGTATTTATTATTTTTTGCAAGGTCACACTTGAGTCCAAACCCTAACCCTAACATCCACCCTGGCGAAAAAGCCACGTTAGCTCAAAACCCTTGTATAATTTGGCATTTTCTGACAGGGTCGCACGTATTTAGCACAAAATCCGTAACCCCAGAGACAGTTTGGAGTCGCGGGACGCTGATCTCGCGCCCCGAGAGCCCAACGTCATCAAAAATGGCAAAAAATGAGAAAAACGTGGAAAAATGGACAAATCCCGCGAAATCCGATCCCTAAACCCGTATCCCGCATCCCGTCCCGAAAGACAATGATGATCCCGTCACCCTAACCCGCGTCCCCTAACCCTAACCCGCATCGCGCGCCCAAAATCCCCAAAACAGCAAAGTTAAGGCTAATCCCGCAACCCTAACCCGTATCCCGCGACCCTGACCCGCGACCAAGCCGCGGCTAACCCGCGGTCATAGGGTTAGCTTCGAGTCAAGTTTGCTTGCTGTTAGGGTCAAGGGTTAGTTGGGAAAACTACTTCTGTGACAGCCTTTTGGCCGTCGATCCCACGTATCCGGCCCAGAGTCCAGTCCGGGTCCGGAACGGCCATAAAAAAAAAAAACATGGCGGCCGCTACACTTTGCCCGGTTTTTCCCTGTCAGCGCCCTTCGCTCTAAGTAAAGCACTGTCCGACTTGACTTTTACAATCCTTTCATCGTCGCAAACGCTACAACAACCCTCTAAGTCAACAGAAGATCGCGCGTGCCTGCACTTCTAGTTTTCCCAAGATCGATGGTCACTTTGTTGGCCAGCTCGCTCAAATTAAATCGACGCTTTCCTGGGCCAAGCGAGTCCCAAAAATCGGGTCAAACGAGGCTTTCTCCTTCCTGTCCTACTTGCCTCGGGCTTGCTGTCACGCAGCGGCTGACGGCAAGCCCCGAAATACGGCCTTTTGTCACCTCATGAATTATTCATGAGCCACCGAATATTTTTCGACAGGGAAACCCCGGCCCCCCAAAAGCCAGAAAATATTATAAGTCTAAAAGCAGGTCGCTTCTCGGCAACTACGTCAAGCCAGCAGGCAAGGGCAGGCCGCAAAACTCACGCTGACATAGTTCCCGACAAGAAACCTGCCTTAGACTTGCCGCCTGGATCGATCTGAACTTGATGCACAACCTTCACTACGAGCGCTCAAACAGCGCTGTTGTGCTTTACAAGACTCAGAACATCCCTCAGTTCTTCGAGGGATGCTGTTGACTTGCGGGTTTCCGGACTTAATGATGTCCTTCCACCACCAGGCGGCGCAAACTTTGCTCCAAACACGGCCAATATTTTATTTACAATCCCGCAATCCCGCCATATTCTTGAACCTTCCCTCGGCTGATACGTCACTCAACGTCACAATACGGCGCCCAGTCCCGCTCTGTTCAGTGCAAAAAAACATGGCCGACGCATCGTGCCAACCTGTTAAGACTGAATTTTCCTGATTTTTCGCCTGCTCAAGACGCCAGGGCGGAGTAAACGAGCGCCGCAGGGCAAGGTGAGCTTCCGAAAAGCTTGTTTTCTAACGTTTTTGCATCATTCCCACACGTTTGCGACGTTTTTAGTTGAAATTAGGCAAGGGTTGAAATTTCCACCAAAAAACCCTTGAAGGGTTGGTTTTTTATCAAAACCACCCTTCTGTACTAACCCTAACATAAACCCTAGCGAAAAAGCCACGTTAGCTCAAGACCCTTGTATAATTTTGCATTTTCTGACAGGGTCGCACGTATTTAGCATCGTTACTGCAGTGATTTCCTGGTATTTATTATTTTTTGCAAGGTCACACTTGAGTCCAAACCCTAACCCTAACATCCACCCTGGCGAAAAAGCCACGTTAGCTCAAAACCCTTGTATAATTTGGCATTTTCTGACAGGGTCGCACGTATTTAGCACAAAATCCGTAACCCCAGAGACAGTTTGGAGTCGCGGGACGCTGATCTCGCGCCCCGAGAGCCCAACGTCATCAAAAATGGCAAAAAATGAGAAAAACGTGGAAAAATGGACAAATCCCGCGAAATCCGATCCCTAAACCCGTATCCCGCATCCCGTCCCGAAAGACAATGATGATCCCGTCACCCTAACCCGCGTCCCCTAACCCTAACCCGCATCGCGCGCCCAAAATCCCCAAAACAGCAAAGTTAAGGCTAATCCCGCAACCCTAACCCGTATCCCGCGACCCTGACCCGCGACCAAGCCGCGGCTAACCCGCGGTCATAGGGTTAGCTTCGAGTCAAGTTTGCTTGCTGTTAGGGTCAAGGGTTAGTTGGGAAAACTACTTCTGTGACAGCCTTTTGGCCGTCGATCCCACGTATCCGGCCCAGAGTCCAGTCCGGGTCCGGAACGGCCATAAAAAAAAAAAACATGGCGGCCGCTACACTTTGCCCGGTTTTTCCCTGTCAGCGCCCTTCGCTCTAAGTAAAGCACTGTCCGACTTGACTTTTACAATCCTTTCATCGTCGCAAACGCTACAACAACCCTCTAAGTCAACAGAAGATCGCGCGTGCCTGCACTTCTAGTTTTCCCAAGATCGATGGTCACTTTGTTGGCCAGCTCGCTCAAATTAAATCGACGCTTTCCTGGGCCAAGCGAGTCCCAAAAATCGGGTCAAACGAGGCTTTCTCCTTCCTGTCCTACTTGCCTCGGGCTTGCTGTCACGCAGCGGCTGACGGCAAGCCCCGAAATACGGCCTTTTGTCACCTCATGAATTATTCATGAGCCACCGAATATTTTTCGACAGGGAAACCCCGGCCCCCCAAAAGCCAGAAAATATTATAAGTCTAAAAGCAGGTCGCTTCTCGGCAACTACGTCAAGCCAGCAGGCAAGGGCAGGCCGCAAAACTCACGCTGACATAGTTCCCGACAAGAAACCTGCCTTAGACTTGCCGCCTGGATCGATCTGAACTTGATGCACAACCTTCACTACGAGCGCTCAAACAGCGCTGTTGTGCTTTACAAGACTCAGAACATCCCTCAGTTCTTCGAGGGATGCTGTTGACTTGCGGGTTTCCGGACTTAATGATGTCCTTCCACCACCAGGCGGCGCAAACTTTGCTCCAAACACGGCCAATATTTTATTTACAATCCCGCAATCCCGCCATATTCTTGAACCTTCCCTCGGCTGATACGTCACTCAACGTCACAATACGGCGCCCAGTCCCGCTCTGTTCAGTGCAAAAAAACATGGCCGACGCATCGTGCCAACCTGTTAAGACTGAATTTTCCTGATTTTTCGCCTGCTCAAGACGCCAGGGCGGAGTAAACGAGCGCCGCAGGGCAAGGTGAGCTTCCGAAAAGCTTGTTTTCTAACGTTTTTGCATCATTCCCACACGTTTGCGACGTTTTTAGTTGAAATTAGGCAAGGGTTGAAATTTCCACCAAAAAACCCTTGAAGGGTTGGTTTTTTATCAAAACCACCCTTCTGTACTAACCCTAACATAAACCCTAGCGAAAAAGCCACGTTAGCTCAAGACCCTTGTATAATTTTGCATTTTCTGACAGGGTCGCACGTATTTAGCATCGTTACTGCAGTGATTTCCTGGTATTTATTATTTTTTGCAAGGTCACACTTGAGTCCAAACCCTAACCCTAACATCCACCCTGGCGAAAAAGCCACGTTAGCTCAAAACCCTTGTATAATTTGGCATTTTCTGACAGGGTCGCACGTATTTAGCACAAAATCCGTAACCCCAGAGACAGTTTGGAGTCGCGGGACGCTGATCTCGCGCCCCGAGAGCCCAACGTCATCAAAAATGGCAAAAAATGAGAAAAACGTGGAAAAATGGACAAATCCCGCGAAATCCGATCCCTAAACCCGTATCCCGCATCCCGTCCCGAAAGACAATGATGATCCCGTCACCCTAACCCGCGTCCCCTAACCCTAACCCGCATCGCGCGCCCAAAATCCCCAAAACAGCAAAGTTAAGGCTAATCCCGCAACCCTAACCCGTATCCCGCGACCCTGACCCGCGACCAAGCCGCGGCTAACCCGCGGTCATAGGGTTAGCTTCGAGTCAAGTTTGCTTGCTGTTAGGGTCAAGGGTTAGTTGGGAAAACTACTTCTGTGACAGCCTTTTGGCCGTCGATCCCACGTATCCGGCCCAGAGTCCAGTCCGGGTCCGGAACGGCCATAAAAAAAAAAAACATGGCGGCCGCTACACTTTGCCCGGTTTTTCCCTGTCAGCGCCCTTCGCTCTAAGTAAAGCACTGTCCGACTTGACTTTTACAATCCTTTCATCGTCGCAAACGCTACAACAACCCTCTAAGTCAACAGAAGATCGCGCGTGCCTGCACTTCTAGTTTTCCCAAGATCGATGGTCACTTTGTTGGCCAGCTCGCTCAAATTAAATCGACGCTTTCCTGGGCCAAGCGAGTCCCAAAAATCGGGTCAAACGAGGCTTTCTCCTTCCTGTCCTACTTGCCTCGGGCTTGCTGTCACGCAGCGGCTGACGGCAAGCCCCGAAATACGGCCTTTTGTCACCTCATGAATTATTCATGAGCCACCGAATATTTTTCGACAGGGAAACCCCGGCCCCCCAAAAGCCAGAAAATATTATAAGTCTAAAAGCAGGTCGCTTCTCGGCAACTACGTCAAGCCAGCAGGCAAGGGCAGGCCGCAAAACTCACGCTGACATAGTTCCCGACAAGAAACCTGCCTTAGACTTGCCGCCTGGATCGATCTGAACTTGATGCACAACCTTCACTACGAGCGCTCAAACAGCGCTGTTGTGCTTTACAAGACTCAGAATATCCCTCAGTTCTTCGAGGGATGCTGTTGACTTGCGGGTTTCCGGACTTAATGATGTCCTTCCACCACCAGGCGGCGCAAACTTTGCTCCAAACACGGCCAATATTTTATTTACAATCCCGCAATCCCGCCATATTCTTGAACCTTCCCTCGGCTGATACGTCACTCAACGTCACAATACGGCGCCCAGTCCCGCTCTGTTCAGTGCAAAAAAACATGGCCGACGCATCGTGCCAACCTGTTAAGACTGAATTTTCCTGATTTTTCGCCTGCTCAAGACGCCAGGGCGGAGTAAACGAGCGCCGCAGGGCAAGGTGAGCTTCCGAAAAGCTTGTTTTCTAACGTTTTTGCATCATTCCCACACGTTTGCGACGTTTTTAGTTGAAATTAGGCAAGGGTTGAAATTTCCACCAAAAAACCCTTGAAGGGTTGGTTTTTTATCAAAACCACCCTTCTGTACTAACCCTAACATAAACCCTAGCGAAAAAGCCACGTTAGCTCAAGACCCTTGTATAATTTTGCATTTTCTGACAGGGTCGCACGTATTTAGCATCGTTACTGCAGTGATTTCCTGGTATTTATTATTTTTTGCAAGGTCACACTTGAGTCCAAACCCTAACCCTAACATCCACCCTGGCGAAAAAGCCACGTTAGCTCAAAACCCTTGTATAATTTGGCATTTTCTGACAGGGTCGCACGTATTTAGCACAAAATCCGTAACCCCAGAGACAGTTTGGAGTCGCGGGACGCTGATCTCGCGCCCCGAGAGCCCAACGTCATCAAAAATGGCAAAAAATGAGAAAAACGTGGAAAAATGGACAAATCCCGCGAAATCCGATCCCTAAACCCGTATCCCGCATCCCGTCCCGAAAGACAATGATGATCCCGTCACCCTAACCCGCGTCCCCTAACCCTAACCCGCATCGCGCGCCCAAAATCCCCAAAACAGCAAAGTTAAGGCTAATCCCGCAACCCTAACCCGTATCCCGCGACCCTGACCCGCGACCAAGCCGCGGCTAACCCGCGGTCATAGGGTTAGCTTCGAGTCAAGTTTGCTTGCTGTTAGGGTCAAGGGTTAGTTGGGAAAACTACTTCTGTGACAGCCTTTTGGCCGTCGATCCCACGTATCCGGCCCAGAGTCCAGTCCGGGTCCGGAACGGCCATAAAAAAAAAAAACATGGCGGCCGCTACACTTTGCCCGGTTTTTCCCTGTCAGCGCCCTTCGCTCTAAGTAAAGCACTGTCCGACTTGACTTTTACAATCCTTTCATCGTCGCAAACGCTACAACAACCCTCTAAGTCAACAGAAGATCGCGCGTGCCTGCACTTCTAGTTTTCCCAAGATCGATGGTCACTTTGTTGGCCAGCTCGCTCAAATTAAATCGACGCTTTCCTGGGCCAAGCGAGTCCCAAAAATCGGGTCAAACGAGGCTTTCTCCTTCCTGTCCTACTTGCCTCGGGCTTGCTGTCACGCAGCGGCTGACGGCAAGCCCCGAAATACGGCCTTTTGTCACCTCATGAATTATTCATGAGCCACCGAATATTTTTCGACAGGGAAACCCCGGCCCCCCAAAAGCCAGAAAATATTATAAGTCTAAAAGCAGGTCGCTTCTCGGCAACTACGTCAAGCCAGCAGGCAAGGGCAGGCCGCAAAACTCACGCTGACATAGTTCCCGACAAGAAACCTGCCTTAGACTTGCCGCCTGGATCGATCTGAACTTGATGCACAACCTTCACTACGAGCGCTCAAACAGCGCTGTTGTGCTTTACAAGACTCAGAACATCCCTCAGTTCTTCGAGGGATGCTGTTGACTTGCGGGTTTCCGGACTTAATGATGTCCTTCCACCACCAGGCGGCGCAAACTTTGCTCCAAACACGGCCAATATTTTATTTACAATCCCGCAATCCCGCCATATTCTTGAACCTTCCCTCGGCTGATACGTCACTCAACGTCACAATACGGCGCCCAGTCCCGCTCTGTTCAGTGCAAAAAAACATGGCCGACGCATCGTGCCAACCTGTTAAGACTGAATTTTCCTGATTTTTCGCCTGCTCAAGACGCCAGGGCGGAGTAAACGAGCGCCGCAGGGCAAGGTGAGCTTCCGAAAAGCTTGTTTTCTAACGTTTTTGCATCATTCCCACACGTTTGCGACGTTTTTAGTTGAAATTAGGCAAGGGTTGAAATTTCCACCAAAAAACCCTTGAAGGGTTGGTTTTTTATCAAAACCACCCTTCTGTACTAACCCTAACATAAACCCTAGCGAAAAAGCCACGTTAGCTCAAGACCCTTGTATAATTTTGCATTTTCTGACAGGGTCGCACGTATTTAGCATCGTTACTGCAGTGATTTCCTGGTATTTATTATTTTTTGCAAGGTCACACTTGAGTCCAAACCCTAACCCTAACATCCACCCTGGCGAAAAAGCCACGTTAGCTCAAAACCCTTGTATAATTTGGCATTTTCTGACAGGGTCGCACGTATTTAGCACAAAATCCGTAACCCCAGAGACAGTTTGGAGTCGCGGGACGCTGATCTCGCGCCCCGAGAGCCCAACGTCATCAAAAATGGCAAAAAATGAGAAAAACGTGGAAAAATGGACAAATCCCGCGAAATCCGATCCCTAAACCCGTATCCCGCATCCCGTCCCGAAAGACAATGATGATCCCGTCACCCTAACCCGCGTCCCCTAACCCTAACCCGCATCGCGCGCCCAAAATCCCCAAAACAGCAAAGTTAAGGCTAATCCCGCAACCCTAACCCGTATCCCGCGACCCTGACCCGCGACCAAGCCGCGGCTAACCCGCGGTCATAGGGTTAGCTTCGAGTCAAGTTTGCTTGCTGTTAGGGTCAAGGGTTAGTTGGGAAAACTACTTCTGTGACAGCCTTTTGGCCGTCGATCCCACGTATCCGGCCCAGAGTCCAGTCCGGGTCCGGAACGGCCATAAAAAAAAAAAACATGGCGGCCGCTACACTTTGCCCGGTTTTTCCCTGTCAGCGCCCTTCGCTCTAAGTAAAGCACTGTCCGACTTGACTTTTACAATCCTTTCATCGTCGCAAACGCTACAACAACCCTCTAAGTCAACAGAAGATCGCGCGTGCCTGCACTTCTAGTTTTCCCAAGATCGATGGTCACTTTGTTGGCCAGCTCGCTCAAATTAAATCGACGCTTTCCTGGGCCAAGCGAGTCCCAAAAATCGGGTCAAACGAGGCTTTCTCCTTCCTGTCCTACTTGCCTCGGGCTTGCTGTCACGCAGCGGCTGACGGCAAGCCCCGAAATACGGCCTTTTGTCACCTCATGAATTATTCATGAGCCACCGAATATTTTTCGACAGGGAAACCCCGGCCCCCCAAAAGCCAGAAAATATTATAAGTCTAAAAGCAGGTCGCTTCTCGGCAACTACGTCAAGCCAGCAGGCAAGGGCAGGCCGCAAAACTCACGCTGACATAGTTCCCGACAAGAAACCTGCCTTAGACTTGCCGCCTGGATCGATCTGAACTTGATGCACAACCTTCACTACGAGCGCTCAAACAGCGCTGTTGTGCTTTACAAGACTCAGAACATCCCTCAGTTCTTCGAGGGATGCTGTTGACTTGCGGGTTTCCGGACTTAATGATGTCCTTCCACCACCAGGCGGCGCAAACTTTGCTCCAAACACGGCCAATATTTTATTTACAATCCCGCAATCCCGCCATATTCTTGAACCTTCCCTCGGCTGATACGTCACTCAACGTCACAATACGGCGCCCAGTCCCGCTCTGTTCAGTGCAAAAAAACATGGCCGACGCATCGTGCCAACCTGTTAAGACTGAATTTTCCTGATTTTTCGCCTGCTCAAGACGCCAGGGCGGAGTAAACGAGCGCCGCAGGGCAAGGTGAGCTTCCGAAAAGCTTGTTTTCTAACGTTTTTGCATCATTCCCACACGTTTGCGACGTTTTTAGTTGAAATTAGGCAAGGGTTGAAATTTCCACCAAAAAACCCTTGAAGGGTTGGTTTTTTATCAAAACCACCCTTCTGTACTAACCCTAACATAAACCCTAGCGAAAAAGCCACGTTAGCTCAAGACCCTTGTATAATTTTGCATTTTCTGACAGGGTCGCACGTATTTAGCATCGTTACTGCAGTGATTTCCTGGTATTTATTATTTTTTGCAAGGTCACACTTGAGTCCAAACCCTAACCCTAACATCCACCCTGGCGAAAAAGCCACGTTAGCTCAAAACCCTTGTATAATTTGGCATTTTCTGACAGGGTCGCACGTATTTAGCACAAAATCCGTAACCCCAGAGACAGTTTGGAGTCGCGGGACGCTGATCTCGCGCCCCGAGAGCCCAACGTCATCAAAAATGGCAAAAAATGAGAAAAACGTGGAAAAATGGACAAATCCCGCGAAATCCGATCCCTAAACCCGTATCCCGCATCCCGTCCCGAAAGACAATGATGATCCCGTCACCCTAACCCGCGTCCCCTAACCCTAACCCGCATCGCGCGCCCAAAATCCCCAAAACAGCAAAGTTAAGGCTAATCCCGCAACCCTAACCCGTATCCCGCGACCCTGACCCGCGACCAAGCCGCGGCTAACCCGCGGTCATAGGGTTAGCTTCGAGTCAAGTTTGCTTGCTGTTAGGGTCAAGGGTTAGTTGGGAAAACTACTTCTGTGACAGCCTTTTGGCCGTCGATCCCACGTATCCGGCCCAGAGTCCAGTCCGGGTCCGGAACGGCCATAAAAAAAAAAAACATGGCGGCCGCTACACTTTGCCCGGTTTTTCCCTGTCAGCGCCCTTCGCTCTAAGTAAAGCACTGTCCGACTTGACTTTTACAATCCTTTCATCGTCGCAAACGCTACAACAACCCTCTAAGTCAACAGAAGATCGCGCGTGCCTGCACTTCTAGTTTTCCCAAGATCGATGGTCACTTTGTTGGCCAGCTCGCTCAAATTAAATCGACGCTTTCCTGGGCCAAGCGAGTCCCAAAAATCGGGTCAAACGAGGCTTTCTCCTTCCTGTCCTACTTGCCTCGGGCTTGCTGTCACGCAGCGGCTGACGGCAAGCCCCGAAATACGGCCTTTTGTCACCTCATGAATTATTCATGAGCCACCGAATATTTTTCGACAGGGAAACCCCGGCCCCCCAAAAGCCAGAAAATATTATAAGTCTAAAAGCAGGTCGCTTCTCGGCAACTACGTCAAGCCAGCAGGCAAGGGCAGGCCGCAAAACTCACGCTGACATAGTTCCCGACAAGAAACCTGCCTTAGACTTGCCGCCTGGATCGATCTGAACTTGATGCACAACCTTCACTACGAGCGCTCAAACAGCGCTGTTGTGCTTTACAAGACTCAGAACATCCCTCAGTTCTTCGAGGGATGCTGTTGACTTGCGGGTTTCCGGACTTAATGATGTCCTTCCACCACCAGGCGGCGCAAACTTTGCTCCAAACACGGCCAATATTTTATTTACAATCCCGCAATCCCGCCATATTCTTGAACCTTCCCTCGGCTGATACGTCACTCAACGTCACAATACGGCGCCCAGTCCCGCTCTGTTCAGTGCAAAAAAACATGGCCGACGCATCGTGCCAACCTGTTAAGACTGAATTTTCCTGATTTTTCGCCTGCTCAAGACGCCAGGGCGGAGTAAACGAGCGCCGCAGGGCAAGGTGAGCTTCCGAAAAGCTTGTTTTCTAACGTTTTTGCATCATTCCCACACGTTTGCGACGTTTTTAGTTGAAATTAGGCAAGGGTTGAAATTTCCACCAAAAAACCCTTGAAGGGTTGGTTTTTTATCAAAACCACCCTTCTGTACTAACCCTAACATAAACCCTAGCGAAAAAGCCACGTTAGCTCAAGACCCTTGTATAATTTTGCATTTTCTGACAGGGTCGCACGTATTTAGCATCGTTACTGCAGTGATTTCCTGGTATTTATTATTTTTTGCAAGGTCACACTTGAGTCCAAACCCTAACCCTAACATCCACCCTGGCGAAAAAGCCACGTTAGCTCAAAACCCTTGTATAATTTGGCATTTTCTGACAGGGTCGCACGTATTTAGCACAAAATCCGTAACCCCAGAGACAGTTTGGAGTCGCGGGACGCTGATCTCGCGCCCCGAGAGCCCAACGTCATCAAAAATGGCAAAAAATGAGAAAAACGTGGAAAAATGGACAAATCCCGCGAAATCCGATCCCTAAACCCGTATCCCGCATCCCGTCCCGAAAGACAATGATGATCCCGTCACCCTAACCCGCGTCCCCTAACCCTAACCCGCATCGCGCGCCCAAAATCCCCAAAACAGCAAAGTTAAGGCTAATCCCGCAACCCTAACCCGTATCCCGCGACCCTGACCCGCGACCAAGCCGCGGCTAACCCGCGGTCATAGGGTTAGCTTCGAGTCAAGTTTGCTTGCTGTTAGGGTCAAGGGTTAGTTGGGAAAACTACTTCTGTGACAGCCTTTTGGCCGTCGATCCCACGTATCCGGCCCAGAGTCCAGTCCGGGTCCGGAACGGCCATAAAAAAAAAAAACATGGCGGCCGCTACACTTTGCCCGGTTTTTCCCTGTCAGCGCCCTTCGCTCTAAGTAAAGCACTGTCCGACTTGACTTTTACAATCCTTTCATCGTCGCAAACGCTACAACAACCCTCTAAGTCAACAGAAGATCGCGCGTGCCTGCACTTCTAGTTTTCCCAAGATCGATGGTCACTTTGTTGGCCAGCTCGCTCAAATTAAATCGACGCTTTCCTGGGCCAAGCGAGTCCCAAAAATCGGGTCAAACGAGGCTTTCTCCTTCCTGTCCTACTTGCCTCGGGCTTGCTGTCACGCAGCGGCTGACGGCAAGCCCCGAAATACGGCCTTTTGTCACCTCATGAATTATTCATGAGCCACCGAATATTTTTCGACAGGGAAACCCCGGCCCCCCAAAAGCCAGAAAATATTATAAGTCTAAAAGCAGGTCGCTTCTCGGCAACTACGTCAAGCCAGCAGGCAAGGGCAGGCCGCAAAACTCACGCTGACATAGTTCCCGACAAGAAACCTGCCTTAGACTTGCCGCCTGGATCGATCTGAACTTGATGCACAACCTTCACTACGAGCGCTCAAACAGCGCTGTTGTGCTTTACAAGACTCAGAACATCCCTCAGTTCTTCGAGGGATGCTGTTGACTTGCGGGTTTCCGGACTTAATGATGTCCTTCCACCACCAGGCGGCGCAAACTTTGCTCCAAACACGGCCAATATTTTATTTACAATCCCGCAATCCCGCCATATTCTTGAACCTTCCCTCGGCTGATACGTCACTCAACGTCACAATACGGCGCCCAGTCCCGCTCTGTTCAGTGCAAAAAAACATGGCCGACGCATCGTGCCAACCTGTTAAGACTGAATTTTCCTGATTTTTCGCCTGCTCAAGACGCCAGGGCGGAGTAAACGAGCGCCGCAGGGCAAGGTGAGCTTCCGAAAAGCTTGTTTTCTAACGTTTTTGCATCATTCCCACACGTTTGCGACGTTTTTAGTTGAAATTAGGCAAGGGTTGAAATTTCCACCAAAAAACCCTTGAAGGGTTGGTTTTTTATCAAAACCACCCTTCTGTACTAACCCTAACATAAACCCTAGCGAAAAAGCCACGTTAGCTCAAGACCCTTGTATAATTTTGCATTTTCTGACAGGGTCGCACGTATTTAGCATCGTTACTGCAGTGATTTCCTGGTATTTATTATTTTTTGCAAGGTCACACTTGAGTCCAAACCCTAACCCTAACATCCACCCTGGCGAAAAAGCCACGTTAGCTCAAAACCCTTGTATAATTTGGCATTTTCTGACAGGGTCGCACGTATTTAGCACAAAATCCGTAACCCCAGAGACAGTTTGGAGTCGCGGGACGCTGATCTCGCGCCCCGAGAGCCCAACGTCATCAAAAATGGCAAAAAATGAGAAAAACGTGGAAAAATGGACAAATCCCGCGAAATCCGATCCCTAAACCCGTATCCCGCATCCCGTCCCGAAAGACAATGATGATCCCGTCACCCTAACCCGCGTCCCCTAACCCTAACCCGCATCGCGCGCCCAAAATCCCCAAAACAGCAAAGTTAAGGCTAATCCCGCAACCCTAACCCGTATCCCGCGACCCTGACCCGCGACCAAGCCGCGGCTAACCCGCGGTCATAGGGTTAGCTTCGAGTCAAGTTTGCTTGCTGTTAGGGTCAAGGGTTAGTTGGGAAAACTACTTCTGTGACAGCCTTTTGGCCGTCGATCCCACGTATCCGGCCCAGAGTCCAGTCCGGGTCCGGAACGGCCATAAAAAAAAAAAACATGGCGGCCGCTACACTTTGCCCGGTTTTTCCCTGTCAGCGCCCTTCGCTCTAAGTAAAGCACTGTCCGACTTGACTTTTACAATCCTTTCATCGTCGCAAACGCTACAACAACCCTCTAAGTCAACAGAAGATCGCGCGTGCCTGCACTTCTAGTTTTCCCAAGATCGATGGTCACTTTGTTGGCCAGCTCGCTCAAATTAAATCGACGCTTTCCTGGGCCAAGCGAGTCCCAAAAATCGGGTCAAACGAGGCTTTCTCCTTCCTGTCCTACTTGCCTCGGGCTTGCTGTCACGCAGCGGCTGACGGCAAGCCCCGAAATACGGCCTTTTGTCACCTCATGAATTATTCATGAGCCACCGAATATTTTTCGACAGGGAAACCCCGGCCCCCCAAAAGCCAGAAAATATTATAAGTCTAAAAGCAGGTCGCTTCTCGGCAACTACGTCAAGCCAGCAGGCAAGGGCAGGCCGCAAAACTCACGCTGACATAGTTCCCGACAAGAAACCTGCCTTAGACTTGCCGCCTGGATCGATCTGAACTTGATGCACAACCTTCACTACGAGCGCTCAAACAGCGCTGTTGTGCTTTACAAGACTCAGAACATCCCTCAGTTCTTCGAGGGATGCTGTTGACTTGCGGGTTTCCGGACTTAATGATGTCCTTCCACCACCAGGCGGCGCAAACTTTGCTCCAAACACGGCCAATATTTTATTTACAATCCCGCAATCCCGCCATATTCTTGAACCTTCCCTCGGCTGATACGTCACTCAACGTCACAATACGGCGCCCAGTCCCGCTCTGTTCAGTGCAAAAAAACATGGCCGACGCATCGTGCCAACCTGTTAAGACTGAATTTTCCTGATTTTTCGCCTGCTCAAGACGCCAGGGCGGAGTAAACGAGCGCCGCAGGGCAAGGTGAGCTTCCGAAAAGCTTGTTTTCTAACGTTTTTGCATCATTCCCACACGTTTGCGACGTTTTTAGTTGAAATTAGGCAAGGGTTGAAATTTCCACCAAAAAAACCCTTGAAGGGTTGGTTTTTTATCAAAACCACCCTTCTGTACTAACCCTAACATAAACCCTAGCGAAAAAGCCACGTTAGCTCAAGACCCTTGTATAATTTTGCATTTTCTGACAGGGTCGCACGTATTTAGCATCGTTACTGCAGTGATTTCCTGGTATTTATTATTTTTTGCAAGGTCACACTTGAGTCCAAACCCTAACCCTAACATCCACCCTGGCGAAAAAGCCACGTTAGCTCAAAACCCTTGTATAATTTGGCATTTTCTGACAGGGTCGCACGTATTTAGCACAAAATCCGTAACCCCAGAGACAGTTTGGAGTCGCGGGACGCTGATCTCGCGCCCCGAGAGCCCAACGTCATCAAAAATGGCAAAAAATGAGAAAAACGTGGAAAAATGGACAAATCCCGCGAAATCCGATCCCTAAACCCGTATCCCGCATCCCGTCCCGAAAGACAATGATGATCCCGTCACCCTAACCCGCGTCCCCTAACCCTAACCCGCATCGCGCGCCCAAAATCCCCAAAACAGCAAAGTTAAGGCTAATCCCGCAACCCTAACCCGTATCCCGCGACCCTGACCCGCGACCAAGCCGCGGCTAACCCGCGGTCATAGGGTTAGCTTCGAGTCAAGTTTGCTTGCTGTTAGGGTCAAGGGTTAGTTGGGAAAACTACTTCTGTGACAGCCTTTTGGCCGTCGATCCCACGTATCCGGCCCAGAGTCCAGTCCGGGTCCGGAACGGCCATAAAAAAAAAAAACATGGCGGCCGCTACACTTTGCCCGGTTTTTCCCTGTCAGCGCCCTTCGCTCTAAGTAAAGCACTGTCCGACTTGACTTTTACAATCCTTTCATCGTCGCAAACGCTACAACAACCCTCTAAGTCAACAGAAGATCGCGCGTGCCTGCACTTCTAGTTTTCCCAAGATCGATGGTCACTTTGTTGGCCAGCTCGCTCAAATTAAATCGACGCTTTCCTGGGCCAAGCGAGTCCCAAAAATCGGGTCAAACGAGGCTTTCTCCTTCCTGTCCTACTTGCCTCGGGCTTGCTGTCACGCAGCGGCTGACGGCAAGCCCCGAAATACGGCCTTTTGTCACCTCATGAATTATTCATGAGCCACCGAATATTTTTCGACAGGGAAACCCCGGCCCCCCAAAAGCCAGAAAATATTATAAGTCTAAAAGCAGGTCGCTTCTCGGCAACTACGTCAAGCCAGCAGGCAAGGGCAGGCCGCAAAACTCACGCTGACATAGTTCCCGACAAGAAACCTGCCTTAGACTTGCCGCCTGGATCGATCTGAACTTGATGCACAACCTTCACTACGAGCGCTCAAACAGCGCTGTTGTGCTTTACAAGACTCAGAACATCCCTCAGTTCTTCGAGGGATGCTGTTGACTTGCGGGTTTCCGGACTTAATGATGTCCTTCCACCACCAGGCGGCGCAAACTTTGCTCCAAACACGGCCAATATTTTATTTACAATCCCGCAATCCCGCCATATTCTTGAACCTTCCCTCGGCTGATACGTCACTCAACGTCACAATACGGCGCCCAGTCCCGCTCTGTTCAGTGCAAAAAAACATGGCCGACGCATCGTGCCAACCTGTTAAGACTGAATTTTCCTGATTTTTCGCCTGCTCAAGACGCCAGGGCGGAGTAAACGAGCGCCGCAGGGCAAGGTGAGCTTCCGAAAAGCTTGTTTTCTAACGTTTTTGCATCATTCCCACACGTTTGCGACGTTTTTAGTTGAAATTAGGCAAGGGTTGAAATTTCCACCAAAAAACCCTTGAAGGGTTGGTTTTTTATCAAAACCACCCTTCTGTACTAACCCTAACATAAACCCTAGCGAAAAAGCCACGTTAGCTCAAGACCCTTGTATAATTTTGCATTTTCTGACAGGGTCGCACGTATTTAGCATCGTTACTGCAGTGATTTCCTGGTATTTATTATTTTTTGCAAGGTCACACTTGAGTCCAAACCCTAACCCTAACATCCACCCTGGCGAAAAAGCCACGTTAGCTCAAAACCCTTGTATAATTTGGCATTTTCTGACAGGGTCGCACGTATTTAGCACAAAATCCGTAACCCCAGAGACAGTTTGGAGTCGCGGGACGCTGATCTCGCGCCCCGAGAGCCCAACGTCATCAAAAATGGCAAAAAATGAGAAAAACGTGGAAAAATGGACAAATCCCGCGAAATCCGATCCCTAAACCCGTATCCCGCATCCCGTCCCGAAAGACAATGATGATCCCGTCACCCTAACCCGCGTCCCCTAACCCTAACCCGCATCGCGCGCCCAAAATCCCCAAAACAGCAAAGTTAAGGCTAATCCCGCAACCCTAACCCGTATCCCGCGACCCTGACCCGCGACCAAGCCGCGGCTAACCCGCGGTCATAGGGTTAGCTTCGAGTCAAGTTTGCTTGCTGTTAGGGTCAAGGGTTAGTTGGGAAAACTACTTCTGTGACAGCCTTTTGGCCGTCGATCCCACGTATCCGGCCCAGAGTCCAGTCCGGGTCCGGAACGGCCATAAAAAAAAAAAACATGGCGGCCGCTACACTTTGCCCGGTTTTTCCCTGTCAGCGCCCTTCGCTCTAAGTAAAGCACTGTCCGACTTGACTTTTACAATCCTTTCATCGTCGCAAACGCTACAACAACCCTCTAAGTCAACAGAAGATCGCGCGTGCCTGCACTTCTAGTTTTCCCAAGATCGATGGTCACTTTGTTGGCCAGCTCGCTCAAATTAAATCGACGCTTTCCTGGGCCAAGCGAGTCCCAAAAATCGGGTCAAACGAGGCTTTCTCCTTCCTGTCCTACTTGCCTCGGGCTTGCTGTCACGCAGCGGCTGACGGCAAGCCCCGAAATACGGCCTTTTGTCACCTCATGAATTATTCATGAGCCACCGAATATTTTTCGACAGGGAAACCCCGGCCCCCCAAAAGCCAGAAAATATTATAAGTCTAAAAGCAGGTCGCTTCTCGGCAACTACGTCAAGCCAGCAGGCAAGGGCAGGCCGCAAAACTCACGCTGACATAGTTCCCGACAAGAAACCTGCCTTAGACTTGCCGCCTGGATCGATCTGAACTTGATGCACAACCTTCACTACGAGCGCTCAAACAGCGCTGTTGTGCTTTACAAGACTCAGAACATCCCTCAGTTCTTCGAGGGATGCTGTTGACTTGCGGGTTTCCGGACTTAATGATGTCCTTCCACCACCAGGCGGCGCAAACTTTGCTCCAAACACGGCCAATATTTTATTTACAATCCCGCAATCCCGCCATATTCTTGAACCTTCCCTCGGCTGATACGTCACTCAACGTCACAATACGGCGCCCAGTCCCGCTCTGTTCAGTGCAAAAAAACATGGCCGACGCATCGTGCCAACCTGTTAAGACTGAATTTTCCTGATTTTTCGCCTGCTCAAGACGCCAGGGCGGAGTAAACGAGCGCCGCAGGGCAAGGTGAGCTTCCGAAAAGCTTGTTTTCTAACGTTTTTGCATCATTCCCACACGTTTGCGACGTTTTTAGTTGAAATTAGGCAAGGGTTGAAATTTCCACCAAAAAACCCTTGAAGGGTTGGTTTTTTATCAAAACCACCCTTCTGTACTAACCCTAACATAAACCCTAGCGAAAAAGCCACGTTAGCTCAAGACCCCTTGTATAATTTTGCATTTTCTGACAGGGTCGCACGTATTTAGCATCGTTACTGCAGTGATTTCCTGGTATTTATTATTTTTTGCAAGGTCACACTTGAGTCCAAACCCTAACCCTAACATCCACCCTGGCGAAAAAGCCACGTTAGCTCAAAACCCTTGTATAATTTGGCATTTTCTGACAGGGTCGCACGTATTTAGCACAAAATCCGTAACCCCAGAGACAGTTTGGAGTCGCGGGACGCTGATCTCGCGCCCCGAGAGCCCAACGTCATCAAAAATGGCAAAAAATGAGAAAAACGTGGAAAAATGGACAAATCCCGCGAAATCCGATCCCTAAACCCGTATCCCGCATCCCGTCCCGAAAGACAATGATGATCCCGTCACCCTAACCCGCGTCCCCTAACCCTAACCCGCATCGCGCGCCCAAAATCCCCAAAACAGCAAAGTTAAGGCTAATCCCGCAACCCTAACCCGTATCCCGCGACCCTGACCCGCGACCAAGCCGCGGCTAACCCGCGGTCATAGGGTTAGCTTCGAGTCAAGTTTGCTTGCTGTTAGGGTCAAGGGTTAGTTGGGAAAACTACTTCTGTGACAGCCTTTTGGCCGTCGATCCCACGTATCCGGCCCAGAGTCCAGTCCGGGTCCGGAACGGCCATAAAAAAAAAAAAACATGGCGGCCGCTACACTTTGCCCGGTTTTTCCCTGTCAGCGCCCTTCGCTCTAAGTAAAGCACTGTCCGACTTGACTTTTACAATCCTTTCATCGTCGCAAACGCTACAACAACCCTCTAAGTCAACAGAAGATCGCGCGTGCCTGCACTTCTAGTTTTCCCAAGATCGATGGTCACTTTGTTGGCCAGCTCGCTCAAATTAAATCGACGCCTTTCCTGGGCCAAGCGAGTCCCAAAAATCGGGTCAAACGAGGCTTTCTCCTTCCTGTCCTACTTGCCTCGGGCTTGCTGTCACGCAGCGGCTGACGGCAAGCCCCGAAATACGGCCTTTTGTCACCTCATGAATTATTCATGAGCCACCGAATATTTTTCGACAGGGAAACCCCGGCCCCCCAAAAGCCAGAAAATATTATAAGTCTAAAAGCAGGTCGCTTCTCGGCAACTACGTCAAGCCAGCAGGCAAGGGCAGGCCGCAAAACTCACGCTGACATAGTTCCCGACAAGAAACCTGCCTTAGACTTGCCGCCTGGATCGATCTGAACTTGATGCACAACCTTCACTACGAGCGCTCAAACAGCGCTGTTGTGCTTTACAAGACTCAGAACATCCCTCAGTTCTTCGAGGGATGCTGTTGACTTGCGGGTTTCCGGACTTAATGATGTCCTTCCACCACCAGGCGGCGCAAACTTTGCTCCAAACACGGCCAATATTTTATTTACAATCCCGCAATCCCGCCATATTCTTGAACCTTCCCTCGGCTGATACGTCACTCAACGTCACAATACGGCGCCCAGTCCCGCTCTGTTCAGTGCAAAAAAACATGGCCGACGCATCGTGCCAACCTGTTAAGACTGAATTTTCCTGATTTTTCGCCTGCTCAAGACGCCAGGGCGGAGTAAACGAGCGCCGCAGGGCAAGGTGAGCTTCCGAAAAGCTTGTTTTCTAACGTTTTTGCATCATTCCCACACGTTTGCGACGTTTTTAGTTGAAATTAGGCAAGGGTTGAAATTTCCACCAAAAAACCCTTGAAGGGTTGGTTTTTTATCAAAACCACCCTTCTGTACTAACCCTAACATAAACCCTAGCGAAAAAGCCACGTTAGCTCAAGACCCTTGTATAATTTTGCATTTTCTGACAGGGTCGCACGTATTTAGCATCGTTACTGCAGTGATTTCCTGGTATTTATTATTTTTTGCAAGGTCACACTTGAGTCCAAACCCTAACCCTAACATCCACCCTGGCGAAAAAGCCACGTTAGCTCAAAACCCTTGTATAATTTGGCATTTTCTGACAGGGTCGCACGTATTTAGCACAAAATCCGTAACCCCAGAGACAGTTTGGAGTCGCGGGACGCTGATCTCGCGCCCCGAGAGCCCAACGTCATCAAAAATGGCAAAAAATGAGAAAAACGTGGAAAAATGGACAAATCCCGCGAAATCCGATCCCTAAACCCGTATCCCGCATCCCGTCCCGAAAGACAATGATGATCCCGTCACCCTAACCCGCGTCCCCTAACCCTAACCCGCATCGCGCGCCCAAAATCCCCAAAACAGCAAAGTTAAGGCTAATCCCGCAACCCTAACCCGTATCCCGCGACCCTGACCCGCGACCAAGCCGCGGCTAACCCGCGGTCATAGGGTTAGCTTCGAGTCAAGTTTGCTTGCTGTTAGGGTCAAGGGTTAGTTGGGAAAACTACTTCTGTGACAGCCTTTTGGCCGTCGATCCCACGTATCCGGCCCAGAGTCCAGTCCGGGTCCGGAACGGCCATAAAAAAAAAAAACATGGCGGCCGCTACACTTTGCCCGGTTTTTCCCTGTCAGCGCCCTTCGCTCTAAGTAAAGCACTGTCCGACTTGACTTTTACAATCCTTTCATCGTCGCAAACGCTACAACAACCCTCTAAGTCAACAGAAGATCGCGCGTGCCTGCACTTCTAGTTTTCCCCAAGATCGATGGTCACTTTGTTGGCCAGCTCGCTCAAATTAAATCGACGCTTTCCTGGGCCAAGCGAGTCCCAAAAATCGGGTCAAACGAGGCTTTCTCCTTCCTGTCCTACTTGCCTCGGGCTTGCTGTCACGCAGCGGCTGACGGCAAGCCCCGAAATACGGCCTTTTGTCACCTCATGAATTATTCATGAGCCACCGAATATTTTTCGACAGGGAAACCCCGGCCCCCCAAAAGCCAGAAAATATTATAAGTCTAAAAGCAGGTCGCTTCTCGGCAACTACGTCAAGCCAGCAGGCAA
>CAXIUU010000020.1:0-38035 GCA_964035525.1 Porites cylindrica
CGAAATTCGCTTTGCGCAACGGTCTTCTGGATCCAGCTGCAACGCAACGTGACGCCGAGAAGATGATCAACAGCCTCGATGGTGTCGCCACGATCATGGAAGAGGAGATCCCTGCCGTTGCTAAGGCAGCTGGGTCAGGCTCTTAAGACTGGGTTCGCTGTCGACGCGCAGGATGCTTTCGACCTGTTCACGAAGGCAACCCAGCTTGGTCTCAACAACTCCGAGGACTTCCTCGACACTGTCAACGAGTATGGAACCCAGTTTCGCAAGCTAGGTCTGACTGGTGCCGAATCGATCGGTCTGATGTCCCAGGCCGTGAAGGCGGGCGCACGTGACACTGACCTCGCAGCAGATGCTTTGAAAGAGTTCAGCATCCGCGCAATCGACGGTAGCGGAGTTGAGCGCAAAAGCTTTTGCTGATCTTGCATACGAGCAAGACGGTGTTGCGCTGAGCCAGCAGGATCTCATTGCCAACAACGAGAAGATGTCGGAAGGGTTCGGGGCCCTCGGGTTCAACGCCGAGGACATGGGGGAAGAAGATCGCTGGCGGTGGAGAGGGTGCACGTGAAGCTCTAGGCCAGGTGTTGGACAAGCTGCGCGGGGTCACTGATGAGCAGGAACGCGCCACGCTAGCAACAGCTCTTTTCGGCACGCAGGCTGAAGACTTGGGCGACGCGCTCTATGCGATGGATCTTGATACGGCCATCCAGTCGATGAACGACTACGAGGGTGCGGCGTGGCGTGCGATCAACGTGATGGGCGGCAACGCCTCGACATCCGTTGAAGGCGCGATGCGGTCCATCGAACTTGCTGGCGATGGCATGAAAGCTGCTCTCGCGCAAGCATTCGGACCGTACATCAAAGACTTCGCAGACAACATCTCAAACAACCGTGGCCGTGTGATCCAGTTCTTCATCGACATCGGCAACACGGTGTTCGAAGCGGGCAAGTCAGTCCTCGGATTCGTAGAAGGCGGGCTTCGTGGACTGGCCGAGTTCGCTGTCTCGGCGTCCGAGACTGGTGCGTCGTTCCTGGATATGGGTGCGAACATCCTGTCAGTGGGTGAAGCGATCCCCGTTTTCGGTGACCTGCTGGGGCTCGCGACAGGTGGCGCTGCGGACAAGATGCGGGACATGGCCGACAAGACTCGCACTGGAGGCGAGGGCATCTCGAACATGTTGGAAGGCGCTGCTGACGGTATCCACGACACTCTGATTCCCGCTTTGGGTCAGGCTCAGGACAGGTTCAACGAGTTCGCTGGGGACATGAAGTTGTCGGCGGCGTTCAACGATGAGTCGGCGAAGGTGAACAAGGCGATCGCTGATATTGGTGTTGGCGCTGATGGTGCTGCGATCAAGATTGAGAACTGGACTGGTTCGATCGATCGCAACAACGAGGCGCAGGTCCAGATGGAAAACGGGCTCAAGGGCATGTCCGATCAGTTCGTCAATCAGATCAAGACGGGTATGGAAGCCGGCAATACCGTTGAGGCTTTGACCGGTCAGTACAACGAAAACCGAAACGCTCTGATCGAGCAATTGATGGCCACTGGCATGTCGAACAAGGCAGCGGTGGACTACCTGAATGTGCTCGGACTGACGCCTGAGTTTGTTGACACGAAGATCCTGCAATCGGGCATGCCTGAAGCCAAGTACGAGTTGGACGTGTTGAAGGACAAGGTCATCGATGTCCCGGACTCGAAGACCATCCACACTCAGGCGTTGACTCAAGATTCGATGGATCAACTCAAGGCGCTTGGCTTGAAGGTGAGACGCTGCCTGATGGAACGGTCAATGTCACAGCCTGAAACCGCTGACGCTGAAGCGCGGATGCAGGAGTGGCTGAGTCGGCAACGTACCCTACGGATCTCGGCTGTGATCACTGAACGTCGGGTCGCAGCTGGCGTGGACCCGACGTTCATCGGCCCGTCTCTCGCTGATAACGGACTCGCTGACGGCGCTATCCGTACGCGTGCGGACGGGATGATCGACACCGCACACCATTCAGCAGGGTTCAGGGCAGGGCATCTACACGAAGTCCCCGCTCGGGCCGGTGCAGTACGCGGAAGGCGAAACGCAGTGGGAAGCCTATATTCCGGGGGCGCCGTCGAAGCGGAAACGTTCGGAGGCGATCTTGCAGGATGTGGCTCGCCGCTTCGGATTCGGACTCATCAAACCTGACGCTATCAAGATGGCGAATGGTGGTGTCGTCGAGTCGTTCACACGGCATCGCATCCCAACACGCACCAGGACTGCAACTCACCTCGTCGTACCGGGACACCAACGACTACCACGGGCAAGGGAAGGCAGTCGACTACTCCAACGGCTCAGGAAACACCGATGAGCAGTTGGCGTGGGCGAACTATCTCGCCGACAACTACCAGTCGCAGTTGGCGGAGTTGATTTACTCGGATCCGCGGTTCACTCGGAACATCAAGGACGGGAAGATCGTCGATCCGTCGTTCTATGGTGCGGCGACGATGCAGCAGCACGAGAACCATGTGCATGCGGCGTCGAAGGAACCGTTGGGTGCCCCGTCTGGTGCTGGTAAGGATGCGGCTCCTGCTGCTCCGGATACTCGGACGGAGCGGGAGAAGATCGCCGATCAGGTGATCGCGGAAGGTAAGCGCCGCGGCATCAGCGATAAGGGCATCAAGGCCGCGGTCATGACCGCCCTCGCTGAAACCGATTTGCAGAACCTCGACTACGGCATGGATGGCGATAACGCCGGCATCATGCAGCAGCGCGATAACGGTGGTTGGGGAACGTTGGAGGACCGGAAGGATCCGACTCGGGCTGCGGGCATGTTTTACGACAAGCTCGACGACTTCGACTACAACAGCATGTCGGAGGCTGAGGCGGCGCAGAAGGTGCAGCAGTCGGGCACTGCGGATGGTTCGAATTATGCGGTGAAGGCTGCTGAGGCGGACGAGATCATCGCTGCGTCGAATGCCCGCGGCAACGGCAGTCAGATGACTGTTGGCACTACTGACAGTGGTGCTGCGTTGGCGACGGATGGGCAGCGGGTGTTCGTCACCAACTGGCCCGGAACATCGTCATCGTCGTATTCAGCGCCTGAACCTGCGCCGGCGACAGCGCCTGCTGGTGGTACCTCGGATGCTGCGGGGAAGGATCCGAACCTGATCTGGTCTGGCGGGTTCAAGGTGTTCGAGAACGGCGGCATGAACCTCCCCGACCAAGCCGGCCTGTATTCGGATGGTGCGGATTTGATTCGGTTCGCGGAGAAGGGAACAGGCGGAGAGTCCTACATTCCGCACGCCCCGTCGAAGCGGAACCGTTCAGTCGCGATCACCCGTGAGACTGCACGCCGGTTCGGGTACGAGTTGGTGCCGATGGCTGACGGTGGACTCACAGGGTTCGGTGGCTATGTGGGGGAGAAGCCGGGGTTGAAGGTGCCGACGACGGCGAATGGTCGTCGTGCTGCTGCGTATAACGCTGCGGCGTTCGGTGTTGGTGCGGCATTCGCCCTCGCCAGTGGCTTCGATGCGGACGGTAAGTTCACCGGCCAATTCGACACTGGCGCGAACTCTTCCTCCCAGTTGGAGAAGGGGTTCGAGAACGCGACCAAGGAAATTCAGCCGGTCCTCGAACAGATCCTGTTGGCGATCAAGAACCGTGAGCCGATCCGAGCTGAGGTGAACGTCGACCGCGACTCGGGCATGGCGAACATCAACATCCTGAAGGGCGGCATATGAGTAGGCGATATGTCCTCGAATGCGCAGACGGGACAGTGTGGGATTTCAACGATCCTGCCTGTCCCGTCTCGTTTCGTACGGAACCGACGGGTACTGAGGGCGCCGAGTTCACGCACGATGACCAGAAGAATGTGGGTCAGGCTGGGGTGTCGTGGGTTGCCCGCAATGACATGCCGAACTTCATCGGGTTGGACTGCAAGGTCGGGCCTGTCCCGAAGGCTGACGCGTTGCGGCTCGGGAAGCTGTGGCGGCACTCATTGGGCCGCGGCAAAGAAATCCACACCTTCTGGTCGATCACCGAAACTGGTGGCGAGAAATTCCAGTACGTGAGGTTGTCGACGAAGTTCGGGCCGATGGACATTCGGCTGTTGAAGGACTCCGGGGTGCAGCTCAACGACCCGGCAACACTTCGGTCGGACGAGACGTGGTGGCGTAAGCGACCTGCCGTCAAGACATTCAAGGCCGCGGACTTCGCAACAGCCGCTATCGAATCTGAATCGGATGAGCCGGTGTGGCCGCACATCGTCATCACCGGCCCCATCACGCTTCCGAAGATCGGCTGGCAAGGCGAACTCGTCCCACTACCGACCATCGCAGCCGGCGACGTGTGGACCATCAACACCGACCCGAACTGGTTCTCCATCAAAGACGGCGCCGGCAACGATCGGTCGTGGATCGGCCCGTGCCTGGTACAAGCAGATCCCCGGAAAACCCAGCCAGCCCAATCACCGTCCCCATCACGATCCAAGGAACCGGCACCAACACCAACACCTCGGTGAAAGTGACGCTGCCGCAACTATTCAGGGAGGGCTTCTAAATGACTGTCGCCCTCCCCGGATACCCGCGCCCCAACACCACCGAGGTCAAAGGTTTCCGAATCGAGGTCGGTTCACCAGATGCCATGTCGTGGAGGCCTCTTGGCGCGTACATGGCGGGAACCACTTTCGAGTGGGATTGGGCGATCCCCACCACCGCGGAAATCTACATTCGTGGGGATCATCCGATGGCGTCGTATCTGTCGCACCCGCGGCGGAAAGTCATCCACATCCGCACCACCCCACAATGGAATCCCGTGGGATGGGCGGGTTATGGAGGCTCAAGTCGCGGGACCGCCTGGCAGGTTGACGATCAAACTGACTTGTGTCTCGAACTTGTTCAAGCTGTTGCGGGCGTTGGCATGGGTGAACAACATCCTGCCGCCTGAGATCCAGTTCAACATCACTGGTAAGCAGGATGTTGACTGGGGACCACCCGATCAGGTGATGAAGAAGTACGTGTCGAAGGTGATGACACGACTCCGATCGCCGGTCGTGTCCGCTCTGCCAATCCCGCAAAACCACACCCGAGTTGCCGGACCTCGACGACATCGACACTCTCGACGACTTGCTGAACATCGTGCACGAGTCACCCGACGACATGATCGTGTTGGCCGCCCGGTTCACCCAGCTCGACGAACTATTCAAGCAGACCGTCGAGACCTACGAGATCGGCTTGTCCATCAACTTGTGGACGCCGGCTGACGGGTTGCCGTCCCCGCACGTGTTCAACACGCACACCCTCTCGATGCTGCAATCGGTGATGGACTACACGTCCGACAACTTCCTGAACTTCACCAACCCCGGAAACATCCTCGGGCTCACAAATCCGTCCGAGTGGGGGAAGTTGCAGAACCCAGGGTTCGTGTTCAACACGCACGCGAAGCGGGACCGCCCGCCAGTTTCAGTGGCGCACGGATGGTGATCAGATCGCCTGGATTGAACGGGTCGAAAAGACTGCGGACGCAACACGTGTTGTGATCGGCGGCAAGGCCCCCGAGATCCTGAATCAGGTCATCGAGTGGGGCGCGAACTTCGCGTTGCAGTTGATCCTGAACGCCATCCTCCCCGGTCTCGGGTTGGGCAACATCATCGGCGACCTGTTCGACAACGTGTTCTTCGCGTTCCAACAGTTCTGGGATCCCGAACTCGAAACCGATTTGGGGGAGTTGGGTCGCGGTGAAGCGTTCGGCGACAACACGTCCGCGTGGTCGTTGGATGGGTTCGCTGTCGGCTTGGCTGCGTTGAAGGCGCATTCCGGTTCCGAGGCGATCCGGTTGACGGTCGTCGAGGGCGGCGCGGATGGTCGCGGCTTCACGTTCGGAGAAGACGTCGAAGTGATCGACGGCGTGGAAGTGCACTTCGAGCGCCGCTACAAGCACGGCGACATCATGACTGTCTGGGATGACGGTGTCGTGATCGAGAAGCACGTTTCGAACGTGAAGATCACCGAACAGGAAGACGGCCGCATGCGGACTGTCACCACGTTCGGTGATGCCATCACAGTCGGCGATGGCTGGGAGCGCGTCTTGAAGAAGGTCCAAACGATCTTCGGCAGCATCCGCGCTATCGCCAACTCAACCTAGGAGAAACACATGACCTGGACAGGAGATCCCGTCTGGCTCGCAGATGTCTTGCGCGCTGAGGGAATCAAAGTCGTCGAATACCCCGGCTGGAAAGACCGCGGACACGGCGACATGGGCACGATCTGGGGTGTCGTCGCACACCACACCGGCAACAACCCGCCCCGGCAACAACCCCGGATACATCGCGAACCATCCGAGTCTCGGCTTGTGCTCGCAGATTCACCTGTCCCGAGATGGTGTCGCCACCGTCGTCGGTGTGGGTGTCGCCTGGCATGCCGGCAGCGGATCGTACCCAGGATTGCCGACCAACGGTGCGAATGAACGCACCATCGGTATCGAGGCGGAGAACAACGGCACCGAAGGTTGGTCGCCCGCGCAGTACGACGCGTATGTGCGGTGCTGCGCTGCGATCCTCCGGAAGGTCGGTCAGCCTGCCTCGCATGCGATCGGCCACAAGGAGTGGGCTGGTGCGGCGCAGGGCAAGTGGGATCCCGGCGGAATGGACATGAACAAGTTCCGCGCAGACATTCAAGCTCGAATCGATAACAAGCAGGAGGCTCCGTGGGTAGCTCGGAAGTGAAGCAGGTACAAGACTTTGTCGCTGGGTTTTGTGGACCGATTGGTTCAGATGTTAAGGACGTTCGGCAGCAGCTGACGGGTGGACGTGACGCGGGCGAGTACCCCGGCTGGGACCAGTTAGGGGACCGCACCCTTGTCAATGCGTTGGCTGCGATCGGCGCGAAACTCGGGATCGATGGTTTCAAGGACCCGAAGGCAGGTAAGTGATGACTGCTGATTCTGGTTTGGATGGTTTCGCGAAGTCGTATGTGCAGAACATTCCGTTCGTGAAGCAGAACCGCAAGACGATCGCGAATGTTGTTGGTTTGCTTGGCGAATGTGCTGGTGCTGTTGGTCGGGTTGCCGATCTCGGGTACCGCGCAGGTTGTGTTGGCGATCAGCATTCAGGGTGTGTTTGCGGTGTCGGCGTGGTTGGTGCCGAATGCGATCACACCGCAGCAGGCTTCGGAACTCGACGAGTACGTCGGCCGACACCGCAAGCAAGGGTGATGGGGGAGTTCTTTTCCGCGCTCCCCATTGAGGGGGGTGTCGTCGTCGGGTTCGTCGTCGGTGTCTTCCTCATGATCGCGAGAGGTGTCCTCGTCGTCGGCGCTCAGCATCGTGAGCAACTGGACGCTGAGCGGCAGGCGAACACGTACCTCCGTTCAGCGTTGGACAAGGCGTTAACGCTGAACGGTGAGGACGCCAAGACCATCGCGAAGCTATCGGCCACGTCTGATCTGTCGGCGCGGCTACTTGAGGAGTGGCGGAAAGAGTCAGCTCAGGGGGCGTCGTGAGGTGGCGTCGGCGTCAACACGCCGAGAACGAAACAGTCACCGAAGCACGGTTGCTGGACGAGGAAGTGGATAAGCGGTTGGCGGCGTCTCGTCGCGCCCGCCCGGACCACGAGCGTCGCCGGGGCAGCGTGTTCAGGATCAGATGGTGCACAACCACTTCGGTGAGTTGTTTCCGGCTGAGTATGGAAGGGCGATGATGCTCAGAGAAGTCGGTAACTGGCTGTTGGTGTTCCTCACGTTGGTGTGGTGCACGTTCACTCTGATCTATGCGTTTCGGTCGAAGTGGTGGGCGAATGAGGTTGGTCGGGTGTTGTTGCCCGAGAAGGTGTTGACGTGTCTGGTGTTGATTCAGGTGGCTGCGTCGGCGATGTCGAATTCGTTGTATCCGGGGCGGGATGTGATTCGCATTGTTTTGTATGCGGGTTGTGCGGTTTCGGTGTTGGTGTTGACGGTTGTGTTGGTGCGTGTGCAGAGGCGTGAGCGTCGATGTCGATCTAAGTGGGGGTGAGCACTGATGGAGAAGTTGCCTCCCGGCAAGCCTCGGGATCAAGACATTTGGGGGACGTTCAAAAACAACTGGTTCAGCCAGATTTTTGCGGGGTTCGCGAACATCGGCCAGCTGCTCGGCAGCATCGCTGATGCGTTCCTGGGTCGTGGATCCTTCGGTCTTGGACCACTGAAAGAGATCAACGACCGCGGCATCCTGATCACCGGATATGGAAACCAGATCGCGAGCTTGGAGAACGTCACACGTACTGGCGTGACAACCCCGGCGTGGGCGTCCACTGGCGGTCGGGACCTGGTTTCATTCCCTGACACGATGATGCAGTACCTCAGATATACGGGCGAGTTTGGCAGCGAAACGACTGAGACGCCGGTGTTTAACCCTGACAAGCGTTCGGCAGAGTTCGCTTTCATACGTGGCGGCCTTGACCGAGCCACGCCACTAGAAGTACTGCGCATCATTACTGGCAGCGACGCCAGTTTCTTCGGGATCGACGCCTGGTATCTGGGGATCTACGGGTATGACAAGCCTAACAATCGAATGATCAAGATCTGGGATTCTGGAGACATCAAAGCGATCTTGTCCAGCCAGCGACGCAGGTACCACATATCAACAGGATTGTCTTTGATGGCCGAGCCTGACCAACTGTTCGCTGTTGCATCACTTCAGATCGCGCCAGGCTTGGGTCAACGAACCCGGGGGCTGGGCGCCATCACGCTAACCGGGATCTCCGAGGAATCGGGCACTGTACCGCAAGCGCGTCACGCCTCGCTCGCGAATCAGTCCGTTCTTCCATCTGCCGTCTCTATGAATTCGTTTTCGTACAACAAGGAACGTCTGATGTGGGCGTCGTTAGGAGCTTCAGCGACATGATGGCGGACGAAAGCTTTGTGTCACAGCTGAGGAAGTCGAGGAGTGGGCGAAACCTGCGTTGGATGTTTTCGGTCCTGTCGCACCACACCTGTGGATCATTGATCTATCAACCGGCGCTACGCGAGTAATTCGGTCCGCAGATTACGAGGACCTTCCGGCTGGGTGGGCGTTGCTGATGACGGGACCTGAGCCGCTTTGGGTTGCGCAATGGGATGGCGATTGGCAGCGCGCTTGCGATGAACAACTCAACCCGTTACTGGCGGAGGTGGTGGTCTGATGCCTGTTATTTCTGATCGGTTTGACTGATGGTGCGAAGTTGGGTGTTGGTGCGGAGATTGTGTTCACGGTCCGCGACATCCGCGACAGTGTGGCGCATGATGCGATCCTCGGCCCCGCACGCACCACCGTCCCCGTGAATGCGACGACCGGGCTGTTCACTAGTCCGATGTTGGATCCTGGCCCGTACTGGGTGGGGATCCGTTGGTCGAGATCCAATCCAACGCATGATGTTTACCCCGTTGAAGTCCCCGCTGAGTCGGGGACTTTCCGTTTGTGGCCGTTGATCGACGCCGGCGCCCCGCCACCTCCCGCCGAGTCGGATGGATTCATCCGCAACGGCGGCGGCATCTCCCGCCAAGTCCGAACCACTGTCGCCGAATTCGCGGCGACCCCCTCACCAGACCCCGAAACCCTCTACATAGTTTTCGAATCCTAGGAGACCGACATGGCAGCATCAGGCAAGCTCTACGGCCTCGCCTTCAAAAGCATGGTGAACGGCGAGATCAACTGGACCTCGCACACCATCAAGGCGATGCTCTGCACGAGCGCGTACACACCCGAATCAGGGACATCCCACCAGTACAAGTCGTCCGTGACAAACGAGTCCGCGGGCACTGGCTACACCGCTGGTGGTGTGGCGTTGGCGGGTAAGACGGTTAACTACACCGCAGGAACCAACACTCTGATTCTGGATGCGTCGGATACGCAGTGGCCCGACTCGACAGTCACGGGCCGTTATTTGGTGCTGTACGACGACACGCCGTCTACGGATGCGACGAAGCCCCTCATCGGGTACATCGATTTCGGCGCTGACGTGTCCACTACGGCAGGTGTTTTCACCAGTGTGTGGGATGCCGCCGGAATCATCGGCTTCACCACCCCGTAAGCAGGAGGCGTCACGATGGGCTTGTTCAACCGCGGCCAAGCCGCATCGGCGCTGATCTTGGATGGCAAGCGAGCTGTCCGTGCGTATCTCGGTGATCAACTGGTGTGGGACGGCACGATGGATGCCTTCGTGCCGATTCCTCAAATTCTGGTGTCGGTCGTGATGGCAGACCCCGGTTGTGTCGGCTACTGTTCGCACCGTAGCACCGCTCATCACTGCCTCGGCTCAGGTTTACGAACCGTCCGTCTCCGGAACGGCAACTGTCCGACCCGAAACAGCAATACTCGTAGCTGGTGTTGTCTATGCGCCCGATGTCTCGGCCGAGGCGTTGATCGAGGTACCTGCGATTTCGGTGTCAGCGATCGTGCTGGCACCCACTGTGTCCGAGGCGTTCGATGCGACAGTCGAAGTGCCGTTCATCCAGGTGACTGCTGGCATGTACTCGCCTAAGATCACCGCGGACTACGCGGCTACCGTTCCGATCATCGCGGCGTTCGCAGAGTTGTTGGCTCCGTTGGTGACCGCAACGGGAACAGCTGTGATCAATGCTCCGATGATCGCGGTAACTGGGTCAGTGAACGCGCCGGCAGTGATCGGTTCAAGTGCAGTGACAGCCCCTCTGATTGCGGTTTCAGCGACTGTGTACGCGCCCGAGATTCGGCGGGACGCGAAGGTCATCGCGCCGTCGATCACGGGCACAGCAACGGCTTACGTACCGAACGTTCAGGCGATCAACTTCAGCCCGTCTGGGATGACGAAGAACGGTAACTGGGTTTCCGACGGCCAATGGGGCGTGGCTTGTCGTGCCCCGCGTGGACAGCGGATTCCGGTTCGACAGTATCCGGCGATGGTGTTCAAGCTCGGGGCGCGAAGGCGAATGCTGTCGTGTCAGGGCAACTCAGCATTACTCTGTCGACCGGCGCTTACCAGGTGAGTGTGCGGCTGAAAGTAGATGGCGTAGTCGTGAAGACCATCACGGACTACCCCCTGACCGGATACGCGACGACGAATGTTCCAATCGCATCCGATCCGATGGCAATCACCACCGGTCAAGTCGCGACGATCGAATGCTGGTTCACGAACTTCTCGAACTCGTTCCCGATCCAATCCGGAGCGAACACCTACGTCCGCATCACCTGACCGGGCTGAGACAATCAGGGTATGGCTTTCGAACCTGACCCCGACACCGGCCAACCCGGCACCGTGAAACTCGCTGACGGACGCTGGGCGTACCGCTGGAAAGATGCACCGGACGCCGAACTGATCATCATGAAGCAACCGGAAACACCCGCAGAATGACAAAAGCCCCCAACCTCATCGCGAGGTTGGGGGCTTTTCGTCGTCTAACGATGTCAGCAGTCGACTAGGTCGGCTCGCTTCACTGAGGAGAAGAAGTCATCAGCCTCAGGCATGGAGTTTTCCCAGCCTGGGGTGTGGCCTCCGGTTTGATGGATGGCGGTCCGCGCTGCGGCGATGGCGTCGTTGATCGCACCACCCTCGGTGTCGGCGTCGACATACATCGAGATGGTGAGTGTGCGCTCTCCGAAGTCGACACCGAGGTCGACGTCGCTCACAACCGGTCAGTCCCTCGAAGGCATCCATCAATGGGTCGATGATGCTCTCAAGGTCGTTGTTGTCGCGTCGGACTCCGACTATCAGTTCGACGTAGTAGGTGGTGGTGCCTACTTCTGCTCGAAGCATCCTGTCCTCCTCAGCTTTCCTTCTAGATTCTGTTGATACATAGGGTTCGATGGCGTCAGATGCACTGTGCTGATATGGAGCTTGCAAGGACAGTAGACCTTGTAGTACTTGGTCTTGACTACCCGCCAGCCTTGATTTTCGAGCTCTTTTAACAGTGCTTCCAGTTCCTTGATCGGATGACGGGGTCTAGTCGGCATCCGGGCAATATATCCCTTGTATCGGGTCGTGCACCCACTATGCGCTACTTGCCGCTACATTCCATCACTAAGTCGTCAAAATTACATTGCGTGTTACGTCACGATCAGGACACGATACGCGTTGCTGCCATGGTACGTCGAAGCCCACCTGTGCTGCCGAATGAGTCAGGTGGGCATCGAACTATTCAGTTGTGGTGCGGCGATCACTGACGGCTTCCCTTCCGTCTCCTGCCAACAGTGCCGACGCTACCAGGTATCGAACAGATGTGCGAGGGAAAGTGTGTTGACCGCGTCAACATGACCATCCATAACCGCTGGTCAACTGGCTGCGTCAACAATCACGGAAGACGCAATAAATACTCCCTGACCTGCGCGTATACCCTGTTTTCGCAGGGGTTCGAATCCCCTTAGCTCCACCATATCGATGCAGGTCAGAGACCTGCAAGGTGAAAAAATGTTGACGGTCAACACGCCACGTCAACACCTGTCACACAACGACGATACGATGACCTCCCTAACCGGGAGGTTTTTTCGTTTCATGGCATCCATTCGACCACGAACCACCAAAGCGGGCACGCCCTACTACCAGGTTCTGTACCGGCACAACGGCACGCAATCCTCGGACAGCTTCGACGATCCGAAGGAAGCCACCAAGTACAAGAAGCTGTTGGAGCAGATCGGACCCGATGCAGCGCAAGAGCTGATGTTCGGCGCGGAAGCATTACCCGAAGAGATCCCCCGCCCTGACGGTGACAGAGTGGTGCACCGAGTACATCGACCATCTGACTGGCGTCGAGGAAGCAACGAAGAACAAGTACCGCTCGTACCTCCGCCGCGACATTGATCCGATTCTTGGTTTTCTGCCGCTATCTGTGGTGAACGAGAAGGCGATCTCGAAGTGGGTCCAGGCGCAGGAGGGATCCTCGAAGACCATCGCCAACAAGCATGGGTTCTTGTCGGGTGCGTTCAACGGTGCTGTGCGAGCGAATCACATTGAAGTGAACCCGTGTGACGGTCGGAGGTTGCCGGCGCGGCACAAGGAAGATGAGCCGGTGTTCTTGACTCCAACTGAGTTCGTTCGAGTGCGGGATGTTGTGGTCGAGCAATGGCGTCCGTTGACGGTGTTTCTGGTGTCGACGGGGATGCGGTTCTCGGAGGCGACTGCGTTTCAGGTGGGCGATCTGAATGTGGAGGAGAAGACGGGACGGATTGTGCGGGCCTGGAAGTACACGGGCGAGGCGAAGCGGAAACTTGGGCCGCCGAAGTCCCGGAAATCTGTGCGGACGATCAACCTGTCAGATCAGGCGATCGAGGCGTGCGGCGATCTAAGGGGCGCGCACCGGATGAGTTCGTGTTCACAAATCGTCTCGGGCGCCCGGTCACTGCTCAACTTTTTCACAACAAGCGTGGCGGCCGATGATAGCGGAGCTGTCCGACAGATTAGGGAAGAAGCCGCGGCCACATGATCTTCGGCATTCGTGCGCAAGTTGGATGATCGCGGCCGGGGTGCCGCTGCCTGTCATTCAGCAGCACCTCGGCCACGAGTCGATCACGACGACGATCAACATTTACGGGCATCTGGATCGCCGTGCCGCGCAAGCAGCATCGGCAGCCCTCACAGCAGCACTCGAAGGGCTCTGACCTTTATCGTGGCAGCTCGCTTTTGTATTGCGGGCAGAAGGCGGAGACTGCCGCGCCAACGAGTTGTCCTGCATTCTCAGGCGTCCAACTGTCAGGGCCGTTGAAGTAGGTCATCAGCGAAATGTCCATGAACTCTTCGCCTTTCCTGAAGCTGGCGCAGGCTGTTCGTCCGGCTTCGAGTGCCGTTGAATCTGGGGTGTCAGGGAATCCGATGAGTGTCAGTGTCCCCAGGAATAGGAACTCGGGGTCGTCGGCCGGGTTGTAGTTGGTCGTTGCAGCAGCATGTGAGGTCGTCGTGACTGGTGGTGCGGCTGCGACGGTTGTTCGCACTGTTGTAGTCGTCGGCCTGACCGTTGTCGTGGTGGTCGGTGCCGCTTCGGATGTGGTGGTTTCTGCGGCGACTGTTTCGGCATCGTCTTTGCGGTTGGCAAGAGCGTTGACGCCGAAGTATGCGGCGATGAGCACTGCGACTACGCCTGCGCCGATGAGTGCTCGTTTGCGATCTTTGGCGAGCTTCTCGGGGTCAATGGGCTCGGGTGGCGCGGGTGGTGGTGTCGGTTGAGGCAGGGGCTGTGTGGCACTAGTCCACTGTTGGCCGTCCCAGTAGCGGAACTGCTGGTTGCCTTCTGGGTCGGGATGCCAGCCGGGGCCAGGTGTGGTCATTGTCGTGCCTTTCAGGTGGGGGCGCTTAGTTTGAGCGTCGGTCCAGTTCGGAATTAATGTAAGCCCGCTCGTGCGGGGTCAGCGTTCGGACCCGCACGAGAAGCGTGTGCAGGTCTGTCCAGAGTTCCCAGGCGCATTCGTCGTCGGGCTGTCCTCGCGTCCAAACGAGTGCATTGACGAGAGAGTCGAGAGGGATCAGTAGCCGTGCTGCGAGTTCGTCGACCAGTTTCTCTTCGCGGGCCTCGTAGCGTGGATCTGTGGAGGGGAGTCCGCGCTCGAGATGGATCAACTCGTGAGTGAGGACTGATCGTCGTGCGGCTTGTGTGAGGGTGCGGCAGATGCATATGTCGGTGCCGTCTGTGTAGCCCGCTACGCCCTCGGGGAGTTCGCGGGTGCAGTCGATCACGGTGTCGGCGTGTTTGTTTCGCGCTGTCCGCCAAGGGTGGTATCGGGTCATGCGCGGACTGTAGACAGTGATACCGACAACTTAGAACACGACTAGTCGGATCTGGTTTCCTTGTTTCTCCTGGACGCCGCGATTGGCGGCGAAGCGGTAATCGGACGGACAACCCTGAGCGGTTGATTCTGGGAAGTCTCGTCCTCAGGCTTGACACCGATCTTGCTGGCGGCCATGACTCGGATGATCTCGTCTAGGGCGTCGCGTTCTCGTTGGGTCGAGAAGGTCGGCTTCGGAGGGTGGGGTGTAGGGCTTCGCAACTTCGCGGGTCTGGCCGATCCAGCGGGATAGTTCGCGTACGTCGATGCGGAGGGCGTCGGCGATCTTAGCGACTGTGGCTGGTTTTGGTTTGGCGTTGCCGGCGCGGATGTTGGTGATGGTAGATGTGCCGATTCCGAGGTGTTCGGCTAGTGCGCGGTGCGAGGGGGATTCGCCGTCACGCTTGTCCACGAAGCCAGCTTTGACGAGCGCTGCGTCCCACAGATCGTCTGTGGTGGGTCCGGGGTTCATGTCTACAAACGTTCCTCACGGCGGCAGTGTTCGAATAGTCAGAGTGTAGACGCGCTGTCTACAAATTCCATCACTGTGATCTGCATTGCTTGAGGTATGGGTCGAAAATCGCCAATTCAGGTGTAGACAAAAGTGTCTACACCGTCTACTGTCTTGTGGGACGTAGACAGAGCGTCTACAGTGAAACGGAAAGGCAAAGCCATGAAAAACAAGCAATCTGAATGGAGGCTCGACGTGATCGTGAACGCCGACCTGTTGGTCGAATACATGGAGTACAACGACATGTCCGTCCGAGAACTGGCATCGAGGGTGAAGTGCTCCCACTCCACCATCGGCCACTACCGAACTGGCAAGCGAAAGCACTGCCCGCAGAACCGGGCGAAGCTGATCGCCAAGGAGCTTCGAGCCCCCAGGAAGGCCCTTTTTATGCCTGAACCGTTGCGTGTCACGCGTGACAAACGACAATTGGTTTCGGCATGAAGGCACGAAAAAGCCCGCCCTCTTGCAGGAGGACGGGCGAGGCAATCACCAATCGGAAGGAAAAGCGAATGCACGTAAAGGATATCACTCCTGAGTTGCAGGAAGCAGTGGACAGATTTGATGACGTGTTCGACTTTCACTACCCGCATCTGCGGGTTCCGGGGACCGTCGGCGTAACGCACGAAGGCTGCACGGTTGAGGCCCTCGACGCTGCGACTGACTTGTTCATCGACTCACTGCCTGTGTCGGTGATCCTATGACCACTCTGACTGGATTCCAGCTTCCCGAACCTCTCGCTCCTGGCACCGCGGAGTGGTGGACGAAGTACTCGGCGTCGAAGGTCGCAGCGATCTGTGGTTTGTCGAAGTGGGACACCGAACGATCGATCTACGACGGCATCACAGGCGTAGTGCCGCCGCAGCCGCAGACCGATGTGCAGGGCCGCGGGCATGAGTTCGAGCCGCTGATTCGTGGTTGGTTCTCGAACATGCATCTCGATTGGACGATCGAGGAAACGTCGACATGGCAGCACAGTCTTCGTGATTGGCAGACAGCGGATCCGGACGGGATTGTCACGTTGCCTGACGGCACGGTCGAACTGTTGGAGATCAAGACAGCCGACGACATTCACTCGTGGGGTGATGAGGTTCCGATCGGTTATCTGGTGCAGGTGATGTGGCAGATGGATGTGATCGGTGCTCGCCGTACGCATCTCGCGGCGTGCGGTCCGTTCGAACTGTTCCATCGTCGCCCGAAGGTGTTTGTCATCGACTACGACGCTCGGGATGCGGCGGTGCTGCGGGAGCGGGTGTTGAAGTTCCAGGCGCGTGTTGAGGCTGGCGATCAGCCGGCGGCGGATCATTCGCGTGATTGTGATCGGTTGTCGGTTCGGTATGCGAATACATCGATTGCTGATGATCCGGGTGTGGATGTTCCGGCGGAGATCGCGGTTCCGTATTTGGAGGCGTTTGCGGCGGAAGCTGCTGTGGCGCTGGAGAAGAAGCGGACCGGGTCGGTGCTCCTCGAATACTTGGGTTCGTCGAAGAAGGCGACGTTCAACGGTCACACGATCGCGTCGCGTGTCAATAGCAAGGGTGCGCCGTCTATCCGCGCCACGTCTGGCCTCGCGGAGAAGGCTCCCGAAATCTTGAAGCCACGAAAGGCAGAAGCAGCATGACTGAGTACCTGATCGCAACGTCCGGGTGTGATGACACAACACGCGCCTTCGTCATCCTGACCGACGCCGAAGCGGAAACCGTGAAGACGATCGCTTCGGCGATCAACGTTCGCGCCGGAGGCTGCAAGCCCTCCCTATCCATCAGCCTGTGGGCTGATGCCAGCGCCTATGAACGTGAAGAAGCCACCGAACCGATCGACGAGGACTGATGACGATGACCGAGATCGCAGTACACACAGGATCCGCACTAGCGGTTTCGCCCGAACAGGACTTCTGGACCCCGAAGCAGGAATCGGCGCTCGCTCAGATCGGCGTCGAGAAAGCATCGAAAGCTGACTTGGCCGTGTTCTTTCACCAGTGCCAGCGCACCGGCTTGGATCCGTTTGCGCGCCAGATCTACATGATCGAACGCAAGGGGAAGCAGACCATCCAGACCGGGATCGACGGGTTTCGTCTGATCGCTCGACGCGCTACCGACGCCGCTCGTGGCACGTTCGGCTACGAGGACACCCTGTGGTGCGGAGAAGACGGCAAGTGGACCGACGTCTGGTTGCAGCGTGAGCAGCCCCCGCGCCGCGAAGGTCACCGTGATTCGTGACGGTGCACGCTATCCCGCAATCGCGCTCTGGAACGAGTACGTGGGAACCAAGTTCAACGGCGATGTGACGCAGATGTGGGCCACGAAGGGCGCACTGATGTTGGCGAAATGCGCTGAGGCGTTGGCATTGCGTAAGGCATTCCCGCAGGACTTGTCCGGTCTGTACACCTCGGATGAGATGCAGCAGGCGGACAACGGGCAGCAAGGCTCGACTCGTCAGCGCCCTCAGCAGTCGACGCAAGCACGCCCGCGGTCGATCACTGAAGCGTTGGGTGAACCGTCTGTGGACGTGGATTCTTTGCTTGCTGCGATTGAGGCTGCTGAGTCGAAGGATGTGTTGCGGGAGCTGTGGAAGCAGACTGCGACGTTGCCGGCGCAGGAGAAGGACGACATTCAGGCGTTGATCATGGGGCGCATTCAGGGGATGTCGGAGCCTGAGTCGGATGGCGCCTCGCTGCCTGAGCCTGAGCAGTTGCCGTTGGACGCTGAGCCTGTTGACGCGGAGACGGTGGAAGAGCAGGTGGCGTCATGAGCCTCTACTTCCGCGATACGTGCACGTGCAGTGGTCCGGTGCCGGGATGGAACCAGCACGAAGCCTGGTGCGGCACTCGTGAGGACCGTGGTGGCCCGTACAACCGCTGGACACATCCGGACGCGAACCTCCCCACCGAAACCCCCAAGGACGCAGCATGACCTGGACGCGAATCGACTGCGCTCGAAGCGACGAAGTGTATGAGGCGATCGAGAACCGTGCTCCGCTCGCGGGACGCTCCGACATGGGCGGTGAGTTCGGCGAACCTCGCATCGAAACCATCTGGGGCAACAGGGAAACCGAAGTTGAAGTCCTCAAGAACGTGCGCCACCCGCGCTACGAATGGGACTCCCAAGCCGGAGACCGCGAACCCTGCGAACACTACGAATGGACAAACTGATGACCACTGCTGGTGAGCAGCTCAGGTTGGACGGGCAAGACGCAGCCCTCGCAGCCGCAACAGTCGGACACCACGACCACCCCAACCACATCGAAAACCGCCCTCACCGAACTCATCCGATCCGGCCGCGAATTCTCCGCCGACCACGTCCGCGACGCAGTCCCACCCGAAACCCGCGACTGGCTCCGCGCAGGCAATGGAAACGTCCTCTCATCCATCATCGGCAATGCGTCACGCCGCGGCCACATCGCCCAAACCGGATGGTGCCAACCCGCACGAAAAGAACGCCACTCCAACCCCGAACCGAGTATGGAAAGGCGCCGCATGATCCGCGAAGCCTCACTCCGAGTGCCCATCACCCACCCCAACATCGGCACCTACAGCGCCCCTCAGCGAAGTCACCATCGTCCACAAAGACGAACACGGCTACACCATCTGCCTCGACAACGGACACCCCCCGCGGCGGCCTCTGCCACCTCGCCGTCGTCCAACGCAACCAGCTGTACATCCCACACGAGAAACGAGAAGCAGCATGACGACCACCGAACAACGCCGGCACATACCACCCGACGAAGTGTTCACCATCGACGAGGCCGCGCTACGGCTCAGGTGCAGCCCCACCTACTACCGCGAGCAACTGCGATCGCAGAAGTGGCCCGGCAGGAAGATCGCCAACAAGTGGCGCGTCACTGAAGCGGACATCAAAGAAACCTTGGAGATCGTGTACTCGAATCCGATCTTCCGCCCGCGACCGGATCCGGTGTCAGCCCGCCCTGGCACTCGCCGACGCTACGAACGACACAACCGCCGCAAGTAAGGACAGCCCTACCGTGCCCAAAGACAAGCGGATCTATATCAATCTGGCGGTGGATATGGACCGCAATCCGAAGTACATCAACCTCACAGACGGGCAGAAGTGGTTGATCGTGAAAGCCATCATGCACTGCCGTGAGTACCCCAACGACGGCAATCTGCCGCTGCCTGTGTGGGTGAAGATGGGAACAAAGCGCAACAGAATTTCGGTGGAATCTTGCGGAGCGATCACAATTTTTGAATCAAAAAATGTCGCGATTGTTCACGACTATGCCGAACATAATCAGACCATCGCGGAGATCGAAAAGTCTCGAAATGAGAAGATCGCCGCAGGTCAGAAGGGGGGCAAGGCCAGGGCAGCGAACCGGGCGCATGCCAACGAAACGCAAGCAGACGGGCTAGCAGCTGCTAAGCAGGACCTCAAGCAGAATCAAGCAGAGATAGAGATAGAGAAAGAGAAAGAACTACTTACTTACGTAAGTAGTTCACCTCACCTAAGAGACGCGCCGGCGAGACCGCGGGGAGTGCGAGACATCGCTGAGCATCTCAACGGGACAGCGCACTCCGCTGAGGCGCACATCATCGCAAGGGCCTACTCGGATTCCTGCCCGTCGCCAGTCCCAGGCGATTTGATTTCGAAGATCGCGCAAGCTGTCGACGGATGTCTCAAGTCGGGGGTGAGTCGTGAGCAGATCGAAGCAGGGATCCAGGACTGGGCCGCGTCACCGATGACAGCGGCGTCGATGATTCCCGGATTCGTTCACAAAGCTGCTAACCGACCTGCTGCACCATCTGACAGCGGAATCGGGAAGGCGACCAAGAAAGCGATGGGATGGGCCGACATGGGCAACCAGCTCGCCCAACGGCAAGCCGAAGGACTCAACTCGTCAACACCGAAAGGCATCACCGCATGAATCTGATCGAAGCGACACCTCAACAACTTTCGGACACTGCTTGATCATCGGCCGAGCGGCATTGTTCGACAACCGATTCAGCGAAGCCGATATCGGGCGTGGAGGTGCGTGGGCGGAGGCTCTCGCCCCGTACAACCTCGAACTCCCGGATGCTCTCAATGCCGTGACTGTGCACTACCGCAACGAACCATTGCGGATGATCATGCCGGCGGACGTTATCCGGATTGCACGTGAGATTCGGATCGACCGGGCGCAGCGCGAACCTGCCGTGGATCGGGAGCTGCGGCAATTGCAGCACGACGTGAAGCACGGTTTGGTTCAGGGTGATGCGCAGCTGGGAGGCTTACCGATCGGCGGTGCAGACGGGAAACCTGTTCCAGGCGCCTATGCGGTGAACAATGCGATCGAGCATGTGTGCCCGTTGTGTGGGGCTGACGAGTACCAGGCCTGCACGAACAAGGTTTCCGGGGGTGGAGCGGAAAATGCCCTGCCTGCCGAGATTGATGATCGAAGCTGAACCGAATCCGAAGTACGCAAAATGAGAATCGCGGCTGAGAACGTTTCTGTGGTTCATAGTGTGTGGTTTGGGATGCATGTGCCGGATGTGGCCCGTTTGTCGGCCAGCGTGAAACTGGGGGCTGGCAACTGTCACGTAGGACGCAAGACGTCAGGCGGTAAATCCTTTTGCCTTACGAGTCTCGCGTCTTGCGTGACGCATGATGATTGTCTACAGTTGAAGAATCCCGTTGCAGCGGGACCAGAAATCGGAAGGAATGTCATGACTGTTCTCGCTTTTCGTTCGCGTGGCCGGCACCGCACAGGTGTTCCTGCGCTTGAACTCATCGCTTCACGTAAGCCCGCCGCTGTGAATGCTCCGGTGTGCGGCAGCTGCACTTCCATCAACCTCAGCGCACACGAGGATCCCGGGTTCGGTGACTACTTCGTGTGCGAGGACTGCATGACGCAACTCGACACAGACGGGAGCCGACTGTGAGATCCCTTGCGCAGCATTGCGACATGCTCGAATCCCTCGCACTCATGGACGACCTGACAGACCGGCACGAACGGTTGGAGCGCCGCAAGTTGTGGCGCGGACGAACCTACGTCGCCGTCACCCTCACCGGACTCTGCGCCACCTTCGCCTACACCCTCACCGGATACCTGAACGGATACGCAGCATGAGGACACGAGAAGAGTTGGCCGAGACCATCGCCGTCACGCTGCGTGGCGAAGACCAGTTCGGCTACACCGACATCAGCGACTTGAGCGACGCCGTCCTCGACAGCCGTTACGACCTACTCGCAGTCGCCGACGCGGTCCTCGCCGACTACCAGCCCAAGCCTCGCACAGTGGACAACATCGAAGAGTTGCGTGAACTACCAGTCGGAACAGTCATCTGGTATTCACTGCGCTACGACGGACAAGCCATGTACTCAGTCATGGAAAAGGGACTCGACGGCACATGGCTAAGCGCAATGGACCCCGAAGATGACTACGCCTATAAGCCGCTGCTTCCGCGACGGTCTTGTTCACCCCGGAGGCAACAGCATGAGCACTTACCTCGAAGAACTCGCCACGCTCGCCGCGAAGATCGGCGACGACAACGCGAAAGCCACCCTCGATTTGGGTTGGATTGGGCCGCAGGAACGGGACGCCCTCGTCGACGCCGCACAGCAGGCCCGGAAGCAGCTGGATAAGGCCCGCACCGACCTGCAACAGGCGCAGATGACCGCGAACATGCCCAACGTCGGCGGTGCAATGTGAGCACTCTCTACAAGATCGAATGCGACCTTTTCGACGACCAGTCGGAATGCTGGCCCGACGACCTACTGTTCCTGCCACGCGCAGGCATCGACACCATGCTCGACATCCTCGTTGAAGGGATGCGCCGAAAGCTGGCCGTCAACCCGCTCTATCCGACCGAGGAAACTCGCGACTATCCGCGAGAACATGCACATTGTGCCAGCGCTCGAAGGTACTGCCCGCGAGAGCTTATTTCGCTCAGAAAGGGCTCGATGCCCTCGAAATTGGTGACGTGCGACGGGCGCATGCATGTGCCATTTGGCAGCGCACGCTCGAACTGGAGGGGGAGTGATGGCGAATCACATCAACGCGCCTGTCGTATTCGTCTTCGACAACGGCGACAAAATCACCATCCGGCCCGAAGAAGACTGCCTCAAGATCCATGCCTCCGGGGCACGTATTGGAAAGCTCTCGATCGAGCCCGAAGGCTCAAACATGTTGGCCCTCCGGGTGATCGAATGAGCCACTTCGATCACGACGACGGACTAGAAGACCCCGTCACCCTCGACCGCTGGGAAGACAACGACGCATGGGACCGAGCCCACGAACAGGCGGCAGGGAAATGATCGCTACCAGCCTCTCCACCCAATCCTGCCCACCGGACTCTGCGGGCAATGCGGGCCCTGCCGACGCGAAATGCGCGAAGCCGACCGATTGATGCGGCCCAAAACGCTACCGCCCATCGAGCTTTCACCCACCGTCCAACAACTCCTAGCCGAAGACCGCAAACGCACCCGACCCACACGCAGACCCATCCCAAAGTCGCCAACCGCCGAGCAGCAACCCCCACCGCGATCCCCACATCCAACCAAGCCTGCACCCAATGCGGCGAACTCCGCGGATACCGAACCATCGGCTCCAAAGCCACCACCCACATCCTCGACGGCGAAGGCACCCTCTGCCAAGTCTGCGCAGACCACCCCCGCATCCAAGCCACCATCACCCGCCTCGAAAACAAACCAGGCCCACGCACCAAATCCGAAACAACACTCCTCTCCAAATCACGATTCCGCATCCAACGAATCACCAAAAACGGCAGACCATTCCACCCCAACGCCAACCACGGCTCAGGCAACGGATACGTCTCCTACCTCTGCCGATGCGCCGAATGCCGCGACTGGCGCGCCGAACAAGACCGCGCAGCGAGAGCCAAAAAACGATGACCCACACCCTCACCATCATCGACACAGCGCATCCCGGCCGGCCGCCCCTCACCATGAACGAATGGCGCAACGCCCACTGGACAAAAAAGTCCAAGGCCCGCACCCGCATCCACTGGCAGATCCGACAAGCACTACAAACCAACCCGATCCCCATGTGCGAACAAGTAACCATCAGCATCACCCAATACGCACCCGACGCCCGCATCCGAGACGCAGACGGCCTCAGCGCATTCCGCAAAGACGCCATCGACGCACTCCGCCAACACGTCATCCCCGACGACGCCCAAAAGCATGTGATTGACGGCGGCAACACCATCCTCCTGGACCGCGAAAACCCTCGCATCGAGATTCGAATCGAGCCCACACCATTGAGCACACGAAACTCCCTCGGATACCTATCCGCAGCAACACTCCTCGCCTCCATTATTGTCGCGAACTGGGCAACCACCCGATTCGGATTCGTCCCAGTCGGATTCGGATTCGCTGCGACAGCTGGCACATTCGCCGCCGGCTTCGCACTCGCCGCCCGAGACGCGACGCAAGACCTCCTCGGCAAACCGAAGATGCTCGCAGTACTCGCTGTCGGCGCAGTCCTGTCGTATCTGATCGCGGATCCGTTCATCGCCACCGCATCGGCAGTCGCATTTGCCGTCGCGGAGTTGCTCAACTTTGCGGTCTACACGCCCTTGCGGAACCGATCGAAACTCGGTGATCGCAGGTGGGCTGCAGCTGTCACCGCATCCAGCCTCACCGGAGCCCTGGCCGACACCGTCATATTCCTCGCGATCGCATTCGGTTGGGCTGCTGTACTGCCAGCGCTCGCAGGACAGCCTCGTCGGCAAAGCGTGGGCCACCCTCGCATACCTCATTCTCGGCAAGGCGGTGTCACGTGGTGCTGTACTTCGCCAACCCCTCCAGCCAGAAGGTGCGTGACGCCATGCGCAAAGAACTGCTCGGCTACATCGACACCCCAGCGCAAGGCAACAAACGTGAACCGGGCGTGGCATGGGTGGCGGACAACGGATGCTTCGGCAAAGGGTACCCAGGGGACATCCAGTACATCGCGTGGCTGCTCGCCAACCGTGACGACGCCGGCACATGCCTGTTCGCCACCGCGCCCGACGTGGTGGGGGACGCGAAAGAAACATTGAAGCGGTCGAAGCCGTTCCTGCCCGTGATCAGAGCGCTCGGATACCCGGTCGCCCTCGTCGCTCAGGACGGCCTCGAAAACCTGACAGTGCCGTGGGACTCGTTCGACGCCCTGTTCATCGGCGGATCCACCGAATGGAAACTCGGCAAACACGCCCGGAACTTGGTGACGGAAGCGAAACGTCGCGGCAAACACGTCCATATGGGACGCGTGAATTCCAAAACCCGCTACAGGTACGCGGAAGCCATCGGGTGCGACTCGGTGGACGGAACGTATCTCGCGTTCGGACCGGACGAGAACCTGCCGAAACTTCTTTCGTGGGTGGACAGCATTCAGAACCAAACCGCTATCGACGTAAGGGGTATTGCATGACCGCGCCTGATCCGGGGTTGACCGACCTCATCGCAGCGCACCAGGTGATGAGCCAGCAGTGGGTTCCGGCCGGTGCTGAGTACCGGCTCGTCTGCAAGTGCGGCATATGGATGGGAGCCGACGCTTTCCCTGCGCATGTGGCGTTGGTGGTGAAGCAGTACATCAACGGGCGGACAGCGCCAGTGCTTGAAGATTTCGACTGGCACATCCAGAACGCGTCGAACGGTGCAGTCTGCGCAGCCGAGGCCGACGACGGGCAAGCGCTCATGTCTTACCAATTGGAGATGGGCATATACAAACGGGCGGCTCAACTCCTCCGCGCAGCTTTGGAAGGGGAACAGCAATGAGCAGACGCGAGTACACAATCCGACTTATCTGCGCACATGAAGGATGCAAGGATAACTCGTTCACGACTGCAACCAGCCGACGCGAAGAGGATGAAATTCGCGCCAGATACCGAAAGTTCCCATATCGCTGCGTACGACACACCAACCCCGACGAAGTGCTATCTGCTGACAATCCCGAGCAGACGATCACACTCACCGCAGAGAAGGTTGTTGCGCCACACCTACGTGGCATTGACCTTCCTGGTGAAGTTCGGCACCTCGACGGCCTCTTCTGGGATAAGCGGCAGGGATTCACGTACGGCCCCGGCTTCAAGGCCTACGCATCCGACTTTCCGCCTGGCACAAAGCTGATCGTCACCGCCCGAATCGAACTGCCTTCTGAGGAGTCGTTGTGAGTGAGATCCGATCACAGGCCACACCCGCGAGAGACGAACTGGTGCACATATTGGCCGGCGCAGTTCTCGACAACCCCGGTGGCGTTGGGACGCTGCCACAGCACGCGGCCGACCGACTCCTCGCCGCTGGTTGGTCGAAGCCTCACACGGTGAACAGCATCGAAGACTTAGAGGCGCTGCCGATTGGGTCGGTTCTCGCACGAAACCTCGACCATCCAGACGAGATGGACGTGTACGTCAAGCGCAGTGACACGGCCGGATGGCGATACCTGCCGCTCCCGATGACTGTTCTGTTCACTCCGGGCGGTGAAGGGTGAGCAGAATCGAAAGCCAACTCCGGGACGCGCTCTACAGATCAGGCCGAGACATCGTAGAGAAAGCAACCGACCCAGACCAGCAGAAGATGCTGACCTACCTCCGATCGCTCGGCCCCGAAAAGTGCGAGCAATGGCTGGACAACTACGGCAACGCCTACGCCAAAGCGATCCTCCCCGTCATCCTCCCCATCATCAAGGAATACGCCGGTGACAACTGACCTCCTCGAATGGACTCCCGCAGACTCCAAAGCCCTCGACGCCTACGCCCGATCCATCCCCGGCCGGCCACCACTCAAACGCGACCCACACCTAGCCGAACTCCTCGCAACACTCCCAGGCCCAGGCGGACGCATCGGAATCGACATCGGACAACCCTGCCGAGAATGCGGAACCCCCATGGCACCCCGAACCCGACGCATCGAAGGCCACACCCCACACGGCGCACGAGGACGCTGCCGACCCTGCCACGACCGCGCACGCCACCGCATCGGAGGACACCGTGACTGAACACTGGTTCATCCCACGCCACGAACAACAGGAGCTCACCGACGCTCTGGGGGAAGTCCGAGACATCCTCGACGACCTCCAAGAAGCCCAGAAACCCCGCATCGCCACCGCCAACTGGAACCCCAAAGTCACCACAGGAGACCGCCCCCAACCCTTGCCGTTCAACGTCGCAGCCGTCGACGCCGCCGACAGACTCCTCATCGAACTCGAACGATGGGTGTACTGGCTCGCTGACGCACGACAGATCGCAGCACCCAACACCCACTGCGCAGGCTACGCAGACTGGCTCACACGCAACATCCTGCTCCTCGCCGCAACCCCAGGCAGCGAAGCCGCACACCACGACATCACTTCGGAAATCAGGCACGCACGCAACGCATCCGGACGCAGCCACCTCCAACCCATCCCCAAACCCAACCCCACCCGCCTCGCCCAAGCACACGCCGAACAACTCAACGCCCGAGGCATCGCCACCCTCGCCAAACACATCGGCGCCCAAGGCCTCACCATCCGCCGCATCAACCACCTCGTCGAAAAACACAAAATTACGCCGATCCGCTACGCGGACAAGAAAACCCCCATCTACACACTCGGTGACATACTCGACGCCCACTACGCCACACCCCAACGAAAGGCATCATGAAAATGGGAGCACCAAGTCCGACACCCACACTGTCCATCGAAGACATCAAGAACATGTCGAGCATGGCGATCACACGAACACAGGTTTCGCAAGCGCTCGGAATAGACCCCCGCACAGTCCGAATTGGCATCGAGGACGGCACTATCCCGTCTGTTCGGATCGGTAGACGAATCCTCATTCCTCGACTGCCGTTCCTGGCAATATTCGGAGCTGATGCATAGTTATGCACGCATGCGGATGATCATCTGATACGCTATGCGCGTACGCGACACCTGACAATCACTCGGGTGTCGCGTTTCGTCTTGCTGCACACCGCGCCCACTTCCCCCCAGGGCGCACCTTTTGAGGATGGTGCAGCAACCCCCGGAGCAGTCGCTAGCCAGCGCGCCCGGGGTTCAACTTCAGGAGGCCCAATGATCGAAACACTCCGCATCATCTGGGCACTCATCCAATACTGGATCATCTAATGCCAACCCGCGAACTACTCATCTGGGCAATCACCGGAATCTGGCGCATGTGGAGGTGGCAGTAATGCAATCACTCCAAGACCAACTCGACAAAAACGAATGGGACCTCGAACAAGCACGACGCGCAGGCAACCCAAACGCCATCGACACCCTCCTCGACCAACGCAACCGAATCCTGACAGACATCCACAACACACGCACATAACCACCCCAAACGAGGTGAACAATGCCCCGATGGGAATGGACACCCGAACAAGACTCCACACTCCGAGAACACCACGCACTCGGAAAAACCCAACAACAAGCAGCCGACCAAATCGGATGCACCAGACCAGACATCAGCCGAAGAGCAAAACGACTCGGAATACTCTGGCAAGAACCAAGCCCCGCCATCGAAGCAATGCGCCAGAAAAATGCTGACAGGTCCGCGCAGGCGCGTGCGCAACTCGCAGCCGCAGTCCTAGCCGACGCCATAAACATCCGCGAACGCATCTGGGACCAGTACACCGTCATCGTCTCCACACCACACGGGCCAGTGACCGAGATCCTCGACCTGCCAGACGCGAAAGCCGTCGCTGATTCACCGCCGCAGTCGAACGCCTCATCAAGTCCCACGAAAACCTGACCCGCATGGGTGCCGGCCAAGACGCTGACGTCGCGAAGTCGATGCTCAACGAACTGTTCGAGCAGGTGAAGAAACTAGCCGACGAAAAGGAATAACTGATGGCGCTCAACGGTCTGCGGATGTCTCAGAAGCAACTGGAGTCTTTCGCTCACGCTGATGCTGATGCCTCGAAAGGCCGAGTCAACATCTGGCACGGCGCTGTCCGATCCGGGAAAACAGTCGGATCCCTGTTGGCGTTCCTTGTCGGAGTCGCGAACGCCCCAGAACAGGGCGAGATCGTGGTCATCGGCCGGACACGCGACACCATCTTCCGGAACCTAATCGGACCGTTGCAGGACAACAACATGTACGGCGTGATGGCGCAGCATGTGCGTTACAACCGTGGCGCACCGACAGCGGACATCTTCGGGCGCACAGTGCACGTCATCGGCGCATCCGATGTTCGAGCTGAAGCAGCGATCCGCGGTATGACCGTATGCCTCGCATACGTCGACGAAACAACGCTGGTGGCCGAAGAGTTCTTCAACCAGCTCGTCGCCCGCATGTCAGTGCCAGGCGCACGGATCTTCACAACCACCAACCCTGATGGGCCAAGGAACTGGCTCAAGACCGGATACATCGACCGCGCAGACGAACGCGGGCACAAGGTGTTCCACTTCGAACTCGACGACAACCGGGCATACCTTCCAGACGGATACATCGAAGGTTTGCAGGCGCAGTACACAGGACTCTGGTACGACCGATTCATTAAAGGTTTGTGGACGATGGCGGATGGTGTCATCTACGAATCTTTCGATCCCGCACGTCATGTCGTCGACACGCTCCCCGAGATGCAACGCATCCTCGGTGTCGGTATCGACTACGGCACCACCAACCCAACCCGAGGAATCAAACTCGGCCTGGGTGTCGACAACAAGCTGTACGCAATGGCCGAATGGGCGCCAGGCTCAGGCACCACCACCGATCACTCACGCAGCCTCCGTCAGTTCATCAGCACCGATACACCCGAATACTTGTACATCGACCCCGCTGCCGCTGTCTTCAAAGTGCAGTTGCAGCGCGACGGATTCGACAACTACTTCAACGCATCGAACAAGGTCGGCGCCGGCATCGGACTCGTCGCATCCTTGTTCTCCACCGAGCAGCTACTCATCCACGCATCGTGCACCGAACTGCTCGGCGAAATACCCGGCTACGTGTGGGATGCCAAGGCTGCAGAGAAAGGGGAGGACTCACCCGTGAAACTCAACGACCATGCTGTCGACGCCCTCCGCTACGCAGTCTCAACGTCCCGCCCGATGTGGCAGGCACATATTCCAACGCTCGATGCAGCAGCGCGCCTGCCTGATGAACGAATCGAATAGGGGTGGCCGCGTGATCGAAGCGAACATGGCGTGGCCGCCGACCGCGCTGGCGAAAGTCGCCGCACGAGTCCGCGAATCACAAGTGTGGTGGGAAGGCGACGTCCTCAAACTCGACGACTTCTACCGCACCAACCCCAACCGTCGATCATTCGCGCAAGCCGGCGTCGTCGGCAAGGTCTCAGACTTCCTGTACGGGAAACCCGAGTCGGCATCGAAGCCGTCCCGGAAAATGCACGTCCCGATCCCCGCGGACATCGCGAAACTCTCGGCATCGGAACTGTTCTCCGAACCGCTGACGATCATCGACCCCACCGACAACAAGGCATTGCAAGACCGTGTGGACCTGATCTTCAACACCCCCACCTTCCACGGTGACCTGTTCACCGCTGGTGAATCAGCGTCCGCGTTGGGTGGCTGCTATCAGCGCGTGGTGTGGGATGACACGGTCGCCGACAATGCTTGGATCGACTTTGTGGATGTGGACAAGGCGATCCCCGAGTTCGCTTGGGGCCGTTGAAAGCTGTCACATTCTGGTCCGAGCTCGCGGGTTCGGATGAGCGGGACGTGTGGCGGCATTTGGAACGGTACGAGAAGGGCCGCATCCTGCACTCCCTGTACAAGGGGACACCGACGAACCTCGGTACCGTGATGGACCTTCAAGCGCACCCCGACACCAAGGGCATCGAGCTCGACAGCTTCGATGACACGGCCGGCGGATACGTCAGCCTCGGCGTCGACGAGCTCGCTGCCCGATACGTCCCGAACGTGCTCCCGAATCCCGAGTGGCGCAACGACCCCACACTGCGACACCTCGGACTGGCAGACATCCGACAGGACCTGTTCCCAATCTTCCAAGGCCTCGACCTGATCTATTCGTCGCTGCCTCGGGAGTTCCGGATCGGTCAGGCACGCATGTTCGCCTCAGAGCAGTTGCTCACCAATCACGGCGCAGGTCGCGGTGCATCGTTGCCTGAGGATCAGGAGATCTTCACGCAGGTCAATCAGGGCGTGAAGGACGGCGACGCGACTTCGATGTTCCAGTTCCATCAGCCGGCGCTGCGGGTACTTGAGCATGATCAGGGCGCGGAGTTGTTGTTGCGTCGTGTCCTGTCGACGACCGGGTACAGCCCTGTGTCGTTCGGCATGTCCGACGAGGTCGCTCAGACCGCGACAGAGGCGACGGGCAAGAAAGAGTTGACGGTCAAGACAACGAAGGGTAAGGCCCGTTATTGGGGTGCTGCTCTTGGGCCGTTGGCGACGATTTGCATGCAGATCGATGCAGTCAAGTTCCCGGCAAGGGTGTCGCTCCGGTCGAGGAGTTGGAGCTGGATTGGCCGAAGTTTGCTCGTGAGTCGGATGAGGCGAAGTCTCGGACGGTTCAGGGTTGGGCGACGGCGGATGCTGCGTCGACTCACACGAAAGTGTCGTATCTGCATGAGGATTGGGATGAGGAGCGGATCGATGAGGAAGTGAAGAAGATCGACGAAAAGAACCAGGTTCCTTCGCCGTTCGGTTCGCTTCCTCCGGATCAGAATCCTGACCCGAACATCCCGCCTGAACCGCCTGTGCCTCCTGTCGATGAGGTCAAACCCGCTGAGGAGTAGGCGATGGCGCTCGACCCGTCCGAAGCAGCAGGACTCCCCGATGAGTTGATCAACCTCTACACCGAAGCCGAGTTGGCTCTGATGTCGATGCTCGCCGAAGCGATTGTGGCGGGCATCGACACTCCAGAGTGGGAGGCTCGGCAGCCGGCGGAGATGTTGCGGTTTCGGCAGCAGGCGCAGTTGTTGGCGTTGCAGTTGCAGTCCCAGATGCCGGCGTTGGTTGAGGGTGCGGTTGCGGGTGCTGCGGAGCGTGGCCGTGAGGCTGCGGACGAGGACTTGAAGGGGTTGCCGAAGGTGCCTCCGGTTCCGCCTGTGACGCCTGCTCGGGATCGGAAGACTCGGGCCGCGATCTACGCAGGGCAGCAGGTGCTTTCCTCTGTGACTGCTCGGATTCCGGGTGCCGCGGGGGAGCTGCATTCGCAGGTGACAACGCAGATCATCGCGAGGTCATCGGGTGTCCGATCGGGTACACGCCTGGATGCAGCGCAACAAGCCCTCGACATCCTCACCAAACGTGGCGTGACCGGATTCCGGGATGCTGCCGGCCGCAACTGGTCCCTCGCCAGCTATATCGAGATGAAGTCCCGGACCATCGTCAACCAAGAGTTGATTGATGGGCATACGGATCGGATGTTGGAGCGCGGTCAAACCCTGATCGTCGTATCCAGCCACTCGAATCCGGCGCCGCAATGCCAACCCTACGAAGGGCAAGTCCTCTCGTTGGATGGCGAGGCAGGGACAGTGATCCGGCCCAACGCGACCGGCGCCGTGCAGTGAAGGTGAAGATCAAAGCCACACTGCGGGAAGCCCGCTCGAAAGGCTTCCAACACCCCAACTGCGGACACGCTGTCAGCGCGTTCATTCCTGGCGGGTCGCGGACGTTCGAGACCAGGCCGGATCCGGAAGGGTACGCGGCGACGCAGAAGCAGCGCGATATGGAACGCGCTGTGCGGGACACGAAACGGCAGCAGTCCGTCGCCATCACCCCGCAACGCAAACGCGAACTCGCCGCACTGCTGAAGCAGCAGCAAGCCGCAATCGCCGCACACACCGCGCAACACGACCTGAAACGCCGACCCAACCGCGAACGACTCGGCGCACGCTGATATATCGGGTTTTCCCAATACGCGCTGATAGATCCCCAGAGTTTCCCGCCGCATGGCGGAATCGCAGTAACCCAATAGCCCCCAGCCGCACGGCACCCAGGGGCCAATGCGCATGGCACAAGGAGAGAACAATGCGCGTCCAACGATCCGTCATCGCACCCGAACCGTTCGACATGTTTACTCGAGCATCCCGTTGGCCTTCCCGCCAGCACCCTCGACGCGACCCCGAAGGACACCCCCAAGGTGGCGATCCGGTCGATCCTCCCGCCGACCCAGTCGATCCCGCAGACCCGCCGGCCGATCCGCCACAGGATCCGGCCGACCCGCCCGCCGACGTGGACTGGAAGAAGGAATCGCGCAAGCACGAAGCGGAAGCGAAGAAGAACCGCGCTGCCGCCGCCGAGTTGGAGAAGATCAAGGCATCGAAGCGGACCGCCGAGGAGAAGCAGCGAAGGAAGCAGCCGACGCCAAGGCTGACGCCGAAGCCGCACGCGCTGAAGCCGCACGCGAACGCGCAGCCCGCAAATACGGACTGTCCGACGAAGACCTCGACTTCCTCGAAGGCGTACCAGCCGACAAGTTCGACGCCAAAGCGAAAGCACTCTCCGAACGCATCAAAGCTGCCGCACCCGCCGGCAAGTCCGGACTCCCCGCAGGCGGCGCAAAAGAAAAAACCAAATCCACAACGCTCAGCGGCTCCATCGCCGCCCACTACTCCTAGGAGCCTCCCATGGCTGTAACCCTCGCAGAATCCAAGCTCAACGCCCAGGAAGACTACGATCCCGCTGTCATCGACGAATTCCGCAAGGAATCCGCCGTCCTCGACTCGCTGATCTTCGATGACGCTGTCTCCCCGACAGGTGGAGGCACACTCGACTACGGCTACCGGCGCCTGCTGACGCAGCCCACCGCCGCGACCCGCGCCTACAACACCGAGTACACCCCGCAGAACGTCACCACCGAGAAGAAGAGCATCACGCTCGCCGTCCTCGGTGGATCGTTCGAGGTGGACCGTGTGCTCGCGAAGCTCGGCCCCGCCGCGTCCTCGAACATCGCGTTGAACGTGTCGCAGAAGGTGAAGGCCGCGACCACCAAGTTCAACGACGAACTGATCAACGGTGACGTTGCAGTCGACGCCAACGGCTTCGACGGCCTCGACAAGGCCCTTACCGGGTCCTCGACGGAGTTCCGGGCAAGCTCGGTCACCAACTGGACCGACTGGGACACAGTGCCTTCCGCGGTGAACAAGGCTCTCGATGACATCGACGAGTGGCTGTCGCTGCTCGACGGCATCCCGACCGTTGTCCTCGGCAACCAGAAGGCGTTGGCGCGTGTCCGTGCCGCTGCACGCCGCTCCGGCATGTACACGAAGGACCCCATCGAGGGCCTGATCGGTGCGAACGGCCGGCCGATCAATCGTGAGTCGTACGGTGGCATCACGTTCGTCGACCCGGGTAACCAGGCTGGTACGAACAACCCGATCATCCCGATCGAGGCTCGCACTGTCGGTACCGCTCAGACCGGCCTGACTGACCTGTTCGCGTACCGTGTCGGCCTCGACGGCTTCCACGGTGTGTCGACTGTCGGTGGCCAGATCGTTCAGACGTGGCTGCCTGACTTCTCCACTGCTGGTGCGGTGAAGAAGGGTGAGGTCGAGCTCGGCCCGGTTGTTGCGCTTTGAAGGCCACCAAGGCTGCGTCGGTGTTCCGCAACATCAAGGTTCAGTAGTGGCGACCGTGAAGACCCCCGTAGAGGGGTACAACGGCAAGGTCGCTGGCGTGAACTTCGTGGACGGTGTGGGTGAGACGGATGACGCGAATGCGTTGGCGTACTTCACCCGTCATGGTTACAAGGGTGTCGGAGACTGTGAAGCGGGGCGCCCGGAAGCCCGCCGAGGACTGATCTACCTGATGCCCACCCCCGAGTCGCCTTCCTGTGCGGCTCGGGGCTGGTGGGGACCAAATGCTTGGTGGTTGGTGCGTTTCTACGTGCCCGGCAACGGCTCATAGACCCACGTTTAAGACCGCTTGAGGGGTTCACCGCCGGGTTCCTTTCCCCCTTGCAGCAGCGTATAAACATCTCGGTATGACCGAGATGGTCTGCGCGCCAACCATCAACACCCCGAGGAGTTTTCGTGTCTGATCTACCCACCACGTTCAAGCGACGGGACTTGATGGCCGCGCTTGAACTGCTCGGCATCCCATCTGCGGGTACACGCCGTGTCCAGATCTTTCCGGATTGCATCATCGTGGAGCAGTTGCGGCGCGACGCGTCCGGTTCCCTGTTCTCGGCTGGGGCCGACATCGCCACAGTCAAGACGGTCATCGGCTTGGAGAAGGAGTAACCGTGCTCGTCTATGCCGATGCTGACAACCTGGCCGCGTGGCTCGGTGAGCCCGCACCCGACAACGCAACCTCACTCCTACGCCACGCATCATCGAGGGTCGCGAACGCATGCCGCTGCGACATCTACGACACCCAGCCGAGCGGCCTCCCGTCGATGACGACATCCGGGAAGCGTTGCGCGACGCAACGTGCGCGCAGGCGGAACGGTGGAAGGAACTGAAGGTGGATCCGGCTGCTGGTGCCGGCGGTTTCGATGTGCAGATCACATCATCCAGCATTGACGGTTCGTCGTTGTCGACGACTGCTGCGACGGTGGACGCTGCCCGCGCCGAAGCGTTGGACGGACTATGCGAACTGTCCGTGTCGATCCTGCGGAATGCGGGTCTCGCTAGTTCGTTGGTGAGGTCGTCGTGAGCATGGCGGACATCATCGCGGCGCAGTGGTTCGTGTGGCAGTATCGGTGAAGCGGCATGCGGGCGAAGGACCCTACGAACCGGCATTCGATCCGGCGGTGACTGTGCTCGGGAAGATCACCACGAAACGCAAGTTGGTGCGCGCTGCTGATGGTTCCGAGGTCATTTCGGAGGCCCGCGTGAGTATGCATGTCAACACTGCACTGATTCCTGTCGGCTCGTTGGTGACTTTTCCGCCCGAGTTTGGTGGACGCACGGCTGTGGTGTTGGCGGAGCAACGCCATGACGACGGCAACGGTTTTGACCCCCAACTTCTACAGCATCGACCTCACCTAGGAGCGTGCTCGTGATCATGCCGTATCCAGTCGAGTTGTACGACGGATGTCCATGCTTCACATGCCTGGGATTCATCGGGCACCAATGGAAGATGCCACTCTGCCCGACTTGTGGGAATAAGCGGTGCGCGGGCGCTAATCACCATTCACGCCATCCAGACCCTTCCGAGGTGAGCTTGTGAGTACTGCTCTGAACTTTCCGATCGAGCCAGTCCGCTCCGCCATCACCGACGGATTGCACGCTGCCGCTGAAGTCATCAAGCAGGAAGCGATCGAACGGGCACCGAAAGAGACCGGGTATCTGCGGAACACTGCGGCGACTGCGGCTGAGGGGTTGGAAGCTGCTGTCGGCTTCGACGGACCGTATGCCGTAAAGCAGCACGAGGAACTCGGTTATCACCATCAGGATGGTGAGGCGAAGTACCTCGAAAACGCTGTCATCGCAACGAGGGAAGTTGTCGGGCAGATCCTCGCGGAATCGATACGGAGGCAACTCGGATGACACTCGTTCGGGCACCGGACACCGTCGAACTCCTCGAAGCCCTCGCCCAACACCTCACCAACCTCGGACTCGCACGCTACGCACCGAACGGAATCTACGTCGGCGAAGGCCTCCCGCGATCTCTTCGGACAACTCCCCGACAAACCAGACACGGCGATCCTCCTCAACAGCTACAACGACGACCGGACACGGGACGCAGCAACCCCCGACTACTACGTCCAACTCCGATTCAGGACCGCCGGCCGTGACCCTCGCACCGTCAACAGGTTGGCCGACAGCGTGTTCCGCGCCCTCGACGACAGGCTGCATGAGCGCAGCAACACAGTTTGGGCGGGCGTCAACATCCTGTCCTGCATCCGGCACATCGTCGGCCCCATCGCCCCGGATGCGAACAACCGCTACACCGCCCCGATTCATACACCATCACCACAAACCCAGGAGCAATTACATGACCACACCACTCGCACCCCCCAACAGCCAGTCCCTCGCATCCGCTCTCGGACGCGACTGGGTACTCCGAGTCCGCGAACTCGGCGGCTCCGAGTCCGATTGGCTCTTCGTCCGCGGATGCTCCTCACTCTCGCCGATCTTCGAAGGCGCAGAACAGGATGCCTCCGACATCGACGGCGAAGGCTACGACTCCTCGGTCGTGACCGGACTCTCGTGGCGCGTCGAAGGTGGCTGCAAGCGCAAGGGCGAAGCAACTGCCGGGTTCGTTGACGACCCGGGCCAGGCGCTGCTTCGACGCAAGGGCCGCAAGACCGGCATCGACAACATGGTGGAATTCCAGATCTACCGTCGCGACGATCTCCCCGATGCATACAAGGGCTCCGGACCGGTCATCTGGAAGGACAACGCTGCCGGTGATCCGAAGGCGTTGCAGGATGCGACCTTCACCTTGAAGGGCAACGGCAAGCCTGAGGACATCGCTAAGCCGACTGGCACTCCGTTGCCGACCGCGAAGGTCATCACGTTGCCTGCCGGCCTGACTGGCGGTACGTGGTCGCTGACTGTTGGTTTCCGCTACGGCATCGGGCCTCGCGCACAATGTCGCATCGTCGGCCGTGCAGACCGCTGTTCTCGCGCTGGCGGGCGTCCCTTCGGGTACCACGGTGACGGGCTCGGCTGGTGGACCCTACACAGTCACCTTCGCTGGTCCTGTCGGCGCGGTCTCGGCATCCGGTTCGAGCCTGACTCCCGCCGGAACTGTCTCCGTCTCCTAACCAGCACCTCTTCTGAAAGGTTGCACTTGTATGCGTGACCTCGCAGAACTCATGGACCCGGAACTCGTCCTGCCTATCGGTGGGCGCGAGTTCCGGGTCTCATGCAGTGCCCGCCAAGGGCTACACCTCGTTCAACTGTTGAACGAGAAACCACGGCTGTCGGATGAGCAGGAACGCGACGAGATTGTGTTCGCTCTCGGTGACACCTATGAGCAGATGACTGAGGCTGGTGTGTCGTGGCCGAAGATCGCTGTCGCCGGCCGTGTCGTCATGGCGCACTACGGTTTGAGTCCTGAGGCTGGCCGCATGGTGTGGGAGTCGGCTGGTGGAGTCTTGGCGGGAAATCCCCTGCCCCCACCCCCGAACCAATCGAGAGTGGGGGCGACCCTAGCCCGCAAGATCTTTCAGCCCCGGGAACCTATGGACCCGGATGATCCTGGCGGCGGCCCGTACGACGAAGTAACCGGCGTCCGCGACTGGTACAACCCGACACCCGGCAAACCCGCGTCCGACGAAACCGTTGATCGGCCGTGGACTGATGTCCTCAACCACTGGCACGCAATCGAACTCGACCTCGACGCCAACGGTCACGACATCGAATCCGGTCTCCTCGACGCCCGCACGTGGCGGTGGCTGAAACTGCGCATCGACCACTACGCATCCACCCCCGGCACCAACCTCTGGGACGCCCTACACCCGAAAGCGGGCTAGATGAGGTTCATGGCTGCGTCGATTGCGGCGCGTACCCCTGCCTTGTAAGAGCGCTGGGTTGCATCAGTCCCGGTGATCCAGGCTTGAGCAGCAGGGCCTGACATCTGTTCATTCGGGAGAACTTCGACAGTGTCAGTTTCTGTGACATCGGATATCAGTTCGATGGGGCTGACCTCTAGCGCCTTGGCGACGATGAACAGTTCGTGCCACGGTTATTGACTTTCGTCTTCCTCCTTCGAGGTTGGCGAGAGTTGTTCGGATGGTCGGGTATCCGAGTTCTGTGCAGGCGTTGGCCAAGTCTTGGTAACTCATGCCAAGGGCAGTTCGACGCTCCCCGATGCGCGTCACGATGGTGTGCGTAATTCTTTCAGGCCACTCCATATCGTTCATAAATACTGACTATACCCGAAAGGCCAGTGATGGCTTTACAAGGATTTGGATACTTTCTTCGACCGGATCTGCACCTGCCGATCCGCGGGAAGACGTACACGGTGCCCGCACCCGGCGCACCAGAGGCCGCACGGCTACGGAAGCAGGTCATCGCGG
>CAXIUU010000021.1:0-22576 GCA_964035525.1 Porites cylindrica
TTTATTGTCATTCTTAACAGCTGTTGTGTTGCCTGGAGGTAATTATGGTCTATTACATTACTAGATTTCTGAAATATTCCATCCATTTACCTGTCTACATAACATTTCCTTCACTGCACAAACAAACAAGAGCTTGTCCTTCGCCCGACAGGCTATGATCACCATCGTGCTACGCGCGTAGGCTTTGTCGGCACCTGGCGCTACAAGTACAACAGTCTGCGGCAAGCTCTAGGCCTCTGGTATCGAAACGACAGCCATCGCAAACTTTTAACTCCATCAATAATTATCATATCAACCCTTGACGTTAATTTGTCATTTGGAGCTGTGTGTGCGCAAGATCGGGCAACTTATCATAAATTGGTTTAGTTATTATTTGCTCAAAAAGTGGAGGAATTCAGTGTGCAGCTAGGTTCCGGTTTTAGGAATTTTCATTCTTTTTGAGGTACGATTTGAAGTTTTTATCTGTGTCAGGCAGATAAGTAACATTCTCTCTTCTGTTCAGTTGTAACAGGTAGGATGCCACTGCAGGAACTGTTGTTGTGTGTTGTGGTCTAGCTGTCAAGTGCATCGATCAAGGATTGAGCAGGGTTCAAAGGCAAATTTGGGGACCAAAACAAGAGGAAGAGAGAAATACATAACCAGATGCATGTAGTAAAATTAATAATCATTGAATTTTTTATAGTGAAAACAATACTGCATAACTGAATTGAGTAAACAAGAACAGTTATTTTACATTTTGCTCCCTGGTCTACATCATCATCATCATCATCATCATTATTATTATCACTAAATTTATTATTCAGCAGGGCTTTACATCTAGGTCGCAAGCATAGGTTACATTCAACAGGTCAAGAGTACAGGTCATTGCTCCATCCATAACTTACCAAACCACACGGATTCCCCTCTACCTGATAGACCTTTTGAGCATTCCGCTCCAGTGAGCAGACATAAAAAACTAGGTCAAGGCTCGGGTGGACAATTTCATACAAATCACTGTCACTTTTAATGCAATTCATGTATGTGGCATGTACCATGCTTACCTGTGAAGAAGTGACCTAGGGTAAATTTAATAAAGCTTTTACAAGTGTGATTCACAAGTGTAGCTATTGTTTTCAGACTCTCTTAAGACAATGGCTACACTTTTAAATTGCAGGTGTAAAAGTTTTATTAAATTCACCCCTGTATTTCCAACCCAGCACCAGAATATACACTTTATTATTATTATTATTATTATTATTAACAAGCTGCACTTACATAAAGTCCAATACCGCCCGCAAATAGCAGGTGCTAGTCGAGGCGGGCGGAGATAATAGGTACAGCAGTCAGTAATAAGTAATGGTAACAGGACTGAGTGGAGCCCAATTCGGTCTGTAATCATACGAGTGATTAACAAAATCGGACGACCGCGTAGCGGGAGTCCGATTTGTTTAATCACGAGTATGATTACAGACCGAATTGGACGACGCGAAGTTCTGTTACCAATTAATCATAACTTTAACAAAATTTGTGATACAATAGGCTATTTTTTAAACCAAAACACAAGAAATTCGAAATTTTGTTTTGCTAGCAGTGAAAAAAAAGCCATTTAAGCGCGCGCGTGATGGCGCGTACTGTCCTATTAAACTGTCCAATTAAGGCTGAAATCAGGGCAGTTGAGAGCCAATCAGATTTGACAATTTTGTTATAGTTATGATTATTAAATAAATAGATTTCGATTGTTGTTGTTGAAATAAAGACTGGTGTCAAAATCTATTTCAAAAGGAGCGTGTGCTTTTTTCCTTTGTCTTTGGGCATTAAAACAGGACACTTCAACCTCCATATATTAACAAGGAGTCATTCCACTGGGTTTTTTTGGTTTTTTGAGGTTCCACTGTATTAAAGATGTTTAGAAACGACAACAATTTAGGGAACCCAGATTGGCGAGTTCGCGGGGTCTTATTTTCGCGATTTAAACACGCACATTTTCTGTGATTCGTAGTTACTTTGCTCCAATCGCCAAAAAGGCGAAATTTTTTGCCAATAAGTTTTTTAATTTTAGAGCGCTTGGTTTAGTTAGCCAATAGGATTGGCGCTATGCGGTAGTCCGCAGACACAAGTATCGCTTTGTTGATAAAATGGCGGAGGTGCTGTAGTATATTTGAGTACAGACGTCGAAGACTTGCAGTTTAAGATTCATGGAACCTTTTCAGGCTTTTTCTGGCAAACAGACAGAACACGATCAGTCGATGTTCTATTGGAAGATCGTAAGTGCTTGTCAAATGTCCGAGGGATTTTTGTCCCGCGTACATCAGTATTTTGATAGACGTAAACGAAACGGAAACCTAATTTTTATCTTCATAGGGGAAAGGTTAGCAAAACGAACACCGAAGAATAAAGCCAAATAGGCTGATTTACCAAGCAAGTTACGTTCTGAAATTTCCATAGTCGTGAAAAAATTTGCAGTGCTGTTTAATCTTAAATTTATGACATATGCCTTAAGTTATTGCTTCTTGGCGGTTTCAAAATCCCTTTTCTTCTTCTATTCTCCCATGATAACGTGACTGCATAAGTGTATAGATCTAGAGCCACACATATTTAAAATTGAGGGTGAATAACTGACTGGATGGATTCAGTCTTTTGATATAATGGCGGAACCCTAACCCTAACCCTAACCCTAACCCTAACCCTAACCCTAACCCTAACCCTAACCCTAACCCTAACCCTAACCCTAACCTAACCCTAACCCTAACCCTAACCCTAACCCGGTTAGGGTTAGGGTTAGGGTTAGGTTAGGGTTAGGGTTAGGGTTAGGGTTAGGGTTAGGGTTAGGGTTAGGGTTAGGGTTAGGGTTAGGGTTAGGGGTTAGGGTTAGGGTTAGGGTTAGGGTTAGGGTTAGGGTTAGGGTTAGGGTTAGGGCTATCTTCATAGGCAATTTCCTGACGGAAGACTATGCATTTTCCTGACGCGGTGCATTTTCCTGACGGAAGACTTTGCACTTTCCTGACGCGGATGCATTTTTTTGACGCGGGACGTGCATTTTTCTGACGTTGGATGCATTTTTTTGACTCAAGCTAAAAAGGCCTTTAAAATAGGGCGACCCGTACTTTTTTCACTTGAGATACGTTTTTAGTTAATTATTAACTGGTTTTGAGTGTATTTTCTTAAATTTAACAATTTTTGGAGTGTGTCAGAAGAATGCATGTTCTTCCTCGTTTTTGTAAATTTGCTTATTTCTTGCGACGTTTGAAGTGATCTCTTGGGGAGTTGTGTTGTATTGGTCTAATTGGTCTAAAATATTTATTGCTGACTTAAAATATTTTTATATGTTTGTTTTTTCGAGTATTTTAGCATTTTTGGCGAAAATTTCATTTGCCATCTTTAAAAGCTTATGACTCGGTCATTTTGTGGTTTATTTTAATAATTTTTTCAGGCTGTGCTTACAATTAAACAATCTATTCGTTTCTTTTTTCAAAAATTACTATTTTTTACCCTGTCAGGAAGAATGTTGCATATATTAATTGACAGCTGTCAATCAAATCTGGATGACGTCACATTGACTACCAGCGATCAATTTTGATATTAAAATTTAGGTAATAAATCAATCCACCTTCCTGTTAAGTTTCATGATTTTAACTTTAAAGGAAAATGAATTACAGCCATGTATAGGTAACAGGTATTTGCAAATTAACCATTTTCCCCAAAACTTCATAACTCTTAAATCGTTTGCTAGAACTGAGCAATTTTCTCAGAATCATCTTGTTTTGTTGTTTACAAACATTTAAAATACTTTTAGATATATTTTATCACAGATTAAACGAGTGTTTACTCCAAAAAAGAGTATGAACTCTCTTGCCTACTTTCTTTGTGGTAGGCTTATCAACAAACGAAAATAGATTAAAATATCTTTCGCCCTTTTCATTAGAATTTGTTGAAATGTTTTTGAGGGTGTTGTCTTGGTATTTTTCTTTGGCCTGAGAAGTTTCAAGGAGCCCTGAAAAATTTTCCTCGCTGTTTTTTGAATTTTTATCCAGAAGGATTTCGGGTCAAAATTTTAAACTTTTTCTAAGTGTGTGTATGGTCAAAATGAACCTGGAAGTGATGTTTCGTAATGTTGTACATTGTTTACAAGGTCATGTTGACCATATCTGGATATTATAAATCTAACCGGCTCCCATTTTTGATTTTCTCCGAAGGGGTTGGCCTATGATTTGGGGTCAAAATTTCCAATTTCACCTAAGTTTGTCTATAGTCAAATTCGACCTGGAAATGATGTTTGCTGAATTTTTAGGGTGAAATCAAAATGATTCTGACTATATATGAGTATGTCAAATTTGAGCAGCCGCCACATTGGATTTCTTCCAAACGGATTAGCCTATGATTTTGGGTCAAAATTTCAAATTTCTTCAAAGTTTGTATATGGTCAAACTGGACCTGAAAATGATGTTTGGTGATGATTTAAAGTGAAATCAAAGAGATTCTAACCATATACGAGGATGTCAAATTTGAGCAGCCGCCATCTTGGATTTTTTCCAAAGGGGTTAGCCTATGATTTTTGGTCAAAATTTCAAATTTCCTGTAAGTTCATGTATGGTAAAATTGAAAGGTTATAACTGGGTAATTTCTCGGTTTATTTTAACTCTTTCATTCTATACCTAAAACTAAACGATCTACTCATTGCTATTTTCAAAAAGCACGACTTTTGCCATGTCAGCAAAAATCTCCACATATCTTGATTGACAGCTGTCAATCAAATCTGCCGGACGTCACTTTAAAGAGCAGCAATCAAAATTGACATTAAAATTTACGTAATGAATCAAGCCACATTCCTGCCAAGTTTCATGATTTTAGCCCTAAAGGAAAACGAATTAAAGCTATGTAAAGGTCGCAGATATTTGCAAATTGACCACTTTCCCCCATAAAATCGTAGCTCTGAAATCCTTTCGTAGAACTGAGCTATTTCTTCAGAATCATTTTGTCTTGTTGTATACTAAAAATTCCAATGCTTTTAAATATATTTTATCACAGAATAAACGTGTATTCACTCCAACCAAGAGTATGCATTCTCCTGCCACAATGCAACTTCCTGCCAGCACTTTCCTGACGGAAGACGATGCACTCCCCTGACGCTGATGCACTTTCCTGACGAGAGCCGAGAAAAGGCCTTTAAAATAAGGAAAAAGTAATTTTGTTATCTGGAATTATCTTTTTACTCCATTGTAGGCTGTTTGTAAAACGCTTTTCCAATTTTTTGTGAAAACTGAGATTAGGTTTCGGTTCGCCTACCTTCTTTGTTGATTTGCCTACTTTCTTAGTGGTAGGCTTATCAACAAACGAATATAAAGTAAAATATCTTTGGCACTTTTCTGTAAATTTGTTGTAATGCTTTTGGGGATATTATCTTAGTATTTTTCTTTAGCCTGAACAGTTTCAAGGAGCCCAACTCAAATTTTGTTTGTCTTTTTTTGAATTTTTTCTAGAGGAATTTTGGGTCAAAATATTCAAGTTTGTCTAAGTGTATGTATGGTCAAAATGGACCTGGAAGTGATGTCTGGTGATGTTGAAGACTGTTGACAAGGTCATGTTGACCGTATTTGAAGATGATAAATTTAGCCAGCCGCCATCTTTCACTCCAAAGGGAAGAGCCTACGATTTTGGGTCAAAATTTCAAATTTCTTCAAAGATTGTATATAGTCAAATTGAACCTGGAAATGATGTTTGGCGATGTTTTAGAGTGAAATCAAAGTGATTCTTTCCATACATAAAGATGTGAAATTTCAGCAGCCGCCATCTTGGATTTTTTCCAAAGGGGTAAGCAATATGATTTGGGGTCAAATTTTCAAATTTCTTAAAACTTTGTAGATGGTCAAATGTGACCTACAAATGATGTTTTTGATGTTTTCGAGTGAAATAAAATTCATTCTGGCAAAATATGAAGATATCAAAATTGATCAGCCGTCATCTTGGATTATTTTCAAAGGGGTTGGTTTTTGATTTTGGGTCAAAATTTCAAATTTCTTTAAAGTTTGTAAATGGTCAAATTGACCCTGAAAATGATGTTTGGTGATGTTTTAAAGTGACATCAAAGTGATTTTGACCATATATGACTATGTCAAATTTGCGCAGCCGCCATCTTGGATTTTTTCCAAAGGGGTTAGCCTATGATTTAGGGTCAAAATTTCAAATTTCTTTAAACTTTGTATATTGTTAAATTGAACCTGGAAATGATGTTTGTTGATGTTTTAACGTAAAATCAAAGTGATTCTGACAAAATATGAACATGTCAAATTTGAGTAGCCGCCATCTTGGATCTTTTGCAAAGGGGTTAGCCTAGTATTTTGGGTCAAAATTTCAAATTTCCTGGAGGCTTTTACATTTTCAAATTCGACCTCGAAATGACGTTTGGTGATGTTTTAGAGTGAAATCAAAGGCATTCTGGCCACATATGAGTATAAGAAGGATGTTTGGCGATACTTTAGAGTGTAATCAAAGTCATTCTAAGATTGATGATGAATCAAGAAAAAGAAAGGTAAGTGAGTTGTCTTGGTAATAATTACAAAGAAGTAAACAAGACAGTGAGGATGATAATGATGATTAAAGAGTACAGAAATGTTTTTGGTAAATAAATTATCTTTGTAATTTCAAAGAAGGCGACAAGACAGTGAAGATGATGATGATTCAAGAATACAGAAATACTATTGGTAAGTAAACTATCTTGCTAATTTCAAGGAAGGCAGCAACAAAGTGAGGTTGATGATGATTCAAGAATACAGAAATGTTTTTGGCAATGAAATTATCTTGGTAATTTAAACGAAGGCAACAACAAAGTGAGGTTGATAATGGTTCAAGAATACAGAAATATTATTGGTAATTAAATTATCCTGGTAATTTTAAAGAAGGATACAACAAAGTGAGGTTTATGATGATTCGAGAATACAGAAATTTTATTCGTAAGTAAATTATCTTGGTAATTTCAACGAAAGCAACAACAAAGTGAAGTTGATGATGATTCAAGAATAGAGAAATGGTATTGGTAATTAAATTAATTTGGTATTTTCAAAGAAGGCGACAAGACAGCGAGAATGATGATTCAAGAATACAGAAATACTATTGGTAATAAAATTATCTTGGTAATTTCAAAGAAGGATACAACAAAATGAGGTTTATGATGATTCAAGAATACAGAAATTTTATTCGTAAGTAAATTATCTTGGTAATTTCAACGAAAGCAACAACAAAGTGAAGTTGATGATGATTCAAGAATAGAGAAATGTTATTGGTAATTAAATTAATTTGGTATTTTCAAAGAAGGCGACAAGACAGCGAGGATGATGATGATTCAAGTATACAGAAATGCTATTGGTAATTAAATTATCTTGGTAATTTCAACGAAGGCAACTACGAAGTGAGGTTGATGATGATTCAAGAATACAGAAATTTTATTGGTAATTAAATTATCTTGGTAATTTCAACGAAAGCAACAACGAAGTGAGGTTGATGATGATTCAAGAATACAGAAATGTTATTGGTAATTAAAAGGGTTTTTTATTTCAAAGAGGGCCACAAGTCAGCGAGGATGATGATGATTCAAGAATACAGAAATGATATTGGTAATTAAATAATTAGTTTGGTAATTTCAAAGAAGGCCACAAGACAGCGAGGATGATGATGATTCAAGTATACAGAACTGCTATTGGCAATTAAATTATCTTGGTCATTTCAACGAAGGAAACAACGAAGTGAGGTTGATGATGATTCAAGAATACAGAAATGTTATTGGCAATTATATTATCTTGGTAATTTCAACGAAGGCAACAACGAAGTGAGGTTAATGATGATTCAAGAATACAGAAATTTTATTGGTAATTAAATTATCTTGGTAATTTCAACGAAAGCAACAACGAAGTGAGGTTGATGATGATTCAAGAATACAGAAATGTTATTCGTAATTAAATTAGTTTTTTATTTCAAAGAGGGCCACAAGTCAGCGAGGATGATGATGATTCAAGAATACAGAAATGATATTGGTAATTAAATTAGTTTGGTAATTTCAAAGAAGGCCACAAGACAGCGAGGAATGATGATGATTCAAGTATACAGAAATGCTATTGGTAATTAAATTATCTTGGTAATTTCAACGAAGGAAACAACGAAGTGAGGTTGATGATGATTGAAGAATACAGAAATGATATTGGTAATTAAATTAGTTTGGTAATTTCATAGAAGGCCATAAGACAGCGAGGTTGATGATGATTCAAGAATACAGAAATGTTATTGGTAATTAAATTAGTTTGTTTAGTTCAAAGAAGGCCACAAGACAGCGAGGAAGGATGATGATTCAAGTATACAGAAATGCTATTGGTAATTAAATTATCTTGGTAATTTCAAAGAAGGCAACAACGAAGTGAGGTTGATGATGATTCAAGAATACAGAAATGTTATTGGTAATTAAATTATCTTGGTAATTTCAAAGGCTACAACAAAGTGAGGTTTATGATAATTCAAGAATACAAAAATTTTATTGGTAAATAAATTATCTTTGTAATATTTACTTAATATACTCGAGTCACACAATGAAATATGATCCTGGCGACAACGAACCAGGCTGGTAACTTGGCGAGACCCTCTGAATGGCTTTTGGTAGAGCGTAGTAGCACTATCAAGTCTCAGAATAATACCCTCACTGTCCAACATTAACGTGAGGGGGGGGGACCAGGAAACCAACCCCTTGTTATGCAATGATAGAAAAAAAGGTAAGGCTCAGAGAGGTCATATATGGCCGAGATCATTTTAGAACTATTTCAAAGCATCAACAATTTCAAAGCATCAAGTCCATTTTGACCACAGACAAAGTTACAAGAAATTTGAAATTTTTTACCCAAAATCATGGGCTAACCCCTTTGGAAAAAATCCAAGATGGCGGCTGATCAAATTTGACATACTCATATATGTTCAGAATTACTTTTATTTCACTCTAAAACATCACCAAACATCATTTCGAGGTCGAGTTTGAAAATATAAAAACTGACGCAAGCGGAAAGAAAGCCTTTTTAAAATCGAGAAAAATTATTTTTAATTATCCTTTTGTTCCAATATTGACTGTTTGTGAAACGTTTTCCTCATTTTTTTGTGAAAACTCAGATTAGGTTTAGGTTCGCCTACCAACTTTGTTGATTTGCCTACTTTCTCTGTTTCCTTCTTTCAATCTTGGATTTTTCCGAAAGGGGTTAGCCTATAATTTTGGGTCAATAATTATAATTTCTTCAAAGATTGTATATAGTCAAATCGGTCCTAGAAATCATGTTTGTTGACTTTTTAGAGTGAAATTAAAGTGATTCTAACGGTTTTTATATGAAGATCTCGAATCTGATCAGCCGCCATCTTTGATTTTTTCAAAAGGGGTTAGCCTATGATTTTGGGTCCAAATTTCAAATTTCTTAAAACTTTGTATATGGTCAAATGTGACCTAAAAATGATGTTTGTTGATGTTTTAGAGTGAAATAAAATTCATTCTGACAAAATATGAAGATATCAAATTTGATCGGTCGCCATCTTGGATTTTTTCCAAAGGGGTTGGCCTATGATTTTGAGTCAAAATTTCAAATCTCTTTAAAGTCTGTAAATGGTCAAATCGACCCTGGAAATGATCTTTGGTGATGTTTTAAAGTGATATCAAAGTGATTTTGACCATATATGACTATATCAAATTTGCACAACCCCCATCTTAGATTTTTTCCAAAGGGGTTAGCCTATGAATTTGCGTCAAAATTTCAAATTTCTTTAAACTTTGTATATGGTCAAATTGAACCTAAAAATGATGTTTGTTGATGTTTTAACGTAAAATCAAAGGGATTCTGACAAAATATGACCGTGTCAAATTTCATCAGCCGCCATTTTGGATTTTTTTCAAAGGGGTTAGCCAATGATTTTGGGTCAAAATTTCAAATTTCTTCAGAATTTTTATATAGTCAAATTGGACCTCGAAATCATGTTTGGTGATGTTTTAGAGTGAAATGAAAGTGATTCTGACGAAATATGAGGATGTCAGATTTGATCAGCCGCCATCTTTGATTTGTCTAAAGGGGTTAGCCTATGATTATGGGTCAAGACTTCAAATTTCTTCAAAGTTTGTGGATAGTCAAATTGGACCTAGAAATCACTTTTGTTGATGTTCTAGAGAGAAATCAAAGTGATCCTGACGATATATGAGGATGTCAAATTTGATCAGCCGCCATCTTGGATTTTTTTCCAAAGGAGTTAGCGTTTGATTTTGGGTCGAAATATCAAATTTCTTTAAAGTTTGTATATAGTCGAATTGAACCTAAAAATAATATTTGTTGATGTTTAAGAGTAAAATTAACGTGATTTTGACGATATATGAAGATGTCAAATTTGATCAGCCGCCATCTTGGATTTTTTTCAAAGGGCTTAGCCTACGATTTTGGATCGAAATTTCAAACGTCTTCAAAGTTTGTATATGGTAAAATTGGACCTGAAAATGATGTTTGTTGATGTTTTAACGTAAAATCAAAGTGATTCTGACAAAATATGAACATGTCAAGTTTGATCAGCCGCCATCTTGGATTTTTTCTAAAGGGGTTAGCCTGTGATTTTGGGACAAAATTTCAAATTTCTTCAGAATTTTTATGTAGTCAAATTGGACCTAGAAATCATGTTTGTTGATGTCTTAGAGTGAAATTAAAGAGATTCTAACGATATATGAAGATGTCAAATCTGATCAGCCGCCATCTTGGATTTGTCTAAAGGGGTTAGCCTATGATTGTGGGTCAAGACTTCAAATTTCTTCAAAGTTTGTGGATAGTCAAATTGGACCTAGAAATCACTTTTGTTGATGTTCTAGAGTGAAATCAAAGTGATCCTGACGATATATGAGGATGTCAAATTTGATCAGCCGCCATCTTGGATTTTTTTCCAAAGGGGTTAGCCTATGATTTTGGGTCGAAATATCAAATTTCTTTAAAGTTTGTATATAGTCAATTTGAACCTAAAAATAATATTTGTTGATGCTTAAGAGTAAAATTAACGTGATTTTGACGATATATGAAGATGTCAAATTTGATCAGCCGCCATCTTGGATTTTTTCCAAAAGGGTTAGCCTATGATTTTGGGTCGAAATTTCAAACGTCTTCAAAGTTTGTATATGGTCAAATTGGACCTGAAAATGATGTTTGTTGATGTTTTAACGTAAAATCAAAGTGATTCTGACAAAATATGAACTCGTTAAGTTTGATCAGCCGCAATCTTGGATTTTTTCTAAAGGGGTTAGCCTGTGATTTTGGGACAAAGTTTCAAATTTCTTCAGAATTTTTATATAGTCAAATTGGACCTAGAAATCATCTTTGTTGATGTCTTAGAGTGAAATTAAAGAGATTCTAACGATATATGAAGATGTCAAATCTGATCAGCCGCCATCTTGGATTTGTCTAAAGGGGTTAACCTATGATTGTGGGTCAAAACTTCAAATTTCTTCAAAGTTTGTGGATAGTCAAATTGGACCTAGAAATCACTTTTGTTGATGTTCTAGAGTGAAATCAAAGTGATCCTGACGATATATGAAGATGTCAAATTTGATCAGCCGCCATCTTGGATTTTTTTCCAAAGGGGTTAGCCTATGATTTTGGATCGAAATTTCAAACGTCTTCAAAGTTTGTATATGGTCAAATTGGACCTGAAAATGATGTTTGGTGATGTTTTAAAGTGAAATCAAAGTGATTCTGATCATATTCGAAGATGTCAAATTTGTGCAGCCGCCATCTTGGATTTTTTCCAATAGGGTTAGTCTATGAATTTGGGTCAAAATTTCAAATTTCTTTAAACTTTGTATATGGTCAAATTGAACCTGGAAATCATGTTTGTTGATGTTTTTACGTAAAATCAAAGTCATTCTGACAAAGTATGAACGTGTGAAATTTGATCAGGCGCCATTTTGGATTTTTTTTAAAAGGGGTTAGCCTATGATTTTGGGTCAAAATTTCAAATTTCTTCAGAATTTTTATATAGTCAAATTAGACCTTGAAATCATGTTTGGTAATGTTTTAGAGTGAACTGAAAGTGATTCTGACGATATATGAGGATGTCACATTTAATCAGCCGCCATCTTGGATATTTTTCCAAAGGGGTTAGGCTATGATTGTGGGTGAAAACTTCAAATTTCTTCAAAGTTTGTAGATAGTCAAATTGGACCTAGAAATCATTTTTGTTGATGTTCTAGAGTGAAATCAAAGTGATCCTGACGATATATGAGGATCTCAAATTTGATCAGCCGCCATCTTGGATTTTTTTTCCAAAGGGGTTAGGCTATGATTTTGGGTTAAAATTTCAAATTTCTTCAGAATTTTTATATAGTCAAATTGAACCTCGAAATCATGTTTGGTGATGTTTTAGAGTGAAATGAAAGTGATTCTGACGATATATGAGGATGTCACATTTAATCAGCCGCCATCTTGGATATTTTTCCAAAGTGGTTAGGCTATGATTGTGGGTGAAAACTTCAAATTTCTTCAAAGTTTGTAGATAGTCAAATTGGATCTAGAAATCATTTTTGTTGATGTTCTAGAGTGAAATCAAAGTGATCCTGACGATATATGAGGATCTCAAATTTGATCAGCCGCCATCTTGGATTTTTTTCCAAAGGGGTTAGGCTATGATTTTGGGTTAAAATTTCAAATTTCTTCAGAATTTTTATATAGTCAAATTCAACCTCGAAATCATGTTTGGTGATGTTTTAGAGTGAAATGAAAAAGATTCTGACGATATATGAGGATGTCACATTTAATCAGCCGCCATCTTGGATATTTTTCCAAAGGGGTTAGGCTATGATTGTGGGTGAAAACTTCAAATTTCTTCAAAGTTTGTAGATAGTCAAATTGGACCTAGAAATCATTTTTGTTGATGTTCTAGAGTGAAATCAAAGTGATCCTGACGATATATGAGGATCTCAAATTTGATCAGCCGCCATCTTGGATTTTTTTCCAAAGGGGTTAGGCTATGATTTTGGGTTAAAATTTCAAATTTCTTCAGAATTTTTATATAGTCAAATTCAACCTCGAAATCATGTTTGGTGATGTTTTAGAGTGAAATGAAAGTGATTCTGACGATATATGAGGATGTCAGATTTGATCAGCCGCCATTTTGGATTTTTTTCCAAAGGGGTTAGCCTATGATTTTGGGTCAAAATTTCAAATTTCTTTTAAGTTTGTATATAGTCAAATTGAACCTAAAAATAATATTTGTTGATGTTTAAGAGTAAAATTAACGTGATTTTGACGATATATGAAGATGTCAAATTTGATCAGCCGCCATCTTGGATTTTTTCTAAAGGGGTTAGCCTGTGATTTTGGGACAAAATTTCAAATTTCTTCAGAATTCTTATATAGTCAAATTGGACTTAGAAATCATGTTTGTAGATGTCTTAGAGTGAAATTAAAGAGATTCTAACGATATATGAAGATGTCAAATCTGATCAGCCGCCATCTTGGATTTGTCTAAAGGGGTTAGCCTATGATTGTAGGTCAAAACTTTAAATTTCTTCAAAGTTTGTGTATAGTCAAATTGCACCTAGAAATCACTTTTGTTGATGTTTTAGAGTGAAGTCAAAGTGACCCTGACGATATATGAGGATGTCAAATTTGATCAGCCGCCATCTTGGATTTTTTTCCAAAGGGGTTAGCCTATGATTTTGGGTCGAAATATCAAATTTCTTTAAAGTTTGTATATAGTCAATTTGAACCTAAAAATAATATTTGGCGATGTTTAAGAGTAAAATTAACGTGATTTTGACGATATATGAAGATGTCAAATTTGATAAGCCGCCATCTTGGATTTTTTTCCAAAGGGGTTAGCCTATGATTTTGGATCGAAATTTCAAACGTCTTCAAAGTTTGTATATGGTCAAATTGGACCTGAAAATGATGTTTGGTGATGTTTTACAGTGAAATCAAAGACTTTCTGATCATATTCGAAGATGTCAAATTTGTGCAGCCGCCATCTTGGATTTTTTCCAATAGGGTTAGTCTATGAATTTGGGTCAAAATTTCAAATTTCTTTAAACTTTGTATATGGTCAAATTGAACCTGGAAATGATGTTTGTTGATGTTTAAACGTAAAATGAAAGTGATTCTGACAACATATGAACATGTCAACTTTGATCAGCCGCCATCTTGGATTTTTTCTAGAGGGGTTTGCCTGTGATTTTAAGACAAAATTTCAAATTTCTTCAGAATTTTTATGTAGTCAAATTGGACCTAGAAATCATGTTTGTTGATGTCTTAGAGTGAAATTAAAGAGATTCTAACGATATATGAAGATGTCAAATCTGATCAGCCGCCATCTTGGATTTGTCTAAAGGGGTTAGCCTATGATTGTGGGTCAAGACTTCAAATTTCTTCAAAGTTTGTGGATAATCAAATTGGACCTAGAAATCACTTTTGTTGATGTTCTAGAGTGAAATCAAAGTGATCCTGACGATATATGAAGATGTCAAATTTGATCAGCCGCCATCTTGGATTTTTTTCCAAAGGGGTTAGCCTATGATTTTGGGTCGAAATATCAAATTTCTTTAAAGTTTGTATTTAGTCAATTTGAACCTAAAAATAATATTTGTTGATGTTTAAGAGTAAAATTAACTTGATTTTGACGATATATGAAGATGTCAAATTTGATCAGCCGCCATCTTGGATTTTTTCTAAAGGGGTTAGCCTGTGATTTTTGGACAATAATTCAAATTTCTTCAGAATTTTTATATAGTCAAATTGGACCTAGAAATCATGTTTGTAGATGTCTTAGAGTGAAATTAAAGAGATTCTAACGATATATGAAGATGTCAAATCTCATCAGCCGCCATCTTGGATTTGTCTAAAGGGGTTAGCCTATGATTGTAGGTCAAAACTTTAAATTTCTTCAAAGTTTGTGTATAGTCAAATTGCACCTAGAAATCACTTTTGTTGATGTTTTAGAGTGAAGTCAAAGTGACCCTGACGATATATGAGGATGTCAAATTTGATCAGCCGCCATCTTGGATTTTTTTCCAAAGGGGTTAGCCTATGATTTTGGGTCGAAATATCAAATTTCTTTAAGGTTTGTATATAGTCAATTTGAACCTAAAAATAATATTTTTCGATGTTTAAGAGTAAAATTAACGTGATTTTGACGATATATGAAGATGTCAAATTTGATAAGCCGCCATCTTGGATTTTTTTCCAAAGGGGTTAGCCTATGATTTTGGATCGAAATTTCAAACGTCTTCAAAGTTTGTATATGGTCAAATTGGACCTGAAAATGATGTTTGTTGATGTTTTAACGTAAAATCAAAGTGATTCTGACAAAATATGAACTCGTTAAGTTTGATCAGCCGCCATCTTGGATTTTTTCTAAAGGGGTTAGCCTTTGATTTTGGGACAAAATTTCAAATTTCTTCAGAATTTTTATATAGTCAAATTGGACCTAGAAATCATGTTTGTTGATGTCTTAGAGTGAAATTAAAGAGATTCTAACGATATATGAAGATGTCAAATCTGATCAGCCGCCATCTTGGATTTGTCTAAAGGGGTTAGCCTATGATTGTGGGTCAAGACTTCAAATTTCTTCAAAGTTTGTGGATAGTCAAATTGGACCTAGAAATCACTTTTGTTGATGTTCTAGAGTGAAATCAAAGTGATCCTGACGATATATGAGGATGTCAAATTTGATCAGCCGCCATCTTGGATTTTTTTTGCAAAGGGGTTAGCCTTTGATTTTGGGTCGAAATATCAAATTTCTTTAAAGTTTGTATATAGTCAATTTGAACCTTAAAATAATATTTGTTGATGTTTAAGAGTAAAATTAACGTGATTTTGACGATATATGAAGATGTCAAATTTGATCAGCCGCCATCTTGGATTTTTTCCAAAAGGGTTAGCCTATGATTTTGGGTCGAAATTTCAAACGTCTTCAAAGTTTGTATATGGTCAAATTGGACCTGAAAATGATGTTTGTTGATGTTTTAACGTAAAATCAAAGTGATTCTGACAAAATATGAACATGTCAAGTTTGATCAGCCGCCATCTTGGATTTTTTCTAAAGGGGTTAGCCTGTGATTTTGGGACAAAGTTTCAAATTTCTTCAGAATTTTTATATAGTCAAATTGGACCTAGAAATCATGTTTGTTGATGTCTTAGAATGAAATTAAAGAGATTCTAACGATATATGAAGATGTCAAATTTGATAAGCCGCCATCTTGGATTTTTTTCCAAAGGGGTTAGCCTATGATTTTGGGTCGAAATATCAAATTTCTTTAAAGTTTGTATATAGTCAATTTGAACCTAAAAATAATATTTGTTGATGTTTAAGAGTAAAATTAACGTGATTTTGACGATATATGAAGATGTCAAATTTGATCAGCCGCCATCTTGGATTTTTTCCAAAAGGGTTAGCCTATGATTTTGGGTCGAAATTTCAAACGTCTTCAAAGTTTGTATATGGTCAAATTGGACCTGAAAATGATGTTTGTTGATGTTTTAACGTAAAATCAAAGTGATTTTGACAAAATATGAACATGTCAAGTTTGATCAGCCGCCATCTTGGATTTTTTCTAAAGGGGTTAGCCTGTGATTTTGGGACAAAGTTTCAAATTTCTTCAGAATTTTTATATAGTCAAATTGGACCTAGAAATCATGTTTGTTGATGTCTTAGAGTGAAATTAAAGAGATTCTAACGATATATGAAGATGTCAAATCTGATCAGCCGCCATCTTGGATTTGTCTAAAGGGGTTAACCTATGATTGTGGGTCAAAACTTCAAATTTCTTCAAAGTTTGTGGATAGTCAAATTGGACCTAGAAATCACTTTTGTTGATGCTCTAGAGTGAAATCAAAGTGATCCTGACGATATATGAAGATGTCAAATTTGATAAGCCGCCATCTTGGATTTTTTTCCAAAGGGGTTAGCCTATGATTTTGGATCGAAATTTCAAACGTCTTGAAAGTTTGTATATGGTCAAATTGGACCTGAAAATGATGTTTGGTGATGTTTTAAAGTGAAATCAAAGTGATTCTGATCATATTCGAAGATGTCAAATTTGTGCAGCCGCCATCTTGGATTTTTTCCAATAGGGTTAGTCTATGAATTTGGGTCAAAATTTCAAATTTCTTTAAACTTTGTATATGGTCAAATTGAACCTGGAAATGATGTTTGTTGATGTTTTTACGTAAAATCAAAGTCATTCTGACAAAATATGAACGTGTGAAATTTGATCAGGCGCCATTTTGGATTTTTTTTAAAAGGGGTTAGCCTATGATTGTGGGCAAAACTTCAAATTTCTTCAAAGTTTGTGGATAGTCAAATTGGACCTAGAAATCACTTCTGTTCATGTTCTAGAGTGAAATCAAAGTGATCCTGACGATATATGAGGATGTCAAATTTGATCAGCCGCCATCTTGGATTTTTTTCCAAAGGGGTTAGCCTATGATTTTGGGTCGAAATATCAAATTTCTTTAAAGTTTGTATATAGTCAATTTGAACCTAAAAATAATATTTGTTGATGTTTAAGAGTAAAATTAACGTGATTTTGACGATATATGAAGATGTCAAATTTGATCAGCCGCCATCTTGGATTTTTTTTCCAAAGGGGTTAGCTTATGATTTTGGATCGAAATTTTAAACGTCTTCAAAGTTTGTATATGGTCAAATTGGACCTGAAAATGATGTTTGGTGATGTTTTAAAGTGAAATCAAAGTGATTCTGATCATATTCGAAGATGTCAAATTTGTGTAGCCGCCATCTTGGATTTTTTCCAGTAGGGTTAGTCTATGATTTATGGTCAAAATTTCACATTTCCTTTAAGTTCATGTATGGTCAAATTGAAAGGTTATAGCTGGGTCATTTCTCAGATTATTATAAATTTATTATTCTATACTTAAAACTAAACGATCTACTCATTGCTATTTTCAAAAAGCACGATTTTTTCCCTGTCAGCAAAAATCTCCACATATCTTGATTGACAGCTGTCAATCAAATCTGCAAGACGTCATATTCAAGAGCAACAGTCAAAATTGACATTTAAATTTACCTAATTAATTTAGCCACATTTCTACCAAGTTTCATCATTTTTGCTTTGAAAAAAAACGAATTATAGCTTTTTAAAGGTGGCAGATATTTGCAAATTGACCATTTCCCCCCGTCGAGAAAAAACGTAACTCTAAAATCCTTTGGTAGAACTGAGCTTTTTTTTCAGAATCATTTTGTTTTGTTGTATACTAATATTTCCAATGCTTTTAAATATATTTTATCACAGAATAAACGTAAATTTACTGCAAAGAAGAGTATGCATTCTCCTGCCACAATGCAATTTCCTGTCAGCACTTTCCTGACGCAATGCACTTTCCTGACGCGAGCCGAGAAAAGGCTTTTAATATAAGGAAAGAGTACTTTTGTTGACTGGAATTATCTTTTTGCTCCATTATAGGCTTTTTGTAAACTCTTTTTCCAATTTTTTGTGAAAACTGAGATTAGGTTTCGGTTTGCCTACCGTTTTTGTTGATTTGCCTACTTTCTGACGGAAGACAATGCACTCTTCTGACGCTGATGCACTTTCCTGACGCTAGCCGAGAAAAGGCCTTTAAAATAAGGAAAGAGTAATTTTGTTGACTGGAATTATCTTTTTGTTCCATTATAAACTGTTTATAAAACGTTTTTCTAATTTTTTGTGAAAACACAGATTAGTTTTAGGTTCGCCTACCTTCTTTGTTGATTTGCCTACTTTCCTTGTGGTAGGCTTATCAACAAATGAATGTAAAGTAAAATATCTTTGGCACTTTTCTTTTAATTTGTTGTAATGTTTTTGGGGATAAGTCTATGATTTTTGGTCAAAATTTTAAATTTCCTTTAAGTTCATGTATGGTCAAATTGAAAGGTTATAAGTGGGTCATTTCTCAGCTTATCTTAAATTTTTTATTCTATACATAAAACTAGACGATCTACTCATTGCTATTTTCAAAAAGCCCGATTTTTGCCCTGTCAGCAAAAATCTCCACATATCTTGATTGACAGCTGTCAATCAAATCTGCAGGACGTCACATTCAAGAGCAACAGTCAAAATGCACATTAAAATTTTACCTAATTAATCAAGCCACATTTCTACCAAGTTTCATCATTTTTGCTTTAAAGAAAAACGAATTATAGCTTTTTAAAGGTGGCAGATATTTGCAAATTGACCATTTGTGCCCCCAAAACTCGTAACTCTAAAATCCTTTGGTAGAACTGAGCTGTTTCTTCAGAATCATTTTGTTTTGTTGTATACTAATATTTCCAATGCTTTTAAATATATTTTATCACAGAATAAACGTGTATTTACTCCAAAGAAGACTATGCATTCTCCTGCCATAATGCAATTTCCTGTCAGCACTTTCCTGACGGAAGACGGTGCACTATCCTGACGCTGATGCACTTTCCTGACGCGAGCCGAGAAAAGGCTTTTAATATAAGGAAAGAGTAATTTTGTTGACTGGAATTATCTTTTTGCTCCATTATAGGCTGTTTGTAAACTCTTTTTCCAATTTTTTGTGAAAACTGACATTAGGTTTCGGTTTGCCTACCGTTTTTGTTGATTTGCCTACTTTCTGACGGAAGACAATGCACTCTTCTGACGCTGATGCACTTTCCTGACGCTAGCCGAAAAAAGGCCTTTAAAATAAGGAAAAATTAATTTTGTTGACTGGAATTATCTTTTTGTTCCATTATAAACTGTTTATAAAACGTTTTTCTAATTTTTTGTGAATACTCAGATCAGGTTTAGGTTCGCCTACCCTCTTTGTTGATTTGCCTACTTTCTTTGTGGTAGGCTTATCAACAAACGAATGTAAAGTAAAATATCTTTGGCACTTTTCTTTAAATTTGTTGTAATGTTTTTGGGGATATTAGTCTATGATTTTTGGTCAAAATTTCAAATTTCCCTTAAGTTCATGTATGGTCAAATTGAAAGGTTATAAGTGGGTCATTTCTCAGTTTGTGCCCCAAAAACTCGTAACTCTAAAATCCTTTGGTAGAACTGAGCTATTTCTTCAGAATCATTTTGTTTTGTTGTATACTAATATTTCCAATGCTTTTAAATATATTTTATCACAGAATAAACGTGTATTTACTCCAAAGAAGACTATGCATTCTCCTGCCACAATGCAATTTCCTGTCAGCACTTTCCTGACGCAATGCACTTTCCTGACGGAAGACGATGCACTATCCTGACGCTGATGCACTTTCCTGACGCGAGCCGAGAAAAGGCTTTTAATATAAGGAAAGAGTAATTTTGTTGACTGGAATTATCTTTTTGCTCCATTATAGGCTGTTTGTAAACTCTTTTTCCAATTTTTTGTGAAAACTGACATTAGGTTTCGGTTTGCCTACCGTTTTTGTTGATTTGCCTACTTTCTGACGGAAGACAATGCACTCTTCTGACGCTGATGCACTTTCCTGACGCTAGCCGAAAAAAGGCCTTTAAAATAAGGAAAAATTAATTTTGTTGACTGGAATTATCTTTTTGTTCCATTATAAACTGTTTATAAAACGTTTTTCTAATTTTTTGTGAATACTCAGATCAGGTTTAGGTTCGCCTACCCTCTTTGTTGATTTGCCTACTTTCTTTGTGGTAGGCTTATCAACAAACGAATGTAAAGTAAAATATCTTTGGCACTTTTCTTTAAATTTGTTGTAATGTTTTTGGGGATATTAGTCTATGATTTTTGGTCAAAATTTCAAATTTCCCTTAAGTTCATGTATGGTCAAATTGAAAGGTTATAAGTGGGTCATTTCTCAGTTTGTGCCCCAAAAACTCGTAACTCTAAAATCCTTTGGTAGAACTGAGCTATTTCTTCAGAATCATTTTGTTTTGTTGTATACTAATATTTCCAATGCTTTTAAATATATTTTATCACAGAATAAACGTGTATTTACTCCAAAGAAGACTATGCATTCTCCTGCCACAATGCAATTTCCTGTCAGCACTTTCCTGACGCAATGCACTTTCCTGACGGAAGACGATGCACTATCCTGACGCTGATGCACTTTCCTGACGCGAGCCGAGAAAAGGCTTTTAATATAAGGAAAGAGTAATTTTGTTGACTGGAATTATCTTTTTGCTCCATTATAGGCTGTTTGTAAACTCTTTTTCCAATTTTTTGTGAAAACTGACATTAGGTTTCGGTTTGCCTACCGTTTTTGTTGATTTGCCTACTTTCTGACGGAAGACAATGCACTCTTCTGACGCTGATGCACTTTCCTGACGCTAGCCGAAAAAAGGCCTTTAAAATAAGGAAAAATTAATTTTGTTGACTGGAATTATCTTTTTGTTCCATTATAAACTGTTTATAAAACGTTTTTCTAATTTTTTGTGAAAACACAGATTAGTTTTAGGTTCGCCTACCTTCTTTGTTGATTTGCCTACTTTCTTTGTGGTAGGCTTATCAACAAACGAATGTAAAGTAAAATATCTTTGGCACTTTTCTTTAAACTTGTTGTAATGTTTTTGGGGATATTATCTTAGTATTTTTCTTTAGCCTGAACAGTTTCAAGGAGCCCCACTGCAAGTTTGTTTGTTTTTTTTAAAATTTTTTTATAGAGGGATTTTGGGTTAAAATATTCCAGTTTTTCTAAGTGTATGTATGGTCAGAATGGACCTGGAAGTGTTGTCTGGTGACGTTGAAGACTGTTGACAAGGTCATGTTGACCATATTTGGCGATGATAAATTTAGCTAGCCGCCATCTTTCACTTTTTTCCAAAGGGAAGAGCCTACGATTTTGGGTCAAAATTTCAAATTTCTTCAAAGATTATATATAGTCAAATTGAACCTGGAAATGATGTTTGGTGATGTTTTAGAGTGAAATGAAAGTGATTCTTTCCATATATGAAGATGTAAAATTTCAGCAGCCGCCATCTTGGATTTTTTGGAAAGAGGTTAGGCTATGATTTTGGGTCAAATTTTCAAATTTATTTAAACTTTTTATATGGTCAAATGTGACCTGAAAATGATGTTTGTTGATGTTTTAGAGTGAAATCAAATTCATTCTGACAAAATAAGAAGATATCAAATTTGATCAACCGTCATCTTGGTTTTTTTTAAAAAGGGTTGGCCTTTGATTTTGAGTCAAAATTTCAAATTTCTTAAAACTTTGTATATGGTCAAATGTGACCTGAAAAATGATGTTTCTTGATGTTTTAGAGTGAAATCAAAATCGCTCTTAAAAAATATGAGGATATCAAATTTGATCGGCCGCCATTTTGGATTTTTCCCAAAGGAGTTAGCCTATGATTTTGGGTCAAAATGTCAAATTTCTTTAAAGTTTGTAAATGGTCAAATTGACCCTGGAAATGATGTTTGGTGATGTTTTAAAGTGACATCAAAGTGATTTTGACCATATATGACTATGTCAAATTTCCACAGCCGCCATCTTGGATTTTTTCCAAAGGGGTTAGCCTTTGATTTTGGGTCGAAATTTCAAATTTCTTTAAACTTTGTATATGGTCGGATTGAACCGGGAAATGATGTTTGTTGATGTTTTAACGTAAAATCAAAGTGATTCTGACAAAATATGAACATGTCAAATTTGATCAGCC
>CAXIUU010000022.1:7500-32500 GCA_964035525.1 Porites cylindrica
TTGTCTCCAATGATCTGATATCCACTGGGCCTGTTAGAGTTAATTTCCTCCTGAAGCACTCTGACTTCGTCTAACTTAGTGGAATCAACAGTGGTAATGTTTGCCAACTGTTTAGACAAATCGTTTTTCACAGTTTCATTAAACTGAGTGTAGGCGATCTTTAACCTTCTGCTGAGATGATCATCACCCAAGGGAGCCTCGCATCCCTCTATGCATTCTGATATGGTTTCCAGGGTCGTCTGAAATTTTTGGTGCCACTCCTGTTCAGCCCTCCATTTTAACACCTTTTCATCATAAGCCCTACCAAGCTGTTCCACTTTGTCGATGTTGGAAGTGTGACGCATGGTGAGTCCCCATTTAACTCCAAGGTTATAAACCTTCAAGAGGAGTGAAATAATTTTGGTTAATTGAACACTTCTGCTTCTGGAAAAACCCACAAATACAGGGCTCGAAATTCCGACTCACTGGTCGCTAATGCGACCATAAATTGAGCACTGGCGACTAAATTTTCAGAACTGGTCGCCAGCTGGCAACTCACGTTTTGTCCGATGACTAAAGAAAACCATGACACAACTTCTGTTTTTAAATCTTTATATTAGGAAATCAACCGGATATGGTAGCTAGTATACAACTCACCTTTCTGTCCCCAGTAAAATAATGTCTAAATATTACGAGATAATAAAAAAAAATTGGATGTATTTCGACACGTCGATACTTCGTTCACGGCACGCCATATTGTTTCAGCTGCTTCTTCGTTCCTTTATACTTAAATGTAAGGAGATAGCTATTCAATTCAAGCGGTGCTTCCGTAACTCCCGTAATATTTTAAGTTTTATTTTCCTTAAACGTTGTCTAAAATGAAACGAAGACGTAAAAACTACACGAAGCCCATTTTTGTTCCCTCTCGGTCGGAGACTGGTACAAGCAATGTGGTTAAGTAGAGGCCTGGGCCAAGCATGGTGTTGTTTGTCGGCAGCGAAAGGCATCGAGTAAAGCAAGCTGAAATAAAGAACGCCATTTCGTAGAAGTAGCAAAGGGCAAATATGCAAGGACCTCTGTTTGTCTCAGAATGAAAACCACGGACTTAGGACATTTTATGCTTCGCTTCCTTTAAAATGACTATCGAGTCAACCATCACCTTCGGACCAGAGACACATCTCCTGAGAACAACGGTAGCTTTATAACTAAGTGTTGCTCGTGTTGTTTTGAATTGTTTTCGCTCTTCAGTTGTGACTTTTCTTGCATGCAAAGTAACATATAAAATCGTGTTCTTGTGTAAGTTATATACAGTGGAACCCCGCCTTACGACCACCCCGTTTATAAGACCACCTCGTTATTACGGCCATATTCTTTCAAACCAAACGTAAAAACCATTGAGTCATTTTATTATTTTGAAGACCCCGTTAATGCGACCACCTCGTTATTACGACCAGGATTTTATGGCCCAACGGTGGTCGCATTAACGGGGTTCCACTGTATAAAATAAGTTGGCGACCAAAGTTTACGATCTGGTGACCAAAATTTTTCTGTTAGTTCCAGCTGCTCCCGAACAAAAAAGTTAATTTTGAGCCCTGCTACCAAAAAATCTTAACATCTCTTAATAGTGAAGGTAGAAAAATTGTGGAAAGAAGTTTTTCTCATGACAATGGGCCTGAATAAGGTCAATCAATCAATTAATCAATCAATCAATCAATTAATCAATCAATCAATTAATCAATCAATCAATCAATCAACAACTTTATTTAAGTGTCTAATCTTCTAGCTTGACGTCAGACCTAGTAATCGGGGACACTACTAAATTAGTTATTAATAAGAAATATATATACATAACACTACAAGCTAATAAGATTTAACTATTCTAAAACTACTTAAAAGATACACGATATTCAATATGTTTCGAAAATACACCTACGTAATAAATAAGAAAAAATAAACTAGTAATGTTATTTTTAACGATATTTTCTGTTTATGAATTATGAATCACACAGGTGGCACCCTTTGCATGCGTGTAAATGTGTAAATGTAATTGAAGTAATATGTGTCAAAAGCAGAAAGCCCTTCTTCTAATTAATTTCTCCTCATCAATCAGGCAAAGTATATCATGCGAGCTGTTGTGCAAAAAGTAACCTCTGCTAACAACCGGTCAATTTTCTATCGTGCATGCGCGAAATTAATCACGCCATTCGCAAGCAGAAATAATAATCAGGTTTGTCATTGTGACTGGCGACGACCCAAACAAACAAACGAGAATCAAAACTTCTAGGGGTGTGTCACAGCAGGTTAGGTTAGGGTCTATTTTACGGGTCTGCAAAACAAGAAAACCACGGAAAACCAAAGGTGACGGTTACCGGTGATTTAATTCCAAATTCCAAAGACCAAAATCTATAGACCAAAGATTGACGGTAAACTGAAATAACAATACAAAAATCTCTATCAATTTGGCGATAGGGCGATACTAAGACAAATAACGTGTAATCAACAAACTAAAGCTCGAAAACGGTAATAAAGCGATTCTGTAACGATTAGGTCGATAACAAGACGGTAAAATCTACTTAAAGGCTACATAAACTGAAATTAGACAATAATTCCATAAATCTGATCTCAATCCTTGTACTGTAAAACAAAAGTGTGGGCGTTGCTCTAACAGGTGTTCAAATCTGCTCTTCGCTCATGAAACAATTATAAATCAATTAAGCTTAAATCTGTATACTTTTACAGTAACATTCGTGTACTTTTGCCCACAGACAAAAGAACGAAACTAAATAAAAGAAATAACAAAAGAAATCACTTACGTATCGGTCCCGCTTGTACCAAAGGTTGAGACAAAATCACAAAAACGATGTCATGATGCGAATCCTACTTGACCTTTCTTGACCTAAAGGACGCTAACGCGTGCTTTTATACCCGTGTGGGGACGCTGAAATATCTCATTACAAAACCAGTAGAAAATCAGGTAAATGTTGTAACTATGCTAGTAACTAGGATCAAAGCATGAAAATCACGAAATCAACGAAAGGTATTGTTCTTATGTCTTGTCCTTTACATGGCTCCCCTGAAAGAATCATATTATTTCACTACATGAACTAAATAATCAACTTAATGTTCATATAATTATGTTTTCTTTTCAAAGTTCAGTTCAATGTTCAGCGCTCCTTGGCGGGAAATTATCCCGGATCTCACTTAGTTCTTAACTTGCATCAGTAGTACCAGCTTGTGGATCGGTCGGTCAAAGTACCGTATATTTTATTGACCAGTTCTCTTTCCCTTAGAACCGAGGCAGCTATCCGCAAGAGCTACCTGGACTTTACGTATTTGCCCATCCTCACTAGGATAAACAGCTGATACACGTGCTAACGGCCAAGCAAAAGTAGTCCACGGCGCAGTCGGTAAAGGGAGGAGCAGTCTCTAAACGGTCTTCTGGAAGGTCTGACATTCTTTGCTCTTGAACTGCTCCAGGTAGTTTCTTGCACTTGACACAGGACGAGATTATGCTACTGACTACAAGTGAACCACTTATTATCCAAAATCCATTCAATCGTACTTCATTGAGCGTCATGGTCGTGCGTTCGTGAAAGTACCTGACAATGAGCGTGGTAACGTGGTTATTTCTTGGTAGTATGATGGGAAACTTCATGTCATCTGACAGACTTGCACGTCTGAGACGTCCACTGACTCGCAAAATTCCATCATCATCAACAAAAGGATCGAGCTGGTACAGTGAGCTGTAAGTCTATGTTAGATTTCCTCTGTTGCGCAAAGACTCTACTGTTAGGGTCCGGATTCTTCCGCTTTATCTGCTTCAAAATGTCTAACTCCTCCTTGAATACGCTTGTCTGTACTGCACGAATGATAGCGCATTCTGCGCTCTCTATATCAGTGACTTTTTCTTCTCGTGTCAATTCTTCTTTACATTTCTTCTTCTGTACTCGTGCTCTTAAACTTCTTCAATTGCTCGTTTCGCGCAATACCAGTCAGAGAAGTACTTCACTCTCTCACAAAGGCTTGTTTTCTCTGAGTCTACTTTGAGGATTTCTGTGGTTGCCATGGTAACATGTTTCTTGACTTCAGGGTCTTTATTCTGGAGACCAAACGTGCCTTAACTGTGATCCTGGTTTATTGGCCACTGGTCTTCAGTCTTCCAAAGAAATGCAGGTCCCTTGATCCAACGAGAATGTAACAACTCTTGAGACTATACACCTCACGAAGCCTCATCTGCAGGGTTCTGTTTTGATGCAATGTGATTCCACTGTTCAACTGAGGTGCTATTTTGAATTTCTTGAACTCTGCTAGCCACGAATACATGAAATCGCCTACTTTCATTGCTTATGTATCCAAGGACCACGTTGCTATCTGTCCAAAAGTACTCTTGGTCAATGTAATAACTCAATCCGTGACGCAACTGCTGGCTAATCTTCACAGAATAAACAGTGGCGGTGAGTTCCAGTCTCGGCACGGTTACAGGTGTGAGGGGGGCAACTCTGGATTTTCCTATGACTAGGGTGCAGTGGATCCTTTGCTGCTCATCAATCATTCTCACGTAACCACACTGATGGTAGCCTTTTACGCTTGCTTCTGAGAAGTGGTGGAGTTTAGTGGGCACAACATGACCAAAGTTTTCGGGCTTGTAACATCTCGAAATTGAAGTTTGCTGCAAATTTAACAGGCCTGCTCTCCACTTCTCCCACTTGATCTTTATATCGTCAGGTATCGGGTCATCCCAACTTATATTAAGGCGGCATAACTCCTGAAGGATTGACTTCCCGTCTAACAAGAGCAGAGTAACGAAGCCAAGGGGGTCAAAAATCGAACTTATCGTAGAAAGTATTCCTCTTGTGGTGCACGGCTTGTCCTGTAAGACGATGTTAAACTGAAAGCAGTCAGACTCGATACACCACTGCACACCAAGAGCACGTTCTAAGGGAAGCGAATCAAGGTCCAAATCAAGCTCTTTAACGCCATCTGCTTTGTCTGACTCTAGTATTCTTCTGATGACGTCTTTACTATTCGACACAAATTTATAAGGTTGAAACCTCCACTCTTGCACATTTGCTTCACATCTGAAATGAGAGTTACAGCTTCATCGATTGAGAGAATAGACTTGAGACTGTAATCAATGTAGAAGTCATTTCGAAGACAATCTGTGGTAGCAACACTAAATTCACTCTCATAGTCATTCGGAGTTGATTTCAAAGCAAAATTCGCACACCCCAGCAATGAAGTGGCTCCAAGCAAATGAACGGCCATTCTATATTCTTCTGGTTCTCTAGTGACTTCACCGTCCTCCCACCAGAGGAATTGAAGTAAATCTCTGTGGCTTTCGTCTACTCTGACTTGGTGAAACATGGCTTCTATGTCGCACATAAAGGCAATGGATTGTTCTCAAAAGCGGCATAATACCCCTGTCAAGTTGTTTGTCAAGTCAGGGCCTTGAAGCAGGTGCTTGTTTAAAGATTCGCCTCTTTGTTCCGCCGCGCAATCAAAAACTACGCGAATTTTATTTGGTTTCTTTGGATGGTAGACGCCGTGGTGCGGGATATACCAGACATTGCTTCTTTCTGATTTGTGCATGTTTGGTACCTTCTCTGCATAGCCATTTTCAATGATGTTTTTCATAAAGTTGACATAGTCTTCTCTATATTTCTGTCCCTTTGGAGCATGAAGTCTTCGTTTCAGCTAATTAAGTCGGCAGAGAGCTGTCTCTATTATTAGGCAGTTAGATGCGCTCGGTTTTCAATGGCAACGGAAGCTCGTAATGGCCGTCTTCGCACTGATGAATTCCCTGCTCGACTATTTCCAGGAGTCGTCTATCCTCTTTAGACAAACCATGCCCTACGCTGTTTTTGTGATCTGAAAAATCTAGTTCGAACATCTGATTAATCGCAGTTGGATTTATCAACTCCTTTGTTTTTCCTTTAAGCACGAAACTCAATCGGCTCTCACTATCTCTGGGAACTCTCTCTCTCGCTACGGTCCATCACTACACATCACTAAACATCACTGTTCAAAGAGCTGTCTGAGGTTGCGACAGGTCCGATGATAGACCATCCTAACAAAGTGCGACCTGATAAGGATCTTCACTCGTGCCGTATAAGCTCCTTTGGTTTGATTACCTTGGGACAGTTACAACAGATCAACAAGCCAATTTCTGCGTCCTCTTCGAAGGGCGGGATCTTATCGCGTATTTTCTGAAGGTGTGGCCACGTATGCGCAACCTCCGGTGTAGGGATTTGGTCTCGTCTGGATGGAATGCTTTCTCTAGCGTATGCCTTAGGTAGCTCAACTTAAAGACGTCTGTCAAGTCTTCATACAATTAGACCATTGATTCTTTCTACTTTTAACACTTCACGACCAAGCGTGGTACTAAGGTTCAAACTGGTCTGAACACCCTCTATGCCGAGTTTCTCTTGCACTTGGGTAATAACAAAGGTCGTGTTACTTGCATCGTCTGAGATAGCGTACACCTTTACTTGCTTCTCGGGATTAGCCTTGTGAAACAGATCGACCAAGACTATTCGACAATTGGTGATTAAGCTTGCATTGCCTGGCACTGAGCTGTGTGCTGCGCTAATTGCCTTTTAATTTGATGATTTGGGAGCTGGCTTCCTTTTGAGGATCTTTCTTCTTCAGTTGAAGAACGCTCGATTTTGCTTTCGTGTCTGGCTGTGGGTTGCTGGATTTGGGTTTTACTCCATGGAGGAGTGTGTGATGGGGCCTTCCGCATTCTTCACAAGTGAATCTGTCAAGACAACTGGCTGGCATGTGTCCCCTTTTAAAGCAGCCGTAACAAAGTCCCTTTTCACGAATGACATCACTGCGCTGGTCTACTGACGTCTTCAAGAAACTGCTACATTTAACAAGTGAGTGCTGGCCTTCGCAGAGAGGACAGGGCTGGTACGATTTCTCACTGGCAAGATTGATTCCATGGGTAAGCCTCCTGTTGCGAGGGACGTTCCGCTAGCTACGTCAACACTTTTTCCGAACCTTGGTTGGTTTACTGTCACCTTCTTATTTCTTTATTTCTTTAGTGCGTCTGGTGAGAAAATAGGGTCGTTCGTTAGTTGTGCTTCTTCCTTAACGAACTTTGCGAAATCGCTAAAGGTGATAATCTTCTTTGTTTTCGTTTGTGCTTCATGGGCTTGCCTACAGCAGGAGTGTTTGGGTTGAGTCAAGATCTCCCATAGACTTCATTGTTTTCATCGCTTCTTTACATTGCACAAGAAAGTCAGAGAACTCCTGAAGACCACTACTATTTCCGTCACTGATCTACGGCCATTTTTCAAGGCTAGACTTATACGCTTCTGCTACATGGACTGGATTGCCAAAGCGGTGGTCAAGCAATTTTCAGGCTTCTTTGTAGGGAGGAACGTTCGGGTCCATAGGAAAATCTCTCTCATTTTTAATAAACTTTTCAGCACTCGTGCTTGGTTGAGATCTTGTTTCACGTCTTTGTTTTCTTCCTTAACCCTTTACCCCCTAAGGGAGATAATAGGAACATGTATCCTCTTCCCTAAGGGCTTTTCGCCATAATTGAGTGATCTGAAGAGCCTTCAGAAAAAGTTCTCTATAGCTAGAACTAAGCACTACTCAGACATATAATGCAGAAAAGTTGTAGCAAAATCAATGAGGTATTTAATTCTGATAAGAAATGTACTATATTGACAGTCACTAACAAGAAAATAAACTCAATTATTGAACATTTGTTTCTGTCTCGTTTCAACCACCATGTTTTCTTCTACAGAAGATAAAAGCATTCTATTTACTGTAAGTATTTACGTTCAAGAAGTCAAAAACTACAATACTTTAACCTACATTTCAATTTCATTGCCTGAATAATGCCAGCTGGTTTTCCAAGAACAAATTGACAAAGTTTGAATCCAAAATACATGGATTGTGAAATTCAAATTTCGCGCCACTGTCACAAATCAGCCTCGGAGTGATTTGGAAAGCACTCCAGGCAAATGCGTTTTGCACAAGCGGTACAAGCCATTCGGCACCAGTTTGTTCACTTGCGCTTTAAGCAACGCTTGCAGCGTTCTTTAGAGGTTTCTACAGGCCAGTATCCACCAGTCAAGCGCCCTTCCGAAACACTAAGTGAACGCGAACTAAATTCCCCGACAAGTTTTTTTGCCAACTCGACGCGAAACTGCAGTTGTGGTCTCATGCGATGATTTTCCGCTTCACTTTCTAAAATGTGAGCATTGACAATGCTCACATCGACGAGAAACCACAACAAATAACGCCACCAATTGCGCGACTTGCGGCCCACAGCGTAATAATTTCTTTGCTGGTCGTTCAAGTCAACACCTCCCATGTTCTTGTTGTAAGAAATGGCGGCAGGGACGGTGGGAACTTGAATAACAGTTCCATCACGTTTCCTGTTCACTGTTTGGTCGCCAACTGGATTCGATTGAGTGCTCAGAAAACAAGCTAACTTAGTGTCTTTCCAAACCAATGCAACCAGGTTTCCGCGATGATAAAATTTTGATTCATCCTTTCGTAAGCCTTTCACTTCGGTTGTTTGTGGTGACAAACTATTTGGAAAGCCTCGGCGATTGGAGCGAATTGTTCCACAAATGTATGTGTCATCTCTCAGCAAATCGCAAGCAAGTTTTATAGATGTGAAAAAATTGTCACAGAATATGTGGTGATGTTTTCCAATGAATGGTTCACTAAGTACTTGCACAACGTGGTAGCCAAGTCCGTGCTCTGCATTGCCGCCATCTTGTCTTCCTGGATAAACTTGCAAGTTACAAACATAGCCGTTCGATGAATCAGCGCATTCCCAGACTTTGATTCCCCTCTTTATCGGTTTCAATGGAACGTATTGTTTCATGCTCAATTGCCCTTTGAAGGCAACCATTGCTTCATCCACGGAAAGATTCTGACAAGGCCGATATTCTTCTTGACAGGCTTTCACAACAGCTTCGAGGAAAGGTCGTACTTTGAACAGTTTGTCGTGATTTGGTTGACCTTGCGGTATCGCATTTTCATTGTAGTTAAGATGAAGGTACTGTGTCAGTTTATCAAATCAGTCTCTGGGCATTATGCTCTTTATGAAGGCAACCCCAAGGGTTTCGTCTTTGGACCAGTACAGAGATGTCTTGGGAAGGTTGTGATACCCGAACAGCACATGGAGGCCAAAGAATGCTTGCATTTCTTCACGGCTTGTGTTTTGCCACTTTGGGTCTGGCTTTCGCGCAATGCACTGTCTAGCATAACGGTTTGTTTCTTCCACGATCATGTCACACAGTTCATTGGCAATAAAGAGCTGAAAAAAATCTTTAGCAGTGCCATCTTCGGCAACTCCACTAACAGCTCCAGCTCTCGCAGTGAAAGGTGTTACATTTACGGAAGCTCGATCACGACTCCATCCGATTTCGCCATCTTCTTCATCATCTTCTGAGAAGTCCAAGTCCGAGAGATCTTCTTTGTTAACACTAGAAACAGAGATGTCACTTTGATCACCACTTTCTGCAATTTGGCTGCTGCTCTCGCTTTCCAAATCACTTGCATCTGAAGGCAGAGACGCTGCCATTACAGAACACGCGAGAAAATTTTCACACTGAATTTACTTGCATATTTTGTGTGGAACAGTTGTCATGTGACAAGCGAAAACAGCATTCTAACCCTTTCTCTGATTGGTTAAGGGGCTCTAGCAACAAAAGGACCACAATAACAATTCTTTTGATTGGTTAGAACTTGGCAACTACAACAGTGCCATATGGCACTCTTCGGATTTTGGCGCAGTAACAGAGGAGTGCCACATGGCACTCTTAGGGGGTGAAGGGTTAATAGATAGTTTGTCTTCATCTATTATTCTTTTAATTGCATCCTCTTCGGTATTCGCAATTGCTATTTCCTTTTCAAGTTACAAGCGTCTTATTTCTTTTTCTTTATCGAAAACTTCCATTTCGGCTCGTAACTTTGCTGCTTTAGCAGCTGCATCGACTAACGCAACAGAAATTCTATGAGACGAGGAAGATCGAGAAGACCTGACAGACAAGTTCCTACTGTGCCTGGACTTCTCGGATGGAGGTCGAGTGGATATTTTCTCCAGTGCCTGAATGCGCTCGCAGATTCTTATCCTACATTCAGTAAACTCTCGATCACAAATATTGAACCACTGGTAGGAGGCATATTTTTCTTCTGGCGATTCCAACAAATCATCGTACGCCTTTTGCGCATCATTGAATTCATCTTTCAAGCGATCTAAATAATCCCTCTCTGAGGCTAATTGTTCCATTGTTGTCTCAGGTAAGTCACACATTAGATTGATCTTCTCTATCTGCTTTTTCAGTTTCGCAAGCGCACAATCACAGTTAGCTTGTTTAATCCCTAATTGGTAAGGTTTTCCTTTTTCCGTCATTTTTCTTGTGCGAGGAGCTTCAGTTTTTGAAATGAAAGATGGGACGCTTGTTATGTTCTTTGACGCTAGGTGTCGGTGTATGGTTACGAGGTATGCAACGCTAAAGACAATCGTAAGGCCATCAAATAAAGTTTCAAAAGTTCAAGCAATGTTCAACAAATGTTCATGACCACCGGCAAACAAGACTGGGGATATTTTACTGTGGCTGGCGACGACCCAAACAAACAAACAAGAAACGAATCTTTGAGGGGTGTATCGCAGCAGCTTAGGTTAGAGACTATTTTATGGGTTGGCAAAACAAGAAAGCCACGGAAAACCAAAGGTGTCGGTTAACGGTGATTTAATTCCAAATTCCAAAGACCAATATCTATAGACCAAAGATTGACTGTAAACTGAAATAACAATACAAAAATCTCTATCAGTTTGTCGAAATTTCGATACTAAGACAAATAACACGTAATCAAGAAACTAAAGCTCGAAAATGGTAATAAAGTGATTCTATAACGATTAGGTCGATAACAAGACGGTGAAATCTACTTAAAGGCTACATAAACTGAAATTAGACAATAATTCCATAAATCTGATCTCAACCCTTGTACTATAAAACGAAAGTGTGGGCGTTGCTCTAACAGGCGTTCAAATCCGCTCTTCACTCATGAAACAATTATAAATCAATTAAGCTTAAATCTGTATACTTGTACAGTAACATTTGTGTACTTTTGCCTACAGACTAAAGAACGAAACTAAACAAAAGAAATAACAAAAGAAATCACTTACATATCAGTCCCTCTTGAACCAAAGGTTGAGACAAAATCACAAAAATGATGTCATGACGCGAATCCTACTTGACTTTTCCTGACCAAAAGGATGCTATCGCGTGCTTTTATACCCCCTGGGGGACGCCAAAATATCTCATTACAAAACCAATAGAAAATCAGGTAAACATTGTAACTATGCTAGTAACTAGGATCAAAGCATGAAAATCACGAAATCAATGAAAGGTATTGTTCTTATGTCATGTCCTTTACATGGCTCCCCTGAAAGAATCATATTATTTCACTAAATCAACTAAATAATCAACTTAATGTTCATATAATTATGTTTTCTTTTCAAAGTTCAGTTCAATGTTCAGGGCTCCTTGGCGGGAAATTATCCCGGATCTCACTTAGTTCTTAACTTGCATCAGCTAAGTACCAGCTTGTGGATCGGTCGGTCAAAGTACCGTAATTGACCAGTTCTCTTTCCCTTGGAATCAAGGCAGCTATCCACAAGATTTACGTGGACTTTACGTATTTGCCCATCCTCACTAGGGTAAACAGCTGATACACGTGCTAACGGCCAAGCAAAAGTAGTCGACTGCGCAGTAGGTGAAGGGACGGGCAGTCTCTAAACGGTCTTCTGGAAGGTCTGACATTCTTTGCTCTTGAACTGCTCCAGGTAGTTTCTTGCACTTGACACAGGACGAGATTATGCTACTGACTACAAGTGAACCACTTATTATCCAAAATCCATTCAATCGTACTTCATTGAGCGTCATGGTCGTGCGTTCGTGAAAGTACCTGACAATGAGCGTGGTAACGTGGTTATTTCTTGGTAGTATGATGGGAAACTTCATGTCATCTGACAGACTTGCACGTCTGAGACGTCCACTGACTCACAAAATTCCATCATCAACAAAAGGATCGAGCTGGTACAGTGAGCTGTAAGTCTTTATGTTAGATTTCCTCTGTTGCGCAAAGACTCTACTGTTAGGGTCCGGATTCTTCCACTTTATCTGCTTCAAGATGTCTAACTCCTCCTTGAATACGCTTGTCTGTACTGCACAAATGATAGCGCATTCTGCGCTCTCGAAATCAGTGACTTTTACTTCTCGTGTCAGTTCTTCTTTACATTGCTTCTTCTGTGCTCGCGCTCTTAAACTTCTTATGTAAGGTGTACACAGCAATTGCTTGTTTCGCGCGATACCAGTCAGAGAAGTACTTCACTCTCTCACAAAGGCTTGTTTTCTCTGAGTCTACTTTGAGGATTTCTGTGGTTGCCATGGTAACATGTTTCTTGACTTCAGGGTCTTTATTCTGGAGACCAAACGTGCCTTAACTGTGATCCTGGTTTATTGGCCACTGGTCTTCAGTCTTCCAAAGAAAGGCAGGTCCGTTGGTCCAACGAGAATGTAGCAACTCTTGAGACTATACACCTCACGAAGCCTCATCTGCAGGGTTCTGTTTTGATGCAATGTGATTCCACTGTTCAACTGAGGTGCTATTTTGAATTTCTTGAACTCTGCTAGCCACGAATACATGAAATCGCCTACTTTCATTGCTTATGTATCCAAGGACCACGTTGCTATCTGTCCAAAAGTACTCTTGGTCAATGTGATAACTCAATCTGTGACGCAACTGCTGGCTAATCTTCACAGAACAAACAGTGGCGGTGAGTTCCAGTCTCGGCACGGTTACAGGTGTGAGGAGGGCAACTCTGGATTTTCCTATGACTAAGGTGCAGTGGATCCTTTGCTGCTCATCAATCATTCTCACGTAACCACACTGATGGTAGCCTTTTACACTTGCATCTGAGAAGTGGTGGGGTTCAGTGGGCACAACAGGACCAAAGTTTTCGGGCTTGTAACATCTCGAAATTGAAATTTGCTGCAAATTTAACAGGTCTGCTCTCCACTTCTCCCACTTGATCTTTATATCGTCAGGTATCGGGTCATCCCAACTTACATCAAGGCAGCATAACTCCTGAAGGATTGACTTCCGGTCTAACAAGAGCAGAGCAATGAAGCCAAGGGGGTCAAAAATCGAACTTATCGTAGAAAGTATTCCTCTTGTAGTGCACGGCTTGTCCTGTAAGACGATGTTAAACTGAAAGCAGTCAGACTCAATACACCACTGCACACCAAGAGCACGTTCTAAGGGAAGCGAATCAAGGTCCAAATCGAGCTCTTTAACGCCATCTGCTTTATCTGACTGTAGTATTCTTCTGCTGACGTCTTTACTATTCGACACGAATTGATGAAGGTTGAAACCTCCACTCTTGCACATTTGCTTCACGTCTGAAATGAGCGTTACAGCTTCATCGATTGAGGGAACAGACTGGAGACCGTTTGAGTGTAGCTTCATATCGCTCAATTCGTCTGAAACATTTCTTGCACAAAATGTGTTGTCCGACAGATACATTATTGTCTTCCACCCCGAAAAGCTGTGCAATTCTCTGTAATATATTTTCTTTTTCCAAATTTCCAGCCACTAAACTGTAAAAACCTTTCTTTACCTAAACTTACGATCCACAAACTACATAAAGACGAATTCAAAGAGGGAACCTTTTTCGCGGGAGTTGTTTTGACCCCTGCAAAAGCCATTTTGGGCGATCTGAACTGACAGCTGTGACAGATACTGTAAGAAAATCCAGATCTGCCAGTTCATCTGCGTACTTGTACATGTGATCACCGTAGGAAACCGCCGGTTTGATTGACAGATTAGAGACAAGGTCCCGGTTGTTCAAACATTGGATAGGGCTATCCACCGGATAAATCACTATCCAGCGGATAAGTATTAGGCAAACCAATTGCGCTGTCCATTGGATAGATTTTTATCCTGTGGATAGCGCTATCCAACGTTTGAACAACCGTGGCAAGGTCAAGGTCCCTCTAGTAAATCAGTGAAACAGTAAATCAAGGTGCTCTGCACCAGAGGTTTTCTCTTGCGGCTTTGCTGCTAGTTTCTTCAGCCTTCAGCCAAAGACTTGTCGGCCTGTGGCCGACACCCGATTAAAGCTCCTCGTCGCACACGAGAAGAAACCTTTGGTACCCAGGGTATTTAGAACCATGCTCGGATTTTTTAGCTGATGCAGCCATCCATTCAAGATGCACGGAAGATTACTTTGCCCAAATATGGAATCAAAGAGTTGAAGACTAAAAACGTTGAGCTTGCAATGCTGATACATGTATGTCTACAACCGAAAGAAATCGTTTTGTGGCGTATAAAAGATAAAGTAATTATCCTGCTATAAAATGCAGCCCTTGGAAAACATATAGAGGCACAAAGTTATCTGGTATGGCTTGAAAACATAGACTAGTGACGAAGTAAGACACGGGTTTTTTACATTCTTCATAATATCGCAAAAGCTACTAGCTGCAAACTTACCTACCACGGCAAACCAGTTATCTGCAACTTCTGTTCTCATTCAGGAAAACCAGCATGGTGACTGCAAACAAAGTGATATAGTAAGCTTTGCAGAAGCGTTTTGCAAGACGCCGACAAAGGCGGAGTGGAATGTTTTTTGTGAATGTAGATCTTGTAATTCATTCACAACAGTACGTGAACACATGTATGGCAGTTTTGATTAGACGTGTGACATGTAAAATTTTTCTTCTTTTTGGGAATACAGAAAAGTTTTAAGCTGCGAAATTTATCTTCAAAGACTTTGACCTTGTTTCCTTCACAGTGGAGCAGTTGTCCTTCTCTGAAGTGTGACCAAGTCAGCAACCTTTTGAATGAATTTTCAGGTTAGCTTACATTTTACACATTATGCTCAAGGGAAGTACGTTATTGAAAGAAAATTTATGTATTTATAAATGTTTCATAGCCGTTTTATACCTTTCTGATAGAGTTTTCAAGACATATTGGGAAATGGTGGTACCCATTTCCCCTGACATTCTGTTGAAGGCGTCCTCCTGTCTTTGTCCAACGTGTTTCAAACAGAACTCTGCTTGCACCTCTGCTGTTGCGTGATACTTTCTTGTTGTCATAAAGGCAGGGTATGAGCATCCAGTCTTAGAAGATCCTTCTGATTTCATTGCTCTCTTCTCCCGTGTTTTGGAGACAAACGTCCCAGTTCTAGCGCAGCGCAACAATGATTTTGTGTGGTGCTTGGCCATTCTGTCAGCACGGTGTTTCACATACCAACTCTTTGTCATCCTTTCTTCTTCATTCTTCCATTTCTTAAATTCTGCCACGTCTTTAAATGTCTTGCATCTTCAAATTGACCATGATGATTATTGAGGTGGTGTATTTAATCACTGGGTTAGAAAAAGCTGTTCTGGAGACACAAGGATAATAAAATCATTAGAACTTGTAACCCACAGGTTATGTGGAACTTGACAATTACTGAAATAGTTGAAAACATAAGAGCCTAAAATGGTCTAGAGTACATAATTATAGAACCTATAATTGCATGTATTTAATAATATTGCTTGTAAGTTTTTCCATCGTTGCAAGCATTTTGTATTTGTTGCATTGGATAGTGGAACAGAGGAAAGCACCATAGCTTAATATACAAACCTACAAACTTGAAAAATAAAGTGGAGGTTGGTTGGTAGTGCCATTGCTTGAAAAGCTATTCAGCTTGAGTTGCAAAGGAAACCCCTACCACATATTGTCGACTTTGAAGGCGTTTATTGTCAGTACCAAATTTATAAAAAGGGGTACAAAGCAGCGCTTACTTTGACCACTTGTTTTCTTTTGCCAATCGATTTGGACTGTTATGTTGGTCATGCCCGTGCTTCATTATGACTTATTCTTGCATTTTAAATCTCTCTGAAGGCGGTAATGTGATTTTGTCATTTTATCAGGATTTGTTATAATATTAGTACCGAAAGATGGAATGAGTAGGTTCATCTCATGTTGTTTGTTTTTCTTTGCACTCTGGACAACCAATATGTTTACTTCCTGTATCTTTTCTTGCATCGTTGTCAACACTGTTGGTCGGCTTGTGTTTTTTTTTATGTTTATATAATCATTTCTTACCCCAAAAGTTCGTTTTACAATGTTCGCACTGGAATCTGCTCATACCGTCACAGTTGGGAGGAGGGACTGAAACATCTGAATCAGTGGGAGAGGAATCAGACTCAATTGTCGCTTGAGAAAGTTGGTTGTATTGAAGCTGGAGCTGGAGGCCTGGTACTGGGGATGGCTGGCCATTAGAGACGCTTTTCTCAGAAGAGTTCGCTTGTGGACAAGCTTCTGGATTATAGTTGTGTAGAGGACTAGTTGGATCTGGGCGTTGAAAGGCTGAGGCTTTTTTGCATTCGATAAGTGGTCAACTGAGGACCTTGGGACCCTTCAAGGTTTCCCAGAAGATGACTGGGACCTCTTTAACACAAGGGAACCACACGCGCCATTAGCCGAGGAAGAGGTCTTTTGTGGTGGCGATAATGTTTCTTCAGAAGATATTGAATGGTTGGGAATTGGAGAGGAACCATTGGAAACCTGAGAGGAAATGGTTCAGCAGGAGAAGAAGAGGAGCATTGTTTAGCTGATGCATGTTCCTTTGTTGCTCTCAGAGTTGATCCACTGGACGATGACGCCTTAGGATTTAGGGATAGCTTGAGCTTTTTTTTGTGTTACTGGACGTGTCTCGACGAAGGCTAAAGGAATGGTCAGACTGTATGGATGTTATCGCGCCAATCATGATGCAAAAGCATGTAATTGATTTCAATGCGACTTTCAGCAAACCAAGACATGAAAACTTGTTATGGGTAGCTTTCTGTCTATTTTTGTGTATTAGTTTTAGATGATTCCAGAATTCTTGGCTTCCTGGGTGATTCACTAAGTTATCGATTTTTGATTTCAGGAGCTTTGTCTTCTTTGATTTGATTAGCTTTTTGTACTTTTTGCGCGTTGTGTGATAGTTACGCCTCATAGTTTCATCAAGGGGATTGTTATGTTTCTTGTTAGAGAGTTCCTTTAAAATATTTCTTGAAGTGAAACATCCATTATCGAACCATCTCTCCAAGTTCGTTTCCGTGAGAGGTTGTAAATTTTTTTCCAGGATTTTTTTATTGGCGTTTCATAGATTGGAGTTTATTCTTTGGTGTTGAGTTCTTTTGTCTCAGGGTGTCGTTGTGCGTCTCAAGGTCGATGACCCTAGATTTCAGAAGACCAATTTCCAGTTTGAGAGTATTTTCCAGTTTTGTCAGTTTTTCCTCCACGTGATCAACTTTGGAGCTGTCATCCAGCTTTACTTATAAATTATTTTTTATTTTGGTGACGTCTGATTCCAGGTTTGACACAACCAACTTGGTTTTGGTGAGCGATGCTTTGCTTCTCTGTGAGAGTCCTGATTGAATCTAGTGATTTCCTCCTCTTTTGGTAAATAGGTTTTGGTGTTTCAGTGAGAGTGGATTGCTGAATTTTGTTTATGGAGTTCTGGATATCATGTTCTTCTGTAGCTGGGAGTGCTTACAATGATTTTGCGCTCGCTGTTTCTTGTTTGATCATGAGTAAAAAGTGCAAGGCCTCATCCAGGTTTTTTTAATGATTCGTTTTGTTGGTTTTGGAAGTTGCTCATGGTCTGAGCTGTGGCGTCTGTTGGGTAAGTTGTTGAACACATTCTTTTTTAGAATAGGGAATTCCTTGTCGCTCCTGATGTGCCAGGCAGTTCCTTGGCACATTATTACTCCTGTAGTTAGGTAAACTGACATTGTAAAAAGTAGAGATTAGCTTTTCCTATTAACATGACTTACTTTAAGCTTGATATGTTCAAAAGCTTACTCATCATCGTTGTTGCGGTTGATTCATGCCACATGGTAGTGGTTGTTTTCACTGAGCGGTGAAAGTGATGATCTTGAAGAGCCTTTGCCCAATACAGGATTCTTTCTTCGGTGGTGTAGAAACCAACACAATGTGCTGATGGCTTGTACAACTTGGTGTTGATTTCTTCGAGCAGCAGTTTCTTCTGCTTGCCAGTTGTGCTTTTAAATTTACAAATATTGTATTTCTTTTGAATTTCCTCCGTTTTGGACTATCCGTTGGCGGTAAAAAGAGTGGTAAATAGGTCAGAGTGCTAAATATTCACGTAGCTATGCAGTCACGTACTGACTGTCATGACGCCATGACAGAGGATGATCTCAGAGAAAGAAACTCATTTGGCAATTTAGAGCAAATCTCATCTTCCCTGTTTCCTGGGTTTTCCTGGCATTGTCTAATTCGAGAACTTTCCTGGATTCTCTGAAAACTCTTCTCTGAAAGAACGGTTGTTTTGGTTAATACTCCATAACGAGGGTGGTGGACTATGCATTGAAATTCTGTCCTCATTTGTCTTTTTTTTCTGATTTTTTCCTTTGAAGTTCTAGTGGGTTTTTAGTCATATTCATCATTAATGTTGGGTGGCCCCATTTGAGACCATCGCTTGGTAAAACTTCACGAAAATTTCAACCCCATGAATCAAACGCAAGGAGTGGAGAGTGCGTTAACATTCATCCTTTTATAAATTATTTAGTGGACGTTTGTCAAAACATTTGCAATATTTAAGCAACAGCTAGTAGTCCGTTATCCACGTAATAGTTGTAGCGCGAAGAATCCTGTGTCCCGAACATCCAGTGAAAACCCTGTAATTCTTTATGGGGAGGGAACACTGGGACCCAACGCCAAGCTGATTCAAAATCAACAATCGAGTAAAAACAGTTTGGAGAAGAAAACAACACCTCTTTGTCAATTGAGTTTAAGTGAAATGTAACCAAATCATCCTTGGTGTGATTGTTTAATGATGAACCATACAGGCGACTGCAATCAGTTATAGGGCGAAATTTGGGGGAATCCTTTTTAGCTACACGGCCAATAGAGTGAACACAATGGGGTTTAGAGTCAATCTTGGAAATACAGAGTAATTTGAGTTCCTTTAAGAATAAGTGATCCATGTCCGGTTTGAAGTCGGGACATGTAGCACTTAAATAATTTTCTAATTCAGAGTCGTTGAGACAAAAGGTGTCTGACTTGGGAATAAGTTTAAAACCATAACGCAAACCAACGAGAATTCTCGGTTTTTAACTTACGTCACAAGCATATCATGTTTACTTGGCGGCCATATTGGTGTACTGCTTACTCATTAGCATATGTCAAAATGCAAAGCGATGTAGGGTTTTTTTAACACGTGAAAGAAAAATCAACGAATTTGATAGATCTGTTACAGAAAATCAAGTGAAACTTATGGAGATGATTGCTATGTCATTCCTCTATTGTTAGAGTAATTGAAGAATGTAGAATGTTTTGAAAATCTACGTTAAATTGAGAAAGTTTCAGCTCATACCGGAACCAGATGCATTACGGGGTGAAGGATTACAACAGCATGTCTGAAGATAATGCTGGCGAATCTAAAACAGAAAACTTTAAAAAAAAAAAGACAAGGAAGATTCTACACTTGTTCCTCTTTTATCGGAGTACTCAAAAAAGCTAGAGAGCCGGGTAAAATGTCGCTTCACTGAGAAAATATCAGTGATTGGTATTGACCCAGCTACGTTGTGGCACACGAAGCTCGATCCAGACTGTTTACCACCCATCGAAGCCACAGATCTACTGTCGTATTTGGTTTTAGATGCGAGTTATTATACAGCACAACAATTCAAAACCTTCAAAAGTTTAGAGGCGTATAACCAGATGGATCGCCGGAAAGTACATGGTTCTTGCAAAAGTGCGACATTCACAGCGCATGAATGACCCGCCAATCCCTGTTTTGTTGATTTCAAGCCAGGAAGGAACAATAATTTCGGCCCATTGCATGGGTTGTAAGGTTGCCTTAGCAGAAATGTGTTCCCACGTTGCAAGCATGCTATTTTACTTCGAAGCATGGATAAGGATCAGTGGAAAATTGGCCTGCATGCAAGTCAAATGCACGTGGCTTTTACCTTCGTAGGTACACGAAGTTACTTACGCCAGAGCTCGAGACATCAATTTTAAATCATCGAAAAAATGAAAAGAAGAGATGGACCTCAAAATAGATGCTTGCGAGGGTGAGAATCAGTCCCAACCACCAGTTCCAGCAAGAATTATTTAAAAATCAAACATATCAGTAAGACCACGTGATGAGGATGAAATGAATGCCCAACTGAAGAAGTTAGATGAATTGAATGTAAAACCAGTCATTCTAAGTCTTTTTAAACCTTATTCTGAAAGCTTTATGTCAAGAAGCCAACACGTACTTACAATGCCAGATTTGTATGACCCTAGTCATCTTAAACTCAGATATTCTGAAGCAATGTTTGAGGTCAGCTTAGACCTCAGTGATAATGAACTGGATGCCATTGAAGAAGACACAAGGAAGCAATCCAAGGGGAATTTTTTCTTTAGACACAGAGCTGGCCGCATTGGGGCCTCAGTCAGTTGGACTGTGGCACACAGTAATCCAATGCAGCCATCACAATCTTTGATCAAGTCTCTCTGCTACCCTCACCTGTTCAAAGTTACCTCTAAAGCTATCTCACATGACAAGAAATATGAGAAAACTGCTGTTGAGACATATGTTTCCCTTATGAGTCAGACCCATAAAGACTTTCAAGTAAAGTTTTGTGGAATAATATTAGATAAAGAACATCCGTGGTTGCATGCTACTCCTGACTTTATGGCCTCTTGTTCCTGTTGTGGTGATGGTTGCGGGGAGGTCAAATGTCCTTATAGTATTAAGAATGGGGATTTTCAGACCTACATCTCAAAGAAGACCTCCTGTGTGGGTTGAAGAGAAATCATCAGTACTATTATCAGACCCAACATCAGCTCAACATAACTAAGCTGATCTACTGTGACTTTGTAGTGTTTGCATTCAGTGTAAACAATCAACCTGTGATTTTTTTACGAAAGAATATATCCTGATTACACCCTGTGGGAATCACTACAACCAAAATTGACTACGTTTTGGAGAATTTGCATCCTACCAGAAATTTTAGGTAGGTGGTATACAAGAAAATGCCACATGCCAAGTCTGGTGCAAGTTCCAGTATCATGCAATGATAATGCCATTTGGTATTGCAGAAAAGTTACTGAAGAAGGAACCATCACTTGCTCTAATGCCAAGTGTCCCTATATGAGGTTTCACCTGTCATGTCTGCGATCAAGTACCTGTCGTCTATTACCAGAATTCAAGAGAAATGCTAAAACCAGAAATGCAGTACAGCAGGATGTATGTAGCAAAGCTCGCAGCCTGAATAGCATCTGTATTTGTAATTCAAAGCCAGGACCAGGTGATAGACTTCTTGAGTGTCACAGTGAAGACTGTTTAAATGGAAAATTCTTTCATTTAGACTGCCTGAAATATAAAAGGATGCCAAATAACAGCAAGACTACATGGGTTTGTAACAACTGCAAGGGAAAGCCCCATAAAGCAAATGATGTGAACATTGCCACAGTTCAGTCAGGTGAAAACGACAGTTCTAGTGTAACTTCTTCAATTCAATCTACCACTTGTACCTCTTCAATTGTACAAGATCTTTGTGGTGATATTGATAGTATGATGACCTTTCGGTTGATCAATGTGACAGTGATGATGATATACAAATAACTAAAGTTAGTCATGGAAACATTGATAAGACAGCCTCTCTAGGGAATTTAACTCAGGCTGAATATGATATCATTGAATCTCCAACTGGATGGTTGGACTGCAGTGTCATACAAGAAGCTCACATTTTACTGAAGCAAGTAAATCCCCTGATCAAGGGATTTCAAAGGACTACGCTGGGACCAGTAAGAAACTTTGGTGTAGTAACAAGTGATTTTGTGCAAATTCTGCACACAGGTAACCAACACTGGGTCTGCGGTAGCTCTGTTTGTTGTTTACCGGGTATAGTAAACTTGTATGACAGCTTATTCCATGACATCGTTGCTAATGAAGTGGAAGAACAACTGAAAGATCTCATGGGAAACAATTTTACGGGAATGAACATTGTACCTGTCAAGAAACAAGGAAATGGCAGTGATTGTGGTGTGTTCTCTATTGCATTTGCAACCTGTATAGTGTATGGCAGAGACCCGAGTATTGTCACAGTTGATGTACCACAGATGCGACCTCATTTGTCTAGATGCCTTAAAAACTGGAGTGCTCAGCCCATTTCCTCAGATTTAAAGTAATTATTAACTGTTACTGACACTCGAATTAGCCATGCATTTTACTGTATATACAAGTGTATGATAATCAAAATGTACAAGAGATACATATAATATTGATATGTATGCTTGATATAAGCTGTTCTAGTTGTAGTCAAAACAAAAGACTATTAATGCGAAGAGAAACCTGTTATTAAGGTGAAGTCAGTGATCAAGTCATCACTTTAGATTTATGCATAAACTGTCTTGTTTAGTTAAGTTATCCAAAACAGGTGTAAACAGCACAGACGTGGTTTGAATAACCTGTTACAATTTCTTTTAATCAAAACAAAATACTATTTTATTTTATCCAATCAAACAAACAATGGTAGAAATTTTGTAGTGGAACTATTCTTGATATTTCTAAAGTGAAACTAATTTATGGCATTGAACTAAAAAAGCAGACAACAACTAGCAAGATAGTTGGTAAGGACGACAAAGATAAAATGACGTAAGTAACCAATATGTATGTCTACTGATATATTTTATTATTATATTATATTATTCCATTAAATAAAACTTGGTTCTACAAAATGAGAAGGAGCTTGTCATGTGTTCATTGACGCACCTTTGTGAAGTAGCTTCTCTTAAACAAGGCTAGCACTTATTCAAAGTTTCAATCATTCAAATAAGGTCTACAAGTATCTAGTGGTCAACTAGATTCTCATGGGTTAACTATACTCACTCTAAAAACCGTTACAGAGTGAACCCATACTTGCTATCTTGAATTTTGATTTATAAAACTAGTGGTCCCTCTCAAGTCCACTCCTTATTTACAGTGTGGCCCTCTGTGTACAGCTACCAAAAATCATGGTCCATCTCAAACAAACCCCAAAATGGAATGCATTTCTAGAGTTTCACTGGTTGTCTATCTATGAATAATAAATTGTAACGGCCTAGTCAAATGGTATTATTAGGGGACACAAATTAACAAGAGCAGAACAAACCTTAATTACTCGATCAATTACAGGGGTTCCTTCTTCAAAAGATCCGTGAGGATTGCTTATGAGAAAGTCAGTAGAAAGTGTCCCCTGTAGTATTGTGTATTTGCTTCGTAAAAGACCTGTGACTCTTTCCACATGGATGCGGACACTGGCAATACCCCTTGTTGTTTCAACGTCAACTGGGTCAAGTTGATCCTTGCCTTTCGTAAAAGCTGGAATTACTAGCTTTGCTCCCTTGAAGGCAACACTCTCATGAATAGTGAAGCCACGATCGGCCATCACCATGTCCCCCAGAACCACCTTACTCAATATCCCACAGTTTTCAGTCAAAAACTTGTCTGAAGTTCGACCACCCGATGCCTCAGAAACATAGGAAATGGTACCTTGTGGGGTGATGCCAATCAGCACCTTGATAGTGTTGTGGTGCTTGTAGGAACTGAATGTTTGTGCTCTAGCAAGTAAATTAGTGGGTTTTTCCAATGGAAATTTCGAAGCAGTCAATTATTGCAGTAGTTTTTGTTCCAAAGCTGAACTTGAAGCATTGTGGCATTGTTCTTATAAGACTTTCACGATCAGGCCAGTGGACAAATGGAGATAACCTTATGTCCATAGTCATCCACCAAGAATGAAATGTCCTGGATACTGTAGGAACTGTGATGTTGAAGCGATAAGCTAGGTCTTGAAGAGGTGCATCTAATCTCAACTTAATCAGGACCATAACAAATTCTTGAAAAGGACTCAGTGATTGAGAGCGACAAGAAACAGACGGTGACACAAGTTCAAACACAAAGTTCAGAATTTCATATGATGGGAGACCAGTGTAAAACAGTACTTTATTGTCGCTATTCCTGAAATACTCTTCGTCAAATTCGATGACTTTCTTCCGCAAATAAATAATCAAAGTCCTTTGTCTGTGAGCTTGCATCATAAAATTTACAACGTAAAACGTCAGTCTGAGTACACATCTTGCCAAAGCTTTTGACTTCAGTCTGACAACTTTAAATAAGCGAGGTATTCCTCTGCCTCGCACGGGGTCTTGGCGAATAGAGATTGGACTAAAAACTTTTAATATTTGCAAGCATAAATTGTGTATAAGAAAGCTGCAAGGGTTTCAGCTGTTTATCTTCACCGCCATAGATGAAATCTGAAGGCGACAATGGCTTGCATCCCAGAGAAGAGCTCGAGTCTGTAGTAATGGAAGGAGAAGCAGCAGGGGTTGTGGCCATGTCATTGTCTTTGGATGGCGAGGAGATTGAAAACGCCGCTTCGATGTTCGAAAGCTCTTGTGAGTCAGTGGCGGGGAGAAGACCAGAGGCCTCTGAAGGAACAGGTTTGGAGGGCAGGGGATCATCGGTGTCTTACTAGAGGCGGGAAATTACAGTATAAAGGAGGATCTTTTGGCCTACCACAAAACCCATGTCAGCCAAATCTTGTTCCCAAATGGCGGCTAAAAACGACTTGGAAGTTATATGGTTCTGAGCCAATATATCCATTACATCTTCTGGGATTTCGTTGGATCGACAAAAGTTGGAGAGCAAACTGCTGTCAGGGCTAGATGGCTTTGGAGATTTCTTGCTCGTTCGTTTAGGAGGCATAATGAGAATGTAACGAAAAACAAAATGTAAATGCTACTTGACTAAGTTTGCTGCGGAATGATAACAAAGCCCGTGTGCTTATGCAAACACACGATGTGCCCAGTTAATGATTACTAACTCTAACTAGGTATTATACTGCCATTGGCTGACATCCAATACTGTAGAATATTTAAATAACAGCTATTTCTTTAAATATTGGCAGCAAATTCTTATAGCCTTCATGTTCAATAGGACGATTAAAAAGCT
>CAXIUU010000022.1:37500-41863 GCA_964035525.1 Porites cylindrica
CATGACTTAAAATCTGATTTCACAAAGGCACCCCAAACTTCACTATTGTAGGTTAAAATCGGTGAGATCATTGTGTCAAAAATTTTATTTGCAAGGGAAGGTTTCAGTTTACTAAAATCAGTGTGGCGTCTTAGACTAAATAGAGCATGGAGGGCTTTTTGCGGAAGATGTTCAAGTGAGAGGGTAAAATTTCTGGGAGACGAGATGCGAGTGCCTAAGTAAGTATAGTCTCGTACAATGTCTATCATTTCATTGCCTATGTGAAAAACATAATCACATTTTTTTGTGCCTTTTTGGAAAACAATTATTTTGGTTTTCTTGGGGTTGATTTTAAGCATCCAGGAGTTGCAATATGAAGATAATTTGTGTAGGCAATTTTGTAATCCTAATTTTGATGGTGATAATATAATAAGGTCGTCAGCATAAAAAAGAGAATTGAGTTTGGTGCCATTTGGTAGCACAAACGGATCAGATAAAATATTGTTGAATGAAAAAGCTAGATCGTTAACGTATTGGTTGAAGAGAAGAGGGCTTAAAATGCAGCCTTGACCCACACCTCTAGTGTATTGAAAAGGTTGTGTTTGGTTATTTCCAACCCTAATAGAACAGGTAGAGTTTGACTATAAACTTTTTACGACTTTATAGAAGTTTCCTCGGACATTTATTTGTAACAGCTTGTATAAAAGTCCATCGTGCCACACCGAATCAAATGCTTTTCTCAAGTCCACAAAACATGCGTATACTTTCGTTTTGTGACAGTTAACATATTTGTCAATTAATGTTCGTAGTGTAAGAACATGGTCGGCGGTTCGATTATTTGCTAAGAAACCTATTTGAGATTTATGAAGTATGTCACGCGACTGAATGTACTTGAGAAGTCTTTGATTGAGAATTGAGCAAAATAATTTACCAAGACAACTTGAAATACAAATTCCTCGATAATTTGAGGGATCACTTTTAGTCCCACTTTTAAAGATTGCTGTTATAAGGCCATCGCACCATGTTTGAGGCATAGTGCCTGACGTCAGAACAGCGTTTAATAACTGCAAATAAATAGGCATTAGTTCATTTAAGCTGGATTTGATCATTTCATTTTTTATTGTATCTGAATATGAAGACTTGTTGTTTTTGTGTTTGTTAGCGGCTGTGTGTATTTCGAGTTCAGTTATTAGGTAGTCCAAGGCATGCGATTGTGTTGTTGCGTCTTCTAATCTTGTTAACTCATCGATAATGGCTTCTTGGTGTGAATTAAGAGGCTCATTTGAGTGTAGTGACTGGAAGTGAGACAACCAACTTTCTTCTGAGATTGGCGGGGTGCTAGTTTCCTTCATAGAATCATCCATAGATTTCAAGCGGTTCCAAAAATTTCGGCTGTTTGAGTTATCTATCATGTTTTCCAGTTCTGAAATCTTAGTATGATAGTATTCTTTTCTCTTCTGTTTCAGAACGTTTTTGTACTGTTTTAAGACAGTGTGATAGTTTTCCCTAAGCGTAATATTGAGATGATCTGTGTTTTAGATCAGCAAGTTTCCTCAATTCGTCTCTCTTAAAATGACATTCTTTATCAAACCAATTTTTGTTAGACGAAACAGAAGATAATCTAGTATATCGTTTTTTAACGTTCTTAATTTTCAAACAATGTTTTGCGGTTGTAAAAAGAATCCTTTCTACTGTATCGAGAGAAGAGTTAATGTGTTTGTCTCGCCTACTGTCAACAAGAAAATCATGTATCATTCTCTGTATGTCTGTTGTTTGCAGTGCTGTTTAAATTTTTGTGATGAATCATTTTCCCATATAAACTGTTTGGGTAAACGAATTAATGTATCATTGGTATTTTCTGTAGCTAAGTGGTTATTTACCATAGTAATGTTAAGGTGTGGTTGGCGTAAGGTTATTTGTGCCGCTGTGGATCAATATGAGTTGCAGGTGTTCTAGTTCTTGATTAATTCATCCAGTAAAATTGTGCGTACATGGGTAATTGTGGGAGATCTATAAAAAGTAAAATCCTGTCGTGGAGGGAAACGCTTTCTTTTATCTAGAAACTTTCCATTAGAATCGCACAGAAAAATAGCTTTGTTGACCACAGCAGGAGGTGTTTTAACTGGAAGAACGTTGTTGTCGCTTGGTTTAGTTGAATTAACCTTTGGGGCTTAATCAATATCCTCTCGGTTTGTTAGAGTATCAGATTCGTTCATTGAGTTTTCAAGGGGTAGAAATCTGTTCTTTGTGGGAATATTCGGAGTGATGATATTAGGTGGAGTAACTATTTCCTTCGTCTGAGGTTTAGGAGTTTCGGACCTGTCTTCAGTGGTGATGCGTGGTGTAATATCTTCAGATGATGTAGATGTTTCAGGCTGCTGGATAGTGTTTGAATTTGCCATATGCTTGTCATCAGTGGAGTTCTGCCAGAAAGCTGTCACTTGTTCTTTCAGAGAAGTAATTTCCACTGTGAATTCACTTTCTGATTCTTGTAGTGCTTGATTTGACTTTGTGATTTGTATTTGCTTTTTGTGAAGAGATTGATTTTCGTTTTGTAATTCGTTAATAACTTGTGATTGGTGTGTAATCATTTCTTGGAGTGAGTTAATTTGGGATGAAAGATCAGCGTGTAGATCATCAAAGGCTTGTTTTTGTAATTTGATTAAGTTATCTTGCGTGGCTATTTTGTCCTTAATATTATCGAGGTCTCCAGAAGTAATGATTTGGAATTGTGTGAATTCTGCTTCTAATTGACCAAGAGTGTCTCTCATTGATGCAATTGTTTTTAAGCGGGTCGGTGAAACTGTTAGATCTTCCGTGGGAGCAGTTAGCCTTTCAGTGGGTTGGTAATAACTGTTCTTTTTCTCTGTGTTTGAAGGAACATCGTCATCTCCGACAAACTGAATGAGATTGGTAAAAAAGTTGTGGAGTGACAATCCAACTAGGGATGAGTTGTCGAACTGGGTGGGCCGAGGCTGTTGAACAGTTAATGTCTTGACGATATGTAGGAGTACGGGAAATTCAAATTTGCTCCACTCTATGACAAGTATGCAACTATGACAGGATTTAGATTCAGCATTTTACATTTCTCAGATACAAGAGAGCATCAACCTCTTCATCAGTAATATCTTTTCCTTGCATTCTGTAAATAATTTGGAACAACTCTGGCCATCTTAAATCAGCACAAGATAAAGTCATAAACCATGCAGGAATTCCAAGTTGTTTTACCATAGCTACGACTGGGATATGTCGCAAAAATAAATATGCCTGATGTTGACCAATAAGATTCTGTAAGGTTTGCCCACTGGATCTTATGTGTGATGCAGTTTCAGATTGAGCATGGACTTTTTTCAAAGCAATGGTTATACTATCAGATACCTTCTTTTGTTCAATCATAAACTGTGCAAAATACAAATATTCTGGGTAACTTGCAAATCTTCCACTATGATGAAGTAACCTTGCATTGAAGTATTTAGTTAGAGTTAACCGATTGTTTCTCTCTGTAGTGTAACCATATCTGCCTTTTGGGAATAGAACAGGGAATGCTAATTCCTCACACGTTTTGTCCTTCATTAATGATACTGGATGTTTATTTTCTCCAGGTGCAACACTGTATGTTTCTTGTCCTGTGGATATATTCTGTTGATCAATTGTAACTGGATAGTCTGGTATAATTGCTTTTATACATGTTTCATTGGTTGGAGCCCTATGTTCATTTAATGGATCATCTATTTCCTCCTCTTGTTGTTCCTGTTGTGCGTTTTTGCTGGTTTTATTAACAACAGGTTCCTCATTTTTCGGTTCATTGATTTGTTCACTTATATTCTCATCTGTGCTTATATCTTCCTCATTCATTGGCGGTTCTACATCAGTCCTGGTACTTGTAGTGCGCTCAGGAATTGATGTTACTTCTAGAGTTGTAAGATTTCTGTCTATTCGGTCAATGTCTATGGTAATTGTTTTATATAATTCATTGTTTTCTTTCAACCAATTGAGAGCACTAAGTACTATTTCAGGGCGCACAGCTTGATAGTACACGTGCCCTCTAAACTGCAGTTTGCGTTTCAGTTTTAGCAAAATAATTCCAGAACTTTATGGTGCACGTGGTAGAGTTTGGCAAGTTTTGTCGCATTTAACTGGCCTATTACAGATAGCTCCCTTTATCTTTCTTTGCTGGCCTTTTGGCATAAGTACTATTTTTTCAAAAACAATTCTTTGAGCAATTAGAATCTGCTCAAGTTTTTCTAAAGTCGAGAGTTCTGTTGGTATATCATCTACAAACATGTCGTTGTATACTGCTTGGCAAGGAACTTTTCGAGGTATTGCTGATTGATTTCAGATAGCATTTAGGTATTTTTCTTTCTTTTCACAGTCCATACTGTCA
>CAXIUU010000023.1:0-92500 GCA_964035525.1 Porites cylindrica
GAATCCTGGACGTATCGGGCGACTATTTAACTGCAATGACAGGTGTTTTTTCATATGGCGGGAGGCGCCCAAGCCAAAATGTCTACCTGGTTTAGTAAGCCCAATCAAAGTTTGATTTCAAAGGTGACCAAAAAAAGGGTCGGATTCAACCAGAACATTTTTGTGTTTGCGCTCCTGAAAACTGTCCATTGCAGGGCGGAGCGGAATGCTGGACGTATCGGGCGACTATTTAACTGCAATGACAGGTGTTTTTTCATATGGCGGGAGGCGCCCAAGCCAAAATGTCTACCTGGTTTAGTAAGCCCAATCAAAGTTTGATTTCAAAGGTGACCAAAAAAAGGGTCGGATTCAACCTGAAAATTTTTGTGTTTGCGCTCCTGAAAACTGTCCATTGCAGGGCGGAGCAGAATGCTGGACGTATCGGGCGACTATTTAACTGCAATGACAGGTGTTTTTTCATATGGCGGGAGGCGCCCAAACAAAAATGTCTACCTGGTTTAGTAAGCCCAATCAAAGTTTGATTTCAAAGGTGACCAAAAAAAGGCTCGGATTCAACCTTAAAATTTTTGTGTTTGCGCTCCTGAAAATTGTCCATTGCAGGGCGGAGCGGAATGCTGGACGTATCGGGCGACTATTTAACTGCAATGACAGGTGTTTTTTCATATGGCGGGAGGCGCCCAAGCCAAAATGTCTACCTGGTTTAGTAAGCCCAATCAAAGTTTGATTTCAAAGGGTGACCAAAAAAAGGGTCGGATTCAACCTGAAAATTTTTGTGTTTGCGCTCCTGAAAACTGTCCATTGCAGGGCGGAGCGGAATGCTGGACGTATCGGGCGACTATTTAACTGCAATGACAGGTGTTTTTTCATATGGCGGGAGGCGCCCAAGCCAAAATGTCTACCTGGTTTAGTAAGCCCAATCAAAGTTTGATTTCAAAGGTGACCAAAAAAAGGGTCGGATTCAACCTGAAAATTTTTGTGTTTGCGCTCCTGAAAACTGTCCATTGCAGGGGCGGAGCGGAATGCTGGACGTATTGGGCGACTATTTAACTGCAATGACAGGTGTTTTTTCATATGGCGGGAGGCGCCCAAGCCAAAATGTCTACCTGGTTTAGTAAGCCCAATCAAAGTTTGATTTCAAAGGTGACCAAAAAAAGGGTCGGATTCAACCTGAAAATTTTTGTGTTTGCGCTCCTGAAAACTGTCCATTGCAGGGCGGAGCGGAATGCTGGACGTATCGGGCGACTATTTAACTGCAATGACAGGTGTTTTTTCATATGGCGGGAGGCGCCCAAGCCAAAATGTCTACCTGGTTTAGTAAGCCCAATCAAAGTTTGATTTCAAAGGTGACCAAAAAAAGGGTCGGATTCAACCTGAAAATTTTTGTGTTTGCGCTCCTGAAAACTGTCCATTCCAGTGCGGAGCGGAATTCTGGACGTATCGGGCGACTATTTAACTGCAATGACAGGTGTTTTTTCATATGGCGGGAGGCGCCCAAGCCAAAATGTCTACCTGGTTTAGTAAGCCCAATCAAAGTTTGATTTCAAAGGTGACCAAAAAAAGGGTCGGATTTAACCTTAAAATTTTTGTCTTTGCGCTCCTGAAAACTGTCCATTGCAGGGCGGAGCGGAATGCTGGACGTATCGGGCGACTATTTAACTGCAATGACAGGTGTTTTTTCATATGGCGGGAGGCGCCCAAGCCAAAATGTCTACCTGGTTTAGTAAGCCCAATCAAAGTTTGATTTCAAAGGTGACCAAAAAAAGGGTCGGATTCAACCTGAAAATTTTTGTGTTTGCGCTCCTGAAAACTGTCCATTGCAGGGCGGAGCGGAATGCTGGACGTATTGGGCGACTATTTAACTGCAATGACAGGTGTTTTTTCATATGGCGGGAGGCGCCCAAGCCAAAATGTCTACCTGGTTTAGTAAGCCCAATCAAAGTTTGATTTCAAAGGTGACCAAAAAAAGGGTCGGATTCAACCTGAAAATTTTTGTGTTTGCGCTCCTGAAAACTGTCCATTGCAGGGCGGAGCGGAATGCTGGACGTATCGGGCGGACTATTTAACTGCAATGACAGGTTTTTTTTCATATGGCGGGAGGCGCCCAAGCCAAAATGTCTACCTGGTTTAGTAAGCCCAATCAAAGTTTGATTTCAAAGGTGACCAAAAAAAGGGTCGGATTCAACCTGAAAATTTTTGTGTTTGTGCTCCTGAAAACTGTCCATTCCAGTGCGGAGCGCAATTCTGGACGTATTGGGCGACTATTTAACTGCAATGACAGGTGTTTTTTCATATGGCGGGAGGCGCCCAAGCCAAAATGTCTACCTGGTTTAGTAAGCCCAATCAAAGTTTGATTTCAAAGGGTGACCAAAAAAAGGGTCGGATTCAACCTGAAAATTTTTGTGTTTCCGCTCCTGAAAACTGTCCATTGCAGGGCGGAGCGGAATGCTGGACGTATCGGGCGACTATTTAACTGCAATGACAGGTGTTTTTTTCATATGGCGGGAGGCGCCCAAGCCAAAATGTCTACCTGGTTTAGTAAGCCCAATCAAAGTTTGATTTCAAAGTTGACCAAAAAAAGGGTCGGATTTAACCTGAAAATTTTTGTGTTTCCGCTCCTGAAAACTGTCCATTGCAGGGCGGAGCGGAATGCTGGACGTATCGGGCGACTATTTAACTGCAATGACAGGTGTTTTTTCATATGGCGGGAGGCGCCCAAGCCAAAATGTCTACCTGGTTTAGTAAGCCCAATCAAAGTTTGATTTCAAAGGTGACCAAAAAAAGGGTCGGATTCAACCTGAAAATTTTTGTGTTTGCGCTCCTGAAAACTGTCCATTGCGGGGCGGAGCGGAATGCTGGACGTATCGGGCGACTATTTAACTGCAATGACAGGTGTCTTTTCATATGGCGGGAGGCGCCCAAGCCAAAATGTCTACCTGGTTTAGTAAGCCCAATCAAAGTTTGATTTCAAAGGTGACCAAAAAAAGGGTCGGATTCAACCTGAAAATTTTTGTGTTTGCGCTCCTGAAAACTGTCCATTGCAGGGCGGAGCGGAATGCTGGACGTATCGGGCGACTATTTAACTGCAATGACAGGTGTTTTTTCATATGGCGGGAGGCGCCCAAGCCAAAATGTCTACCTGGTTTAGTAAGCCCAATCAAAGTTTGATTTCAAAGGTGACCAAAAAAAGGGTCGGATTCAACCTGAAAATTTTTGTGTTTCCGCTCCTTAAAACTGTCCATTGCAGGGCGGACCGCAATGCTGGACGTATTGGGCGACTATTTAACTGCAATGACAGGTGTTTTTTCATATGGCGGGAGGCGCCCAAGCCAAAATGTCTACCTGGTTTAGTAAGCCCAATCAAAGTTTGATTTCAAAGGTGACCAAAAAAAGGGTCGGATTCAACCTGAAAATTTTTGTGTTTGCGCTCCTGAAAACTGTCCATTGCAGGGCGGAGCGGAATGCTGGACGTATCGGGCGACTATTTAACTGCAATGACAGGTGTTTTTTCATTATGGCGGGAGGCGCCCAAGCAAAAATGTCTACCTGGTTTAGTAAGCCCAATCAAAGTTTGATTTCAAAGGTGACCAAAAAAAGGCTCGGATTCAACGTTAAAATTTTTGTGTTTGCGCTCCTGAAAATTGTCCATTGCAGGGCGGAGCGGAATGCTGGACGTATCGGGCGACTATTTAACTGCAATGACAGGTGTTTTTTCATATGGCGGGAGGCGCCCAAGCCAAAATGTCTACCTGGTTTAGTAAGCCCAATCAAAGTTTGATTTCAAAGGTGACCAAAAAAAGGGTCGGATTCAACCTGAAAATTTTTGTGTTTGCGCTCCTGAAAACTGTCCATTGCAGGGCGGAGCGGAATGCTGGACGTATCGGGCGACTATTTAACTGCAATGACAGGTGTTTTTTCATATGGCGGGAGGCGCCCAAGCCAAAATGTCTACCTGGTTTAGTAAGCCCAATCAAAGTTTGATTTCAAAGGTGACCAAAAAAAGGGTCGGATTCAACCTGAAAATTTTTGTGTTTGCGCTCCTGAAAACTGTCCATTGCAGGGCGGAGCGGAATGCTGGACGTATTGGGCGACTATTTAACTGCAATGACAGGTGTTTTTTCATATGGCGGGAGGCGCCCAAGCCAAAATGTCTACCTGGTTTAGTAAGCCCAATCAAAGTTTGATTTCAAAGGTGACCAAAAAAAGGGTCGGATTCAACCTGAAAATTTTTGTGTTTGCGCTCCTGAAAACTGTCCATTGCAGGGCGGAGCGGAATGCTGGACGTATCGGGCGACTATTTAACTGCAATGACAGGTGTTTTTTCATATGGCGGGAGGCGCCCAAGCCAAAATGTCTACCTGGTTTAGTAAGCCCAATCAAAGTTTGATTTCAAAGGTGACCAAAAAAAGGGTCGGATTCAACCTGAAAATTTTTGTGTTTGCGCTCCTGAAAACTGTCCATTCCAGTGCGGAGCGGAATTCTGGACGTATCGGGCGACTATTTAACTGCAATGACAGGTGTTTTTTCATATGGCGGGAGGCGCCCAAGCCAAAATGTCTACCTGGTTTAGTAAGCCCAATCAAAGTTTGATTTCAAAGTTGACCAAAAAAAGAGTCGGATTTAACCTGAAAATTTTTGTCTTTGCGCTCCTGAAAACTGTCCATTGAAGGGCGGAGCGCAATGCTGGACGTATCGGGCGACTATTTAACTGCAATGACAGGTGTTTTTTCATATGGCGGGAGGCGCCCAAGCCAAAATGTCTACCTGGTTTAGTAAGCCCAATCAAAGTTTGATTTCAAAGGTGACCAAAAAAAGGGTCGGATTCAACCTGAAAATTTTTGTGTTTGCGCTCCTGAAAACTGTCCATTGCAGGGCGGAGCGGAATGCTGGACGTATTGGGCGACTATTTAACTGCAATGACAGGTGTTTTTTCATATGGCGGGAGGCGCCCAAGCCAAAATGTCTACCTGGTTTAGTAAGCCCAATCAAAGTTTGATTTCAAAGGTGACCAAAAAAAGGGTCGGATTCAACCTGAAAATTTTTGTGTTTGCGCTCCTGAAAACTGTCCATTGCAGGGCGGAGCGGAATGCTGGACGTATCGGGCGACTATTTAACTGCAATGACAGGTTTTTTTTCATATGGCGGGAGGCGCCCAAGCCAAAATGTCTACCTGGTTTAGTAAGCCCAATCAAAGTTTGATTTCAAAGGTGACCAAAAAAAGGGTCGGATTCAACCTGAAAATTTTTGTGTTTGTGCTCCTGAAAACTGTCCATTCCAGTGCGGAGCGCAATTCTGGACGTATTGGGCGACTATTTAACTGCAATGACAGGTGTTTTTTCATATGGCGGGAGGCGCCCAAGCCAAAATGTCTACCTGGTTTAGTAAGCCCAATCAAAGTTTGATTTCAAAGGTGACCAAAAAAAGGGTCGGATTCAACCTGAAAATTTTTGTGTTTCCGCTCCTGAAAACTGTCCATTGCAGGGCGGAGCGGAATGCTGGACGTATCGGGCGACTATTTAACTGCAATGACAGGTGTTTTTTCATATGGCGGGAGGCGCCCAAGCCAAAATGTCTACCTGGTTTAGTAAGCCCAATCAAAGTTTGATTTCAAAGTTGACCAAAAAAAGGGTCGGATTTAACCTGAAAATTTTTGTGTTTCCGCTCCTGAAAACTGTCCATTGCAGGGCGGAGCGGAATGCTGGACGTATCGGGCGACTATTTAACTGCAATGACAGGTGTTTTTTCATATGGCGGGAGGCGCCCAAGCCAAAATGTCTACCTGGTTTAGTAAGCCCAATCAAAGTTTGATTTCAAAGGTGACCAAAAAAAGGGTCGGATTCAACCTGAAAATTTTTGTGTTTGCGCTCCTGAAAACTGTCCATTGCGGGGCGGAGCGGAATGCTGGACGTATCGGGCGACTATTTAACTGCAATGACAGGTGTCTTTTCATATGGCGGGAGGCGCCCAAGCCAAAATGTCTACCTGGTTTAGTAAGCCCAATCAAAGTTTGATTTCAAAGGTGACCAAAAAAAGGGTCGGATTCAACCTGAAAATTTTTGTGTTTGCGCTCCTGAAAACTGTCCATTGCAGGGCGGAGCGGAATGCTGGACGTATCGGGCGACTATTTAACTGCAATGACAGGTGTTTTTTCATATGGCGGGAGGCGCCCAAGCCAAAATGTCTACCTGGTTTAGTAAGCCCAATCAAAGTTTGATTTCAAAGGTGACCAAAAAAAGGGTCGGATTCAACCTGAAAATTTTTGTGTTTCCGCTCCTTAAAACTGTCCATTGCAGGGCGGAGCGCAATGCTGGACGTATTGGGCGACTATTTAACTGCAATGACAGGTGTTTTTTCATATGGCGGGAGGCGCCCAAGCCAAAATGTCTACCTGGTTTAGTAAGCCCAATCAAAGTTTGATTTCAAAGGTGACCAAAAAAAGGGTCGGATTCAACCTGAAAATTTTTGTGTTTGCGCTCCTGAAAACTGTCCATTGCAGGGCGGAGCGGAATGCTGGACGTATCGGGCGACTATTTAACTGCAATGACAGGTGTTTTTTCATATGGCGGGAGGCGCCCAAGCCAAAATGTCTACCTGGTTTAGTAAGCCCAATCAAAGTTTGATTTCAAAGGTGACCAAAAAAAGGGTCGGATTCAACCTGAAAATTTTTGTGTTTGCGCTCCTGAAAACTGTCCATTGCAGGGCGGAGCGGAATGCTGGACGTATTGGGCGACTATTTAACTGCAATGACAGGTGTTTTTTTTATATGGCGGGAGGCGCCCAAGCCAAAATGACTACCTGGTTTAGTAAGCCCAATCAAAGTTTGATTTCAAAGGTGCCCAAAAAAAGGGGCGGATTCAACCTGAAAATTTTTGTGTTTGCGCTCCTGAAAACTGTCCATTGCAGGGCGGAGCGGAATGCTGGACGTATCGGGCGACTATTTAACTGCAATGACAGGTGTTTTTTCATATGGCGGGAGGCGCCCAAGCCAAAATGTCTACCTGGTTTAGTAAGCCCAATCAAAGTTTGATTTCAAAGGTGACCAAAAAAAGGGTCGGATTCAACCTGAAAATTTTTGTGTTTGCGCTCCTGAAAACTGTCCATTGCAGGGCGGAGCGGAATGCTGGACGTATTGGGCGACTATTTAACTGCAATGACAGGTGTTTTTTTTATATGGCGGGAGGCGCCCAAGCCAAAATGACTACCTGGTTTAGTAAGCCCAATCAAAGTTTGATTTCAAAGGTGCCCAAAAAAAGGGGCGGATTCAACCTGAAAATTTTTGTGTTTGCGCTCCTGAAAACTGTGCATTGCAGGGCGGAGCGGAATGCTGGACGTATCGGGCGACTATTTAACTGCAATGACAGGTGTTTTTTCATATGGCGGGAGGCGCCCAAGCCAAAATGTCTACCTGGTTTAGTAAGCCCAATCAAAGTTTGATTTCAAAGGTGACCAAAAAAAGGGTCGGATTCAACCTGAAAATTTTTGTGTTTGCGCTCCTGAAAACTGTCCATTGCTGGGCGGAGCGGAATCCTGGACGTATTGGGCGACTATTTAACTGCAATGACAGGTGTTTTTTTATATGGCGGGAGGCACCCAAGCCAAAATGTCTACCTGGTTTAGTAAGCCCAATCAAAGTTTGATTTCAAAGGTGACCAAAAAAAGGGTCGGATTCAACCTGAAAATTTTTGTGTTTGCGCTCCTGAAAACTGTCCATTGCAGGGCGGAGCGGATTGCTGGACGTATTGGGCGACTATTTAACTGCAATGACAGGTGTTTTTTCATATGGCGGGAGGTGCCCAAGCCAAAATGTCTACCTGGTTTAGTAAGCCCAATCAAAGTTTGATTTCAAAGGTGACCAAAAAAAGGAACGGATTCAACCTGAAAATTTTTGTGTTTGCGCTCCTGAAAACTGTCCATTGCAGGGCGGAGCGGAATGCTGGACGTATCGGGCGACTATTTAACTGCAATGACAGGTGTTTTTTCATATGGCGGGAGGCGCCCAAGCCAAAATGTCTACCTGGTTTAGTAAGCCCAATCAAAGTTTGATTTCAAAGGTGACCAAAAAAAGGGTCGGATTCAACCTGAAAATTTTTGTGTTTGCGCTCCTGAAAACTGTCCATTGCAGGGCGGAGCGGAATGCTGGACGTATCGGGCGACTATTTAACTGCAATGACAGGTGTTTTTTCATATGGCGGGAGGCGCCCAAGCCAAAATGTCTACCTGGTTTAGTAAGCCCAATCAAAGTTTGATTTCAAAGGTGACCAAAAAAAGGGTCGGATTCAACCTGAAAATTTTTGTGTTTGCGCTCCGGAAAACTGTCCATTGCAGGGCGGAGCGGAATGCTGGACGTATTGGGCGACTATTTAACTGCAATGACAGGTGTTTTTTTTTATATGGCGGGAGGCGCCCAAGCCAAAATGTCTACCTGGTTTAGTAAGCCCAATCAAAGTTTAATTTCAAAGGTGACCAAAAAAAGGGTCGGATTCAACCTGAAAATTTTTGTGTTTGCGCTCCTGAAAACTGTCCATTGCAGGGCAAAGCGGAATGCTGGACGTATCGGGCGACTATTTAACTGCAATGACAGGTGCTTTTTCATATGGCGGGAGGCGCCCAAGCCAAAATGTCTACCTGGTTTAGTAAGCCCAATCAAAGTTTGATTTCAAAGGTGACCAAAAAAAGGGTCGGATTCAACCTGAAAATTTTTGTGTTTGCACTCCTGAAAACTGTCCATTGCAGGGCGGAGCGGAATGCTGGACGTATTGGGCGACTATTTAACTGCAATGACAGGTGTTTTTTCATATGGCGGGAGGCGCCCAAGCCAAAATGTCTACCTGGTTTAGTAAGCCCAATCAAAGGTTGATTTCAAAGGTGACCAAAAAAAGGGTCGGATTCAACCTGAAAATTTTTGTGTTTGCGCTCCTGAAAACTGTCCATTGGAGGGCGGAGCGGAATGCTGGTCGTATCGGGCGACTATTTAACTGCAATGACAGGTGTTTTTTCATATGGCGGGAGGCGCCCAAGCCAAAATGTCTACCTGGTTTAGTAAGCCCAATCAAAGTTTGATTTCAAAGGTGACCAAAAAAGGGGTCGGATTCAACCTGAAAATTTTTGTGTTTGCGCTCCTGAAAACTGTCCATTGCAGGGCGGAGCGGAATCCTGGACGTATTGGGCGACTATTTAACTGCAATGACAGGTGTTTTTTCATATGGCGGGAGGCGCCCAAGCCAAAATGTCTACCTGGTTTAGTAAGCCCAATCAAAGTTTGATTTCAAAGGTGACCAAAAAAAGGGTCGGATTCAAGCTGAGAATTTTTGTGTTTGCGCTCCTGAAAACTGTCCATTGCAGGGCGGAGCGGAATCCTGGAGGTATTGGGCGACTATTTAACTGCAATGACAGGTGTTTTTTCATATGTCGGGAGGCGCCCAAGCCAAAATGTCTACCTGGTTTAGTAAGCCAAATCAAAGTTTGATTTCAAAGGTGAGCAAAAAAAGGGTCGGATTCAACCTGAAAATTTTTGTGTTTGCGCTCCTGAAAACTGTCCATTGCAGGGCGGAGCGGAATCCTGGACGTATTGGGCGACTATTTAACTGCAATGACAGGTGTTTTTTCATATGGCGGGAGGCGCCCAAGCCAAAATGTCTACCTGGTTTAGTAAGCCCAATCAAAGTTTGATTTCAAAGGTGACCAAAAAAAGGGTCGGATTCAACCTGAAAATTTTTGTGTTTGCGCTCCTGAAAACTGTCCATTGCAGGGCGGAGCGGAATCCTGGACGTATTGGGCGACTATTTAACTGCAATGACAGGTGTTTTTTCATATGGCGGGAGGCGCCCAAGCCAAAATGTCTACCTGGTTTAGTAAGCCCAATCAAAGTTTGATTTCAAAGGTGACCAAAAAAAGGGTCGGATTCAAGCTGAGAATTTTTGTGTTTGCGCTCCTGAAAACTGTCCATTGCAGGGCGGAGCGGAATCCTGGACGTATTGGGCGACTATTTAACTGCAATGACAGGTGTTTTTTCACATGGCGGGAGGCGCCCAAGCCAAAATGTCTACCTGGTTTAGTAAGCCCAATCAAAGTTTGATTTCAAAGGTGACCAAAAAAAGGGTCGGATTCAACCTGAAAATTTTTGTGTTTGCGCTCCTGAAAACTGTCCATTGCAGGGCGGAGCGGAATCCTGGACGTATTGGGCGACTATTTAACTGCAATGACAGGTGTTTTTTCATATGGCGGGAGGCGCCCAAGCCAAAATGTCTACCTGGTTTAGTAAGCCCAATCAAAGTTTGATTTCAAAGGTGACCAAAAAAAGGGTCGGATTCAACCTGAAAATTTTTGTGTTTGCGCTCCTGAAAACTGTCCATTACAGGGCGGAACGGAATCCTGGACGTATTGGGCGACTATTTAACTGCAATGACAGGTGTTTTTTCATATGGCGGGAGGCGCCCAAGCCAAAATGTCTACCTGGTTTAGTAAGCCCAATCAAAGTTTGATTTCAAAGGTGACCAAAAAAAGGGTCGGATTCAACTTGAAAATTTTTGTGTTTGCGCTCCTCAAAACTGTCCATTGCAGGGCGGAGCGGAATCCTGGACGTATTGGGCGACTATTTAACTGCAATGACAGGTGTTTTTTCATATGGCGGGAGGCGCCCAAGCCAAAATGTCTACCTGGTTTAGTAAGCCCAATCAAAGTTTGATTTCAAAGGTGACCAAAAAAAGGGTCGGATTCAACCTGAAAATTTTTGTGTTTGCGCTCCTGAAAACTGTCCATTGCAGGGCGGAGCGGAATCCTGGACGTATTGGGCGACTATTTAACTGCAATGACAGGTGTTTTTTCATATGGCGGGAGGCGCCCAAGCCAAAATGTCTACCTGGTTTAGTAAGCCCAATCAAAGTTTGATTTCAAAGGTGACCAAAAAAAGGATCGGATTCAACCTGAAAATTTTTGTGTTTGCGCTCCTGAAAACTGTCCATTGCAGGGCGGAGCGGAATCCTGGACGTATTGGGCGACTATTTAACTGCAATGACAGGTGTTTTTTCATATGGCGGGAGGCGCCCAAGCCAAAATGTCTACCTGGTTTAGTAAGCCCAATCAAAGTTTGATTTCAAAGGTGACCAAAAAAAGGGTCGGATTCAACCTGAAAATTTTTGTGTTTGCGCTCCTGAAAACTGTCCATTGCAGGGCGGAGCGGAATCCTGGACGTATTGGGTGACTATTTAACTGCAATGACAGGTGTTTTTTCATATGGCGGGAGGCGCCCAAGCCAAAATGTCTACCTGGTTTAGTAAGCCCAATCAAAGTTTGATTTCAAAGTTCACCAAAAAAAGGGTCGGATTCAACCTGAAAATTTTTGTGTTTGCGCTCCTGAAAACTGTCCATTGCAGGGCGGAGCGGAATCCTGGACGTATTGGGCGACTATTTAACTGCAATGACAGGTGTTTTTTCATATGGCGGGAGGCGCCCAAGCCAAAATGTCTACCTGGTTTAGTAAGCCCAATCAAAGTTTGATTTCAAAGGTGACCAAAAAAAAGGGTCGGATTCAACCTGAAAATTTTTGTGTTTGCGCTCCTCAAAACTGTCCATTGCAGGGCGGAGCGGAATCCTGGACGTATTGGGCGACTATTTAACTGCAATGACAGGTGTTTTTTCATATGGCGGGAGGCGCCCAAGCCAAAATTTCTACCTGGTTTAGTAAGCCCAATCAAAGTTTGATTTCAAAGGTGACCAAAAAAAGGGTCGGATTCAACCTGAAAATTTTTGTGTTTGCGCTCCTGAAAACTGTCCATTGCAGGGCGGAGCGGAATCCTGGACGTATTGGGCGACTATTTAACTGCAATGACAGGTGTTTTTTCATATGGCGGGAGGCGCCCAAGCCAAAATGTCTACCTGGTTTAGTAAGCCCAATCAAAGTTTGATTTCAAAGGTGACCAAAAAAAAGGGTCGGATTCAACCTGAAAATTTTTGTGTTTGCGCTCCTGAAAACTGTCCATTGCAGGGCGGAGCGGAATCCTGGACGTATTGGGCGACTATTTAACTGCAATGACAGGTGTTTTTTCATATGGCGGGAGGCGCCCAAGCCAAAATGTCTACCTGGTTTAGTAAGCCCAATCAAAGTTTGATTTCAAAGGTGACCAAAAAAAGGGTCGGATTCAACCTGAAAATTTTTGTGTTTGCGCTCCTGAAAACTGTCCATTGCAGGGCGGAGCGGAATCCTGGACGTATTGGGCGACTATTTAACTGCAATGACAGGTGTTTTTTCATATGGCGGGAGGCGCCCAAGCCAAAATGTCTACCTGGTTTAGTAAGCCCAATCAAAGTTTGATTTCAAAGGTGACCAAAAAAAGGGTCGGATTCAACCTGAAAATTTTTGTGTTTGCGCTCCTGAAAACTGTCCATTCCAGGGCGGAGCGGAATCCTGGACGCATTGGGCGACTAATTAACTGCAATGACAGGTGTTTTTTCATATGGCGGGAGGCGCCCAAGCCAAAATGTCTACCTGGTTTAGTAAGCCCAACCAAAGTTTGATTTCAAAGGTGACCAAAAAAAGGGTCGGATTCAACCTGAAAATTTTTGTGTTTGCGCTCCTGAAAACTGTCCATTGCAGGGCGGAGCGGAATCCTGGACGTATTGGGCGACTATTTAACTGCAATGACAGGTGTTTTTTCATATGGCGGGAGGCGCCCAAGCCAAAATGTCTACCTGGTTTAGTAAGCCCAATCAAAGTTTGATTTCAAAGGTGACCAAAAAAAGGGTCGGATTCAACCTGAAAATTTTGGTGTTTGCGCTCCTGAAAACTGTCCATTGCAGGGCGGAGCGGAATCCTGGACGTATGGGGCGACTATTTAACTGCAATGACAGGTGTTTTTTCATATGGCGGGAGGCGCCCAAGCCAAAATGTCTACCTGGTTTAGTAAGCCCAATCAAAGTTTGATTTCAAAGGTGACCAAAAAAAGGGTCGGATTCAACCTGAAAATTTTTGTGTTTGCGCTCCTGAAAACTGTCCATTGCAGGGCGGAGCGGAATCCTGGACGTATTGGGCGACTATTTAACTGCAATGACAGGTGTTTTTTCATATGGCGGGAGGCGCCCAAGTCAAAATGTCTACCTGGTTTTGTAAGCCCAATCAAAGTTTGATTTCAAAGGTGACCAAAAAAAGGGTCGGATTCAACCTGAAAATTTTTGTGTTTGCGCTCCTGAAAACTGTCCATTGCAGGGCGGAGCGGAATCCTGGACGTATTGGGCGACTATTTAACTGCAATGACAGGTGTTTTTTCATATGGCGGGAGGCGCCCAAGCCAAAATGTCTACCTGGTTTAGTAAGCCCAATCAAAGTTTGATTTCAAAGGTGACCAAAAAAAGGGTCGGATTCAACCTGAAAATTTTTGTGTTTGCGCTCCTGAAAACTGTCCATTGCAGGGCGGAGCGGAATCCTGGACGTATTGGGCGACTATTTAACTGCAATGACAGGTGTTTTTTCATATGGCGGGAGGCGCCCAAGCCAAAATGTCTACCTGGTTTAGTAAGCCCAATCAAAGTTTGATTTCAAAGGTGACCAAAAAAAGGGTCGGATTCAACCTGAAAATTTTTGTGTTTGCGCTCCTGAAAACTGTCCATTGCAGGGCGGAGCGGAATCCTGGACGTATTGGGCGACTATTTAACTGCAATGACAGGTGTTTTTTCATATGGCGGGAGGCGCCCAAGCCAAAATGTCTACCTGGTTTAGTAAGCCCAATCAAAGTTTGATTTCAAAGGTGACCAAAAAAAGGGTCGGATTCAACCTGAAAATTTTTGTGTTTGCGCTCCTGAAAACTGTCCATTGCAGGGCGGAGCGGAATCCTGGACGTATTGGGCGACTATTTAACTGCAATGACAGGTGTTTTTTCATATGGCGGGAGGCGCCCAAGCCAAAATGTCTACCTGGTTTAGTAAGCCCAATCAAAGTTTGATTTCAAAGGTGACCAAAAAAAGGATCGGATTCAACCTGAAAATTTTTGTGTTTGCGCTCCTGAAAACTGTCCATTGCAGGGCGGAGCGGAATCCTGGACGTATTGGGCGACTATTTAACTGCAATGACAGGTGTTTTTTCATATGGCGGGAGGCGCCCAAGCCAAAATGTCTACCTGGTTTAGTAAGCCCAATCAAAGTTTGATTTCAAAGGTGACCAAAAAAAGGATCGGATTCAACCTGAAAATTTTTGTGTTTGCGCTCCTGAAAACTGTCCATTGCAGGGCGGAGCGGAATCCTGGACGTATTGGGCGACTATTTAACTGCAATGACAGGTGTTTTTTCATATGGCGGGAGGCGCCCAAGCCAAAATGTCTACCTGGTTTAGTAAGCCCAATCAAAGTTTGATTTCAAAGGTGACCAAAAAAAGGGTCGGATTCAACCTGAAAATTTTTGTGTTTGCGCTCCTGAAAACTGTCCATTGCAGGGCGGAGCGGAATCCTGGACGTATTGGGTGACTATTTAACTGCAATGACAGGTGTTTTTTCATATGGCGGGAGGCGCCCAAGCCAAAATGTCTACCTGGTTTAGTAAGCCCAATCAAAGTTTGATTTCAAAGTTCACCAAAAAAAGGGTCGGATTCAACCTGAAAATTTTTGTGTTTGCGCTCCTGAAAACTGTCCATTGCAGGGCGGAGCGGAATCCTGGACGTATTGGGCGACTATTTAACTGCAATGACAGGTGTTTTTTCATATGGCGGGAGGCGCCCAAGCCAAAATGTCTACCTGGTTTAGTAAGCCCAATCAAAGTTTGATTTCAAAGGTGACCAAAAAAAAGGGTCGGATTCAACCTGAAAATTTTTGTGTTTGCGCTCCTGAAAACTGTCCATTGCAGGGCGGAGCGGAATCCTGGACGTATTGGGCGACTATTTAACTGCAATGACAGGTGTTTTTTCATATGGCGGGAGGCGCCCAACCCAAAATTTCTACCTGGTTTAGTAAGCCCAATCAAAGTTTGATTTCAAAGGTGACCAAAAAAAGGGTCGGATTCAACCTGAAAATTTTTGTGTTTGCGCTCCTGAAAACTGTCCATTGCAGGGCGGAGCGGAATCCTGGACGTATTGGGCGACTATTTAACTGCAATGACAGGTGTTTTTTCATATGGCGGGAGGCGCCCAAGCCAAAATGTCTACCTGGTTTAGTAAGCCCAATCAAAGTTTGATTTCAAAGGTGACCAAAAAAAAGGGTCGGATTCAACCTGAAAATTTTTGTGTTTGCGCTCCTGAAAACTGTCCATTGCAGGGCGGAGCGGAATCCTGGACGTATTGGGCGACTATTTAACTGCAATGAGAGGTGTTTTTTCATATGGCGGGAGGCGCCCAAGCCAAAATGTCTACCTGGTTTAGTAAGCCCAATCAAAGTTTGATTTCAAAGGTGACCAAAAAAAGGGTCGGATTCAACCTGAAAATTTTTGTGTTTGCGCTCCTGAAAACTGTCCATTGCAGGGCGGAGCGGAATCCTGGACGTATTGGGCGACTATTTAACTGCAATGACAGGTGTTTTTTCATATGGCGGGAGGCGCCCAAGTCAAAATGTCTACCTGGTTTTGTAAGCCCAATCAAAGTTTGATTTCAAAGGTGACCAAAAAAAGGGTCGGATTCAACCTGAAAATTTTTGTGTTTGCGCTCCTGAAAACTGTCCATTGCAGGGCGGAGCGGAATCCTGGACGTATTGGGCGACTATTTAACTGCAATGACAGGTGTTTTTTCATATGGCGGGAGGCGCCCAAGCCAAAATGTCTACCTGGTTTAGTAAGCCCAATCAAAGTTTGATTTCAAAGGTGACCAAAAAAAGGGTCGGATTCAACCTGAAAATTTTTGTGTTTGCGCTCCTGAAAACTGTCCATTGCAGGGCGGAGCGGAATCCTGGACGTATTGGGCGACTATTTAACTGCAATGACAGGTGTTTTTTCATATGGCGGGAGGCGCCCAAGCCAAAATGTCTACCTGGTTTAGTAAGCCCAATCAAAGTTTGATTTCAAAGGTGACCAAAAAAAGGGTCGGATTCAACCTGAAAATTTTTGTGTTTGCGCTCCTGAAAACTGTCCATTGCAGGGCGGAGCGGAATCCTGGACGTATTGGGCGACTATTTAACTGCAATGACAGGTGTTTTTTCATATGGCGGGAGGCGCCCAAGCCAAAATGTCTACCTGGTTTAGTAAGCCCAATCAAAGTTTGATTTCAAAGGTGACAAAAAAAAGGGTCGGATTCAACCTGAAAATTTTTGTGTTTGCGCTCCTGAAAACTGTCCATTGCAGGGCGGAGCGGAATCCTGGACGTATTGGGCGACTATTTAACTGCAATGACAGGTGTTTTTTCATATGGCGGGAGGCGCCCAAGCCAAAATGTCTACCTGGTTTAGTAAGCCCAATCAAAGTTTGATTTCAAAGGTGACCAAAAAAAGGATCGGATTCAACCTGAAAATTTTTGTGTTTGCGCTCCTGAAAACTGTCCATTGCAGGGCGGAGCGGAATCCTGGACGTATTGGGCGACTATTTAACTGCAATGACAGGTGTTTTTTCATATGGCGGGAGGCGCCCAAGCCAAAATGTCTACCTGGTTTAGTAAGCCCAATCAAAGTTTGATTTCAAAGGTGACCAAAAAAAGGATCGGATTCAACCTGAAAATTTTTGTGTTTGCGCTCCTGAAAACTGTCCATTGCAGGGCGGAGCGGAATCCTGGACGTATTGGGCGACTATTTAACTGCAATGACAGGTGTTTTTTCATATGGCGGGAGGCGCCCAAGCCAAAATGTCTACCTGGTTTAGTAAGCCCAATCAAAGTTTGATTTCAAAGGTGACCAAAAAAAGGGTCGGATTCAACCTGAAAATTTTTGTGTTTGCGCTCCTGAAAACTGTCCATTGCAGGGCGGAGCGGAATGCTGGACGTATCGGGCGACTATTTAACTGCAATGACAGGTGTTTTTTCATATGGCGGGAGGCGCCCAAGCCAAAATGTCTACCTGGTTTAGTAAGCCCAATCAAAGTTTGATTTCAAAGGTGACCAAAAAAAGGGTCGGATTCAACCTGAAAATTTTTGTGTTTGCGCTCCTGAAAACTGTCCATTGCAGGGAGGAGCGGAATGCTGGACGTATTGGGCGACTATTTAACTGCAATGACAGGTGTTTTTTCATATGGCGGGAGGCGCCCAAGCCAAAATGTCTACCTGGTTTAGTAAGCCCAATCAAAGTTTGATTTCAAAGGTGACCAAAAACAGGGTCGGATTCAACCTGAAAATTTTTGTGTTTGCGCTCCTGAAAACTGTCCATTGCAGGGCGGAGCGGAATGCTGGACGTATCGGGCGACTATTTAACTGCAATGACAGGTGTTTTTTCATATGGCGGGAGGCGCCCAAGCTAAAATGTCTACCTGGTTTAGTAAGCCCAATCAAAGTTTGATTTCAAAGGTGACAAAAAAAAGGGTCGGATTCAACCTGAAAATTTTTGTGTTTACGCTTCTGAAAACTGTCCATTGCAGGGCGGAGCGGAATGCTGGACGTATCGGGCGACTATTTAACTGCAATGACAGGTGTTTTTTCATATGGCGGGAGGCGCCCAAGCCAAAATGTCTACCTGGTTTAGTAAGCCCAATCAAAGTTTGATTTCAAAGGTGACCAAAAAAAGGGTCGGATTCAACCTGAAAATTTTTGTGTTTGCGCTCCTGAAAACTGTCCATTGCAGGGCGGAGCGGAATGCTGGACGTATCGGGCGACTATTTAACTGCAATGACAGGTGTTTTTTCATATGAGGGGAGGCGCCCAAGCCAAAATGTCTACCTGGTTTAGTAAGCCCAACCAAAGTTTGATTTCAAAGGTGACCAAAAAAAGGGTCGGATTCAACCTGAAAATTTTTGTGTTTGCGCTCCTGAAAACTGTCCATTGCAGGGCGGAGCGGAATGCTGGACGTATCGGGCGACTATTTAACTGCAATGACAGGTGTTTTTTCATATGGCGGGAGGCGCCCAAGCCAAAATGTCTACCTGGTTTAGTAAGCCCAATCAAAGTTTGATTTCAAAGGTGACCAAAAAAAGGGTCGGATTCAACCTGAAAATTTTTGTGTTTGCGCTCCTGAAAACTGTCCATTGCAGGGCGGAGCGGAATGCTGGACGTATCGGGCGACTATTTAACTGCAATGATAGGTGTTTTTTTTTATATGGCGGGAGGCGCCCAAGCCAAAATGTCTACCTGGTTTAGTAAGCCCAATCAAAGTTTGATTTCAAAGGTGACCAAAAAAAGGGTCGGATTCAACCTGAAAATTTTTGTGTTTGCGCTCCTGAAAACTGTCCATTGCAGGGCGGAGCGGAATGCTGGACGTATTGGGCGACTATTTAACTGCAATGACAGGTGTTTTTTCATATGGCGGGAGGCGCCCAAGCCAAAATGTCTACCTGGTTTAGTAAGCCCAATCAAAGTTTGATTTCAAAGGTGACCAAAAAAAGGGTCGGATTCAACCTGAAAATTTTTGTGTTTGCGCTCCTGAAAACTGTCCATTGCAGGGCGGAGCGGAATGCTGGACGTATTGGGCGACTATTTAACTGCAATGACAGGTGTTTTTTCATATGGCGGGAGGCGCCCAAGCCAAAATGTCTACCTGGTTTAGTATGCCCAATCAAAGTTTGATTTCAAAGGTGACCAAAAAAAGGGTCGGATTCAACCTGAAAATTTTTGTGTTTCCGCTCCTGAAAACTGTCCATTGCAGGGCGGAGCGGAATGCTGGACGTATCGGGCGACTATTTAACTGCAATGACAGGTGTTTTTTCATATGGCGAGAGGCGCCCAAGCCAAAATGTCTACCTGGTTTAGTAAGCCCAATCAAAGTTTGATTTCAAAGGTGACCAAAAAAAGGGTCGGATTCAACCTAAAAATTTGGGTGTTTGCGCTCCTGAAAACTGTCCATTGCAGGGCGGAGCGGAATGCTGGACGTATCGGGCGACTATTTAACTGCAATGACAGGTGTTTTTTCATATGGCGGGAGGCGCCCAAGCCAAAATGTCTACCTGGTTTAGTAAGCCCAATCAAAGTTTGATTTCAAAGGTGACCAAAAAAAGGGTCGGATTCAACCTGAAAATTTTTGTGTTTGCGCTCCTGAAAACTGTCCATTGCAGGGCGGAGCGGAATGCTGGACGTATCGGGCGACTATTTAACTGCAATGACAGGTGTTTTTTCATATGGCGGGAGGCGCCCAAGCCAAAATGTCTACCTGGTTTAGTAAGCCCAATCAAAGTTTGATTTCAAAGGTGACCAAAAAAAGGGTCGGATTCAACCTGAAAATTTTTGTGTTTGCGCTCCTGAAAACTGTCCATTGCAGGGCGGAGCGGAATGCTGGACGTATTGGGCGACTATTTAACTGCAATGACAGGTGTTTTTTCATATGGCGGGAGGCGCCCAAGCCAAAATGTCTACCTGGTTTAGTAAGCCCAATCAAAGTTTGATTTCAAAGGTGACCAAAAAAAGGGTCGGATTCAACCTGAAAATTTTTGTGTTTGCGCTCCTGAAAACTGTCCATTGCAGGGCGGAGCGGAATGCTGGACGTATTGGGCGACTATTTAACTGCAATGACAGGTTTTTTTTCATATGGCGGGAGGCGCCCAAGCCAAAATGTCTACCTGGTTTAGTAAGCCCAATTAAAGTTTGATTTCAAAGGTGACCAAAAAAAGGGTCGGATTCAACCTGAAAATTTTTGTGTTTGCGCTCCTGAAAACTGTCCATTGCAGGGCGGAGCGGAATGCTGGACGTATTGGGCGACTATTTAACTGCAATGACAGGTGTTTTTTCATATGGCGGGAGGCGAGCAAGCCAAAATGTCTACCTGGTTTAGTATGCCCAATCAAAGTTTGATTTCAAAGGTGACCAAAAAAAGGGTCGAATTGAACCTGAAAATTTTTGTGTTTGCGCTCCTGAAAACTGTCCATTGCAGGGCGGAGCGGAATGCTGGACGTATCGGGCGACTATTTAACTGCAATGACAGGTGTTTTTTCATATGGCGGGAGGCGCCCAAGCCAAAATGTCTACCTGGTTTAGTAAGCCCAATCAAAGTTTGATTTCAAAGGTGACCAAAAAAAGGGTCGGATTCAACCTGAAAATTTTTGTGTTTGCGCTCCTGAAAACTGTCCATTGCAGGGCGGAGCGGAATGCTGGACGTATTGGGCGACTATTTAACTGCAATGACAGGTGTTTTTTCATATGGCGGGAGGCGAGCAAGCCAAAATGTCTACCTGGTTTAGTATGCCCAATCAAAGTTTGATTTCAAAGGTGACCAAAAAAAGGGTCGAATTGAACCTGAAAATTTTTGTGTTTGCGCTCCTGAAAACTGTCCATTGCAGGGCGGAGCGGAATGCTGGACGTATCGGGCGACTATTTAACTGCAATGACAGGTGTTTTTTCATATGGCGGGAGGCGCCCAAGCCAAAATGTCTACCTGGTTTAGTAAGCCCAATCAAAGTTTGATTTCAAAGGTGACCAAAAAAAGGGTCGGATTCAACCTGAAAATTTTTGTGTTTGCGCTCCTGAAAACTGTCCATTGCAGGGCGGAGCGGAATGCTGGACGTATCGGGCGACTATTTAACTGCAATGACAGGTGTTTTTTCATATGGCGGGAGGCGCCCAAGCCAAAATGTCTACCTGGTTTAGTAAGCCCAATCAAAGTTTGATTTCAAAGGTGACCAAAAAAAGGGTCGGATTCAACCTGAAAATTTTTGTGTTTGCGCTCCTGAAAACTGTCCATTGCAGGGCGGAGCGGAATGCTGGACGTATCGGGCGACTATTTAACTGCAATGACAGGTGTTTTTTCATATGGCGGGAGGCGCCCAAGCCAAAATGTCTACCTGGTTTAGTAAGCCCAATCAAAGTTTGATTTCAAAGGTGACCAAAAAAAGGGTCGGATTCAACCTGAAAATTTTTGTGTTTGCGCTCCTGAAAACTGTCCATTGCAGGGCGGAGCGGAATGCTGGACGTATTGGGCGACTATTTAACTGCAATGACAGGTGTTTTTTCATATGGCGGGAGGCGCCCAAGCCAAAATGTCTACCTGGTTTAGTAAGCCCAATCAAAGTTTGATTTCAAAGGTGACCAAAAAAAGGGTCGGATTCAACCTGAAAATTTTTGTGTTTGCGCTCCTGAAAACTGTCCATTGCAGGGCGGAGCGGAATGCTGGACGTATCGGGCGACTATTTAACTGCAATGACAGGTGTTTTTTCATATGGCGGGAGGCGCCCAAGCCAAAATGTCTACCTGGTTTAGTAAGCCCAATCAAAGTTTGATTTCAAAGGTGACCAAAAAAAGGGTCGGATTCAACCTGAAAATTTTTGTGTTTGCGCTCCTGAAAACTGTCCATTGCAGGGCGGAGCGGAATGCTGGACGTATCGGGCGACTATTTAACTGCAATGACAGGTGTTTTTTCATATGGCGGGAGGCGCCCAAGCCAAAATGTCTACCTGGTTTAGTAAGCCCAATCAAAGTTTGATTTCAAAGGTGACCAAAAAAAGGGTCGGATTCAACCTGAAAATTTTTGTGTTTGCGCTCCTGAAAACTGTCCATTGCAGGGCGGAGCGGAATGCTGGACGTATCGGGCGACTATTTAACTGCAATGACAGGTGTTTTTTCATATGGCGGGAGGCGCCCAAGCCAAAATGTCTACCTGGTTTAGTAAGCCCAATCAAAGTTTGATTTCAAAGGTGACCAAAAAAAGGGTCGGATTCAACCTGAAAATTTTTGTGTTTGCGCTCCTGAAAACTGTCCATTGCAGGGCGGAGCGGAATGCTGGACGTATCGGGCGACTATTTAACTGCAATGACAGGTGTTTTTTCATATGGCGGGAGGCGCCCAAGCCAAAATGTCTACCTGGTTTAGTAAGCCCAATCAAAGTTTGATTTCAAAGGTGACCAAAAAAAGGGTCGGATTCAACCTGAAAATTTTTGTGTTTGCGCCCCTGAAAACTGTCCATTGCAGGGCGGAGCGGAATGCTGGACGTATTGGGCGACTATTTAACTGCAATGACAGGTGTTTTTTCATATGGCAGGAGGCGCCCAAGCCAAAATGTCTACCTGGTTTAGTAAGCCCAATCAAAGTTTGATTTCAAAGGTGACCAAAAAAAGGGTCGGATTCAACCTGAAAATTTTTGTGTTTGCGCTCCTGAAAACTGTCCATTGCAGGGCGGAGCGGAATGCTGGACGTATTGGGCGACTATTTAACTGCAATGACAGGTGTTTTTTCATATGGCGGGAGGCGCCCAAGCCAAAATGTCTACCTGGTTTAGTATGCCCAATCAAAGTTTGATTTCAAAGGTGACCAAAAAAAGGGTCGGATTCAACCTGAAAATTTTTGTGTTTGCGCTCCTGAAAACTGTCCATTGCAGGGCGGAGCGGAATGCTGGACGTATCGGGCGACTATTTAACTGCAATGACAGGTGTTTTTTCGTATGGCGGGAGGCGCCCAAGCCAAAATGTCTACCTGGTTTAGTAAGCCCAATCAAAGTTTGATTTCAAAGGTGACCAAAAAAAGGGTCGGATTCAACCTGAAAATTTTTGTGTTTGCGCTCCTGAAAACTGTCCATTGCAGGGCGGAGCGGAATGCTGGACGTATCGGGCGACTATTTAACTGCAATGACAGCTGTTTTTTCATATGGCGGGAGGCGCCCAAGCCAAAATGTCTACCTGGTTTAGTAAGCCCAATCAAAGTTTGATTTCAAAGGTGACCAAAAAAAGGGTCGGATTCAACCTGAAAATTTTTGTGTTTCCGCTCCTGAAAACTGTCCATTGCAGGGCGGAGCGGAATGCTGGACGTATTGGGCGACTATTTAACTGCAATGACAGGTGTTTTTTCATATGGCGGGAGGCGCCCAAGCCAAAATGTCTAACTGGTTTAGTAAGCCCAATCAAAGTTTGATTTCAAAGGTGACCAAAAAAAGGGTCGGATTCAACCTGAAAATTTTTGTGTTTACGCTCCTGAAAACTGTCCATTGCAGGGCGGAGCGGAATGCTGGACGTATCGGGCGACTATTTAACTGCAATGACAGGTGTTTTTTCATATGGCGGGAGGCGCCCAAGCCAAAATGTCTACCTGGTTTAGTAAGCCCAATCAAAGTTTGATTTCAAAGGTGACCAAAAAAAGGGTCGGATTCAACCTGAAAATTTTTGTGTTTTCCCTGCTGAAAACTGTCCATTGCAGGGCGGAGCGGAATGCTGGACGTATCGAGCGACTATTTAACTGCAATGACAGGTGATTTTTCATATGGCGGGAGGCGCCCAAGCCAAAATGTCTACCTGGTTTAGTAAGCCCAATCAAAGTTTGATTTCAAAGGTGACCAAAAAAAGGGTCGGATTCAACCTGAAAATTTTTGTGTTTGCGCTCCTGAAAACTGTCCATTGCAGGGCGGAGCGGAATGCTGGACGTATTGGGCGACTATTTAACTGCAATGACAGGTGTTTTTTCATATGGCGGGAGGCGCCCAAGCCAAAATGTCTACCTGGTTTAGTAAGCCCAATCAAAGTTTGATTTCAAAGGTGACCAAAAAAAGGGTCGGATTCAACCTGAAAACTTTTGTGTTTGCGCTCCTGAAAACTGTCTATTGCAGGGCGGAGCGGAATGCTGGACGTATCGGGCGACTATTTAACTGCAATGACAGGTGTTTTTTCATATGGCGGGAGGCGCCCAAGCCAAAATGTCTACCTGGTTTAGTAAGGCCAATCAAAGTTTGATTTCAAAGGTGACCAAAAAAAGGGTCGGATTCAACCTGAAAATTTTTGTGTTTGCGCTCCTGAAAACTGTCCATTGCAGGGCGGAGCGGAATGCTGGACGTATTGGGCGACTATTTAACTGCAATGACAGGTGTTTTTTCATATGGCGGGAGGCGCCCAAGCCAAAATGTCTACCTGGTTTAGTAAGCCCAATCAAAGTTTGATTTCAAAGGTGACCAAAAACAGGGTCAGATTCAACCTGAAAATTTTTGCGTTTGCGCTCCTGAAAACTGTCCATTGCAGGGCGGAGCGGAATGCTGGACGTATCGGGCGACTATTTAACTGCAATGACAGGTGTTTTTTCATATGGCGGGAGGCGCCCAAGCTAAAATGTCTACCTGGTTTAGTAAGCCCAATCAAAGTTTGATTTCAAAGGTGACCACAAAAAGGGTCGGATTCAACCTGAAAATTTTTGTGTTTGCGCTTCTCAAAACTGTCCATTGCAGGGCGGAGCGGAATGCTGGACGTATCGGGCGACTATTTAACTGCAATGACAGGTGTTTTTTCATATGGCGGGAGGCGCCCAAGCCAAAATGTCTACCTGGTTTAGTAAGCCCAATCAAAGTTTGATTTCAAAGGTGACCAAAAAAGGGGTCGGATTCAACCTGAAAATTTTTGTGTTTGCGCTCCTGAAAACTGTCCATTGCAGGGCGGAGCGGAATGCTGGACGTATCGGGCGACTATTTAACTGCAATGACAGGTGTTTTTTCATATGGGGGGAGGCGCCCAAGCCAAAATGTCTACCTGGTTTAGTAAGCCCAACCAATGTTTGATTTCAAAGGTGACCAAAAAAAGGGTCGGATTCAACCTGAAAATTTTTGTGTTTGCGCTCCTGAAAACTGTCCATTGCAGGGCGGAGCGGAATGCTGGACGTATTGGGCGACTATTTAACTGCAATGACAGGTGTTTTTTCATATGGCGGGAGGCGCCCAAGCCAAAATGTCTACCTGGTTTAGTAAGCCCAATCAAAGTTTGATTTCAAAGGTGACCAAAAACAGGGTCGGATTCAACCTGAAAATTTTTGTGTTTGTGCTCCTGAAAACTGTCCATTGCAGGGCGGAGCGGAATGCTGGACGTATCGGGCGACTATTTAACTGCAATGACAGGTGTTTTTTCATATGGCGGGAGGCGCCCAAGCTAAAATGTCTACCTGGTTTAGTAAGCCCAATCAAAGTTTGATTTTAAAGGTGACCAAAAAAAGGGTCGGATTCAACGTGAAAATTTTTGTGTTTGCGCTTCTGAAAACTGTCCATTGCAGGGCGGAGCGGAATGCTGGACGTATCGGGCGACTATTTAACTGCAATGACAGGTGTTTTTTCATATGGGGGGAGGCGCCCAAGCCAAAATGTCTACCTGGTTTAGTAAGCCCAACCAAAGTTTGATTTCAAAGGTGACCAAAAAAAGGGTCGGATTCAACCTGAAAATTTTTGTGTTTGCGCTCCTGAAAACTGTCCATTGCAGGGCGGAGCGGAATGCTGGACGTATCGGGCGACTATTTAACTGCAATGACAGGTGTTTTTTCATATGGCGGGAGGCGCCCAAGCCAAAATGTCTACCTGGTTTAGTAAGCCCAATCAAAGTTTGATTTCAAAGGTGACCAAAAACAGGGTCGGATTCAACCTGAAAATTTTTGTGTTTGTGCTCCTGAAAACTGTCCATTGCAGGGCGGAGCGGAATGCTGGACGTATCGGGCGACTATTTAACTGCAATGACAGGTGTTTTTTCATATGGCGGGAGGCGCCCAAGCTAAAATGTCTACCTGGTTTAGTAAGCCCAATCAAAGTTTGATTTTAAAGGTGACCAAAAAAAGGGTCGGATTCAACGTGAAAATTTTTGTGTTTGCGCTTCTGAAAACTGTCCATTGCAGGGCGGAGCGGAATGCTGGACGTATCGGGCGACTATTTAACTGCAATGACAGGTGTTTTTTCATATGGGGGGAGGCGCCCAAGCCAAAATGTCTACCTGGTTTAGTAAGCCCAACCAAAGTTTGATTTCAAAGGTGACCAAAAAAAGGGTCGGATTCAACCTGAAAATTTTTGTGTTTGCGCTCCTGAAAACTGTCCATTGCAGGGCGGAGCGGAATGCTGGACGTATCGGGCGACTATTTAACTGCAATGACAGGTGTTTTTTCATATGGCGGGAGGCGCCCAAGCCAAAATGTCTACCTGGTTTAGTAAGCCCAATCAAAGTTTGATTTCAAAGGTGACCAAAAAAAGGGTCGGATTCAACCTGAAAATTTTTGTGTTTGCGCTCCTGAAAACTGTCCATTGCAGGGCGGAGCGGAATGCTGGACGTATCGGGCGACTATTTAACTGCAATGACAGGTGTTTTTTCATATGGCGGGAGGCGCCCAAGCCAAAATGTCTACCTGGTTTAGTAAGCCCAATCAAAGTTTGATTTCAAAGGTGACCAAAAAAAGGGTCGGATTCAACCTGAAAATTTTTGTTTGCGCTCCTGAAAACTGTCCATTGCAGGGCGGAGCGGAATGCTGGACGTATCGGGCGACTATTTAACTGCAATGACAGGTGTTTTTTCATATGGCGGGAGGCGCCCAAGCCAAAATGTCTACCTGGTTTAGTAAGCCCAATCAAAGTTTGATTTCAAAGGTGACCAAAAAAAGGGTCGGATTCAACCTGAAAATTTTTGTGTTTGCGCTCCTGAAAACTGTCCATTGCAGGGCGGAGCGGAATGCTGGACGTATCGGGCGACTATTTAACTGCAATGACAGGTGTTTTTTCATATGGCGGGAGGCGCCCAAGCCAAAATGTCTACCTGGTTTAGTAAGCCCAATCAAAGTTTGATTTCAAAGGTGACCAAAAAAAGGGTCGGATTCAACCTGAAAATTTTTGTGTTTGCGCCCCTGAAAACTGTCCATTGCAGGGCGGAGCGGAATGCTGGACGTATTGGGCGACTATTTAACTGCAATGACAGGTGTTTTTTCATATGGCAGGAGGCGCCCAAGCCAAAATGTCTACCTGGTTTAGTAAGCCCAATCAAAGTTTGATTTCAAAGGTGACCAAAAAAAGGGTCGGATTCAACCTGAAAATTTTTGTGTTTGCGCTCCTGAAAACTGTCCATTGCAGGGCGGAGCGGAATGCTGGACGTATTGGGCGACTATTTAACTGCAATGACAGGTGTTTTTTCATATGGCGGGAGGCGCCCAAGCCAAAATGTCTACCTGGTTTAGTATGCCCAATCAAAGTTTGATTTCAAAGGTGACCAAAAAAAGGGTCGGATTCAACCTGAAAATTTTTGTGTTTGCGCTCCTGAAAACTGTCCATTGCAGGGCGGAGCGGAATGCTGGACGTATCGGGCGACTATTTAACTGCAATGACAGGTGTTTTTTCGTATGGCGGGAGGCGCCCAAGCCAAAATGTCTACCTGGTTTAGTAAGCCCAATCAAAGTTTGATTTCAAAGGTGACCAAAAAAAGGGTCGGATTCAACCTGAAAATTTTTGTGTTTGCGCTCCTGAAAACTGTCCATTGCAGTGCGGAGCGGAATGCTGGACGTATCGGGCGACTATTTAACTGCAATGACAGCTGTTTTTTCATATGGCGGGAGGCGCCCAAGCCAAAATGTCTACCTGGTTTAGTAAGCCCAATCAAAGTTTGATTTCAAAGGTGACCAAAAAAAGGGTCGGATTCAACCTGAAAATTTTTGTGTTTCCGCTCCTGAAAACTGTCCATTGCAGGGCGGAGCGGAATGCTGGACGTATTGGGCGACTATTTAACTGCAATGACAGGTGTTTTTTCATATGGCGGGAGGCGCCCAAGCCAAAATGTCTAACTGGTTTAGTAAGCCCAATCAAAGTTTGATTTCAAAGGTGACCAAAAAAAGGGTCGGATTCAACCTGAAAATTTTTGTGTTTACGCTCCTGAAAACTGTCCATTGCAGGGCGGAGCGGAATGCTGGACGTATCGGGCGACTATTTAACTGCAATGACAGGTGTTTTTTCATATGGCGGGAGGCGCCCAAGCCAAAATGTCTACCTGGTTTAGTAAGCCCAATCAAAGTTTGATTTCAAAGGTGACCAAAAAAAGGGTCGGATTCAACCTGAAAATTTTTGTGTTTTCCCTGCTGAAAACTGTCCATTGCAGGGCGGAGCGGAATGCTGGACGTATCGAGCGACTATTTAACTGCAATGACAGGTGATTTTTCATATGGCGGGAGGCGCCCAAGCCAAAATGTCTACCTGGTTTAGTAAGCCCAATCAAAGTTTGATTTCAAAGGTGACCAAAAAAAGGGTCGGATTCAACCTGAAAATTTTTGTGTTTGCGCTCCTGAAAACTGTCCATTGCAGGGCGGAGCGGAATGCTGGACGTATTGGGCGACTATTTAACTGCAATGACAGGTGTTTTTTCATATGGCGGGAGGCGCCCAAGCCAAAATGTCTACCTGGTTTAGTAAGCCCAATCAAAGTTTGATTTCAAAGGTGACCAAAAAAAGGGTCGGATTCAACCTGAAAACTTTTGTGTTTGCGCTCCTGAAAACTGTCTATTGCAGGGCGGAGCGGAATGCTGGACGTATCGGGCGACTATTTAACTGCAATGACAGGTGTTTTTTCATATGGCGGGAGGCGCCCAAGCCAAAATGTCTACCTGGTTTAGTAAGGCCAATCAAAGTTTGATTTCAAAGGTGACCAAAAAAAGGGTCGGATTCAACCTGAAAATTTTTGTGTTTGCGCTCCTGAAAACTGTCCATTGCAGGGCGGAGCGGAATGCTGGACGTATTGGGCGACTATTTAACTGCAATGACAGGTGTTTTTTCATATGGCGGGAGGCGCCCAAGCCAAAATGTCTACCTGGTTTAGTAAGCCCAATCAAAGTTTGATTTCAAAGGTGACCAAAAACAGGGTCAGATTCAACCTGAAAATTTTTGCGTTTGCGCTCCTGAAAACTGTCCATTGCAGGGCGGAGCGGAATGCTGGACGTATCGGGCGACTATTTAACTGCAATGACAGGTGTTTTTTCATATGGCGGGAGGCGCCCAAGCTAAAATGTCTACCTGGTTTAGTAAGCCCAATCAAAGTTTGATTTCAAAGGTGACCACAAAAAGGGTCGGATTCAACCTGAAAATTTTTGTGTTTGCGCTTCTCAAAACTGTCCATTGCAGGGCGGAGCGGAATGCTGGACGTATCGGGCGACTATTTAACTGCAATGACAGGTGTTTTTTCATATGGCGGGAGGCGCCCAAGCCAAAATGTCTACCTGGTTTAGTAAGCCCAATCAAAGTTTGATTTCAAAGGTGACCAAAAAAGGGGTCGGATTCAACCTGAAAATTTTTGTGTTTGCGCTCCTGAAAACTGTCCATTGCAGGGCGGAGCGGAATGCTGGACGTATCGGGCGACTATTTAACTGCAATGACAGGTGTTTTTTCATATGGGGGGAGGCGCCCAAGCCAAAATGTCTACCTGGTTTAGTAAGCCCAACCAATGTTTGATTTCAAAGGTGACCAAAAAAAGGGTCGGATTCAACCTGAAAATTTTTGTGTTTGCGCTCCTGAAAACTGTCCATTGCAGGGCGGAGCGGAATGCTGGACGTATTGGGCGACTATTTAACTGCAATGACAGGTGTTTTTTCATATGGCGGGAGGCGCCCAAGCCAAAATGTCTACCTGGTTTAGTAAGCCCAATCAAAGTTTGATTTCAAAGGTGACCAAAAACAGGGTCGGATTCAACCTGAAAATTTTTGTGTTTGTGCTCCTGAAAACTGTCCATTGCAGGGCGGAGCGGAATGCTGGACGTATCGGGCGACTATTTAACTGCAATGACAGGTGTTTTTTCATATGGCGGGAGGCGCCCAAGCTAAAATGTCTACCTGGTTTAGTAAGCCCAATCAAAGTTTGATTTTAAAGGTGACCAAAAAAAGGGTCGGATTCAACGTGAAAATTTTTGTGTTTGCGCTTCTGAAAACTGTCCATTGCAGGGCGGAGCGGAATGCTGGACGTATCGGGCGACTATTTAACTGCAATGACAGGTGTTTTTTCATATGGCGGGAGGCGCCCAAGCCAAAATGTCTACCTGGTTTAGTAAGCCCAATCAAAGTTTGATTTCAAAGGTGACCAAAAAAAGGGTCGGATTCAACCTGAAAATTTTTGTGTTTGCGCTCCTGAAAACTGTCCATTGCAGGGCGGAGCGGAATGCTGGACGTATCGGGCGACTATTTAACTGCAATGACAGGTGTTTTTTCATATGGGGGGAGGCGCCCAAGCCAAAATGTCTACCTGGTTTAGTAAGCCCAACCAAAGTTTGATTTCAAAGGTGACCAAAAAAAGGGTCGGATTCAACCTGAAAATTTTTGTGTTTGCGCTCCTGAAAACTGTCCATTGCAGGGCGGAGCGGAATGCTGGACGTATTGGGCGACTATTTAACTGCAATGACAGCTGTTTTTTCATATGGCGGGAGGCGCCCAAGCCAAAATGTCTACCTGGTTTAGTAAGCCCAATCAAAGTTTGATTTCAAAGGTGACCAAAAAAAGGGTCGGATTCAACCTGAAAATTTTTGTGTTTGCGCTCCTGAAAACTGTCCATTGCAGGGCGGAGCGGAATGCTGGACGTATCGGGCGACTATTTAACTGCAATGACAGGTGTTTTTTCATATGGCGGGAGGCGCCCAAGCCAAAATGTCCACCTGGTTTAGTAAGCCCAATCAAAGTTTGATTTCAAAGGTGACCAAAAAAAGGGTCGGATTCAACCTGAAAATTTTTGTGTTTGCGCTCCTGAAAACTGTCCATTGCAGGGCGGAGCGGAATTCTGGACGTATCGGGCGACTATTTAACTGCAATGACAGGTGTTTTTTCATATGGCGGGAGGCGCCCAAGCCAAAATGTCTACCTGGTTTAGTAAGCCCAATCAAAGTTTGATTTCAAAGGTGACCAAAAAAAGGGTCGGATTCAACCTGAAAATTTTTTTGTTTGCGCTCCTGAAAACTGTCCATTGCAGGGCGGAGCGGAATGCTGGACGTATTGGGCGACTATTTAACTGCAATGACAGGTGTTTTTTCATATGGCGGGAGGCGCCCAAGCCAAAATGTCTACCTGGTTTAGTAAGCCCAATCAAAGTTTGATTTCAAAGGTGACCAAAAACAGGGTCGGATTCAACCTGAAAATTTTTGTGTTTGTGCTCCTGAAAACTGTCCATTGCAGGGCGGAGCGGAATGCTGGACGTATCGGGCGACTATTTAACTGCAATGACAGGTGTTTTTTCATATGGCGGGAGGCGCCCAAGCTAAAATGTCTACCTGGTTTAGTAAGCCCAATCAAAGTTTGATTTCAAAGGTGACCAAAAAAAGGGTCGGATTCAACCTGAAAATTTTTGTGTTTGCGCTTCTGAAAACTGTCCATTGCAGGGCTTAGCGGAATGCTGGACGTATCGGGCGACTATTTAACTGCAATGACAGGTGTTTTTTCATATGGCGGGAGGCGCCCAAGCCAAAATGTCTACCTGGTTTAGTAAGCCCAATCAAAGTTTGATTTCAAAGGTGACCAAAAAAAGGGTCGGATTCAACCTGAAAATTTTTGTGTTTGCGCTCCTGAAAACTGTCCATTGCAGGGCGGAGCGGAATGCTGGACGTATCGGGCGACTATTTAACTGCAATGACAGGTGTTTTTTCATATGGGGGGAGGCGCCCAAGCCAAAATGTCTACCTGGTTTAGTAAGCCCAACCAAAGTTTGATTTCAAAGGTGACCAAAAAAAGGGTCGGATTCAACCTGAAAATTTTTGTGTTTGCGCTCCTGAAAACTGTCCATTGCAGGGCGGAGCGGAATGCTGGACGTATTGGGCGACTATTTAACTGCAATGACAGCTGTTTTTTCATATGGCGGGAGGCGCCCAAGCCAAAATGTCTACCTGGTTTAGTAAGCCCAATCAAAGTTTGATTTCAAAGGTGACCAAAAAAAGGGTCGGATTCAACCTGAAAATTTTTGTGTTTGCGCTCCTGAAAACTGTCCATTGCAGGGCGGAGCGGAATGCTGGACGTATCGGGCGACTATTTAACTGCAATGACAGGTGTTTTTTCATATGGCGGGAGGCGCCCAAGCCAAAATGTCTACCTGGTTTAGTAAGCCCAATCAAAGTTTGATTTCAAAGGTGACCAAAAAAAGGGTCGGATTCAACCTGAAAATTTTTGTGTTTGCGCTCCTGAAAACTGTCCATTGCAGGGCGGAGCGGAATGCTGGACGTATCGGGCGACTATTTAACTGAAATGACAGGTTTTTTTTCATATGGCGGGAGGCGCCCAAGCCAAAATGTCTACCTGGTTTAGTAAGCCCAATCAAAGTTTGATTTCAAAGGTGACCAAAAAAAGGGTCGGATTTAACCTGAAAATTTTTGTGTTTGCGCTCCTGAAAACTGTCCATTGCAGGGCGGAGCGGAATGCTGGACGTATTGGGCGACTATTTAACTGCAATGACAGGTGTTTTTTCATATGGAGGGAGGCGCCCAAGCCAAAATGTCTACCTGGTTTAGTATGCCCAATCAAAGTTTGATTTCAAAGGTGACCAAAAAAAGCGTCGGATTCAACCTGAAAATTTTTGTGTTTGCGCTCCTGAAAACTGTCCATTGCAGGGCGGAGCGGAATGCTGGACGTATCGGGCGACTATTTAACTGCAATGACAGGTGTTTTTTCATATGTCGGGAGGCGCCCAAGCCAAAATGTCCACCTGGTTTAGTAAGCCCAATCAAAGTTTGATTTCAAAGGTGACCAAAAAAAGGGTCGGATTCAACCTGAAAATTTTTGTGTTTGCGCTCCTGAAAACTGTCCATTGCAGGGCGGAGCGGAATGCTGGACGTATCTGGCGACTATTTAACTGCAATGACAGGTGTTTTTTCATATGGCGGGAGGCGCCCAAGCCAAAATGTCTACCTGGTTTAGTAAGCCCAATCAAAGTTTGATTTCAAAGGTGACCAAAAAAAGGGTCGGATTCAACCTGAAAATTTTTGTGTTTGCGCTCCTGAAAACTGTCCATTGCAGGGCGGAGCGGAATGCTGGACGTATCGGGCGACTATTTAACTGCAATGACGGGTGTTTTTTCATATGGCGAGAGGCGCCCAAGCCAAATTGTCTACCTGGTTTAGTAAGCCCAATCAAAGTTTGATTTCAAAGGTGACCAAAAAAGCGTCGGATTCAACCTGAAAATTTTTGTGTTTGCGCTCCTGAAAACTGTCCATTGCAGGGCGGAGCGGAATGCTGGACGTATTGGGCGACTATTTAACTGCAATGACAGGTGTTTTTTCATATGGCGGGAGGCGCCCAAGCCAAAATGTCTACCTGGTTTAGTAAGCCCAATCAAAGTTTGATTTCAAAGGTGACCAAAAAAAGGGTCGGATTCAACCTGAAAATTTTTGTGTTTGCGCTCCTGAAAACTGTCCATTGCAGGGCGGAGCGGAATGCTGGACGTATCGGGCGACTATTTAACTGAAATGACAGGTGTTTTTTCATATGGCGGGAGGCGCCCAAGCCAAAATGTCTGCCTGGTTTAGTAAGCCCAATCAAAGTTTGATTTCAAAGGTGACCAAAAAAAGGGTCGGATTCAACCTGAAAATTTTTGTGTTTGCGCTCCTGAAAACTGTCCATTGCAGGGCGGAGCGGAATGCTGGACGTATTGGGCGACTATTTAACTGCAATGACAGGTGTTTTTTCATATGGCGGGAGGCGCCCAAGCCAAAATGTCTACCTGGTTTAGTAAGCCCAATCAAAGTTTGATTTCAAAGGTAACCAAAAAAAGGGTCGGATTCAACCTGAAAATTTTTGTGTTTGCGCTCCTGAAAACTGTCCATTGCAGGGCGGAACGGAATGCTGGACGTATCGAGCGACTATTTAACTGCAATGACAGGTGTTTTTTCATATGGCGGGAGGCGCCCAAGCCAAAATGTCTACCTGGTTTAGTAAGCCCAATCAAAGTTTGATTTCAAAGGTGACCAAAAAAAGGGTCGGATTCAACCTGAAAATTTTTGTGTTTGCGCTCCTGAAAACTGTCCATTGCAGGGCGGAGCGGAATGCTGGACGTATCGGGCGACTATTTAACTGCAATGACAGGTGTTTTTTCATATGGCGGGAGGCGCCCAAGCCAAAATGTCTACCTGGTTTAGTAAGCCCAATCAAAGTTTGATTTCAAAGGTGACCAAAAAAAGGGTCGGATTCAACCTGAAAATTTTTGTGTTTGCGCTCCTGAAAACTGTCCATTGCAGGGCGGAGCGGAATGCTGGACGTATTGGGCGACTATTTAACTGCAATGACAGGTGTTTTTTCATATGGCGGGAGGCGCCCAAGCCAAAATGTCTACCTGGTTTAGTAAACCCAATCAAAGTTTGATTTCAAAGGTGACCAAAAAAATGGTCGGATTCAACCTGAAAATTTTTGTGTTTGCGCTCCTGAAAACTGTCCATTGCAGGGCGGAGCGGAATGCTGGACGTAAAGGGCGACTATTTAACTGCAATGACAGGTGTTTTTTCATATGGCGGGAGGCGCCCAAGCCAAAATGTCTACCTGGTTTAGTAAGCCCAATCAAAGTTTGATTTCAAAGGTGACCAAAAAAAGGGTCGGATTCAACCTGAAAATTTTTGTGTTTGAGCTCCTGAAAACTGTCCATTGCAGGGCGGAGCGGAATGCTGGACGTATCGGGCGACTATTTAACTGCAATGACAGGTGTTTTTTCATATGGCGGGAGGCGCCCAAGCCAAAATGTCTACCTGGTTTAGTAAGCTCAATCAAAGTTTGATTTCAAAGGTGACCAAAAAAAGGGTCGGATTCAACCTGAAAATTTTTGTGTTTGCGCTCCTGAAAACTGTCCATTGCAGGGCGGAGCGGAATGCTGGACGTATCGGGCGACTATTTAACTGCAATGACAGGTGTTTTTTCATATGGCGGGAGGCGCCCAAGCCAAAATGTCTACCTGGTTTAGTAAGCCCAATCAAAGTTTGATTTCAAAGGTGACCAAAAAAAGGGTCGGATTCAACCTGAAAATTTTTGTGTTTGCGCTCCTGAAAACTGTCCATTGCAGGGCGGAGCGGAATGCTGGACGTATCGGGCGACTATTTAACTGCAATGACGGGTGTTTTTTCATATGGCGGGAGGCGCCCAAGCCAAAATGTCTACCTGGTTTAGAAAGCCCAATCAAAGTTTGATTTCAAAGGTGACCAAAAAAGCGTCGGATTCAACCTGAAAATTTTTGTGTTTGCGCTCCTGAAAACTGTCCATTGCAGGGCGGAGCGGAATGCTGGACGTATCGGGCGACTATTTAACTGCAATGACAGGTGTTTTTTCATATGGCGGGAGGCGCCCAAGCCAAAATGTCTGCCTGGTTTAGTAAGCCCAATCAAAGTTTGATTTCAAAGGTGACCAAAAAAAGGGTCGGATTCAACCTGAAAATTTTTGTGTTTGCGCTCCTGAAAACTGTCCATTGCAGGGCGGAGCGGAATGATGGACGTATCGGGCGACTATTTAACTGCAATGAGAGGTGTTTTTTCATATGGCGGGAGGCGCCCAAGCCAAAATGTCTACCTGGTTTAGTAAGCCCAATCAAAGTTTGATTTCAAAGGTGACCAAAAAAGGGTCGGATTCAACCTGAAAATTTTTGTGTTTGCGCTCCTGAAAACTGTCCATTGCAGGGCGGAGCGGAATGCTGGACGTATCGGGCGACTATTTAACTGCAATGACAGGTGTTTTTTCATATGGCGGGAGGCGCCCAAGCCAAAATGTCTACCTGGTTTAGTAAGCCCAATCAAAGTTTGATTTCAAAGGTGACCAAAAAAAGGGTCGGATTCAACCTGAAAATTTTTGTGTTTCCGCTCCTAAAAACTGTCCATTGCAGGGCGGAGCGGAATGCTGGACGTATCGGGCGACTATTTAACTGCAATGACAGGTGTTTTTTCATATGGCGGGAGGCGCCCAAGCCAAAATGTCTACCTGGTTTAGTAAGCCCAATCAAAGTTTGATTTCAAAGGTGACCAAAAAAAGGGTCGGATTCAACCTGAAAATTTTTGTGTTTGCGCTCCTGAAAACTGCCCATTGCAAGGCGGAGCGGAATCCTGGACGTATCGGGCGACTATTTAACTGCAATGACAGGTGTTTTTTCATATGGCGGGAGGCGCCCAAGCCAAAATGTCTACCTGGTTTAGTAAGCCCAATCAAAGTTTGATTTCAAAGGTGACCAAAAAAAGGGTCGGATTCAACCTGAAAATTTTTGTGTTTGCGCTCCTGAAAACTGTCCATTGCAAAGCGGAGCGGCATGCTGGACGTATTGGGCGACTATTTAACTGCAATGACAGGTGTTTTTTCATATGGCGGGGGGCGCCCAAGCCAAAATGTCTACCTTGTTTAGTAAGCCCAATCAAAGTTTGATTTCAAAGGTGACCAAAAAAAGGGTCGGATTCAACCTGAAAATTTTTGTGTTTGCGCTCCTGAAAACTGTCCATTGCAGGGCGGAGCGGAATGCTGGACGTATCGGGCGACTATTTAACTGCAATGACAGGTGTTTTTTCATATGAGGGGAGGCGCCCAAGCCAAAATGTCTACCTGGTTTAGTAAGCCCAATCAAAGTTTGATTTCAAAGGTGACCAAAAAAAGGGTCGGATTCAACCTGAAAATTTTTGTGTTTGCGCTCCTGAAGACTGTCCATTGCAGGGCGGAGCGAAATGCTGGACGTATTGGGCGACTATTTAACTGCAATGACAGGTGTTTTTTCATATGGCGGGAGGCGCCCAAGCCAAAATGTCTACCTGGTTTAGTAAGCCCAATCAAAGTTTGATTTCAAAGGTGACCAAAGAAAGGAACGGATTCAACCTGAAAATTTTTGTGTTTGCGCTCCTGAAAACTGTCCATTGCAGGGCGGACCGGAATGCTGGACGTATCGGGCGACTATTTAACTGCAATGACAGGTGTTTTTTCATATGGCGGGAGGCGCCCAAGCCAAAATGTCTACCTGGTTTAGTAAGCCCAATCAAAGTTTGATTTCAAAGGTGACCAAAAAAAGGGTCGGATTCAACCTGAAAATTTTTGTGTTTGCGCTCCTGAAAACTGTCCATTGCAGGGCGGAGCGGAATCCTGGACGTATCGGGCGACTATTTAACTGCAATGACAGGTGTTTTTTCATATGGCGGGAGGCGCCCAAGCCAAAATGTCTACCTGGTTTAGTAAGCCCAATCAAAGTTTGATTTCAAAGGTGACCAAAAAAAGGGTCGGATTCAACCAGAACATTTTTGTGTTTGCGCTCCTGAAAACTGTCCATTGCAGGGCGGAGCGGAATGCTGGACGTATCGGGCGACTATTTAACTGCAATGACAGGTGTTTTTTCATATGGCGGGAGGCGCCCAAGCCAAAATGTCTACCTGGTTTAGTAAGCCCAATCAAAGTTTGATTTCAAAGGTGACCAAAAAAAGGGTCGGATTCAACCTGAAAATTTTTGTGTTTGCGCTCCTGAAAACTGTCCATTGCAGGGCGGAGCAGAATGCTGGACGTATCGGGCGACTATTTAACTGCAATGACAGGTGTTTTTTCATATGGCGGGAGGCGCCCAAACAAAAATGTCTACCTGGTTTAGTAAGCCCAATCAAAGTTTGATTTCAAAGGTGACCAAAAAAAGGCTCGGATTCAACCTTAAAATTTTTGTGTTTGCGCTCCTGAAAATTGTCCATTGCAGGGCGGAGCGGAATGCTGGACGTATCGGGCGACTATTTAACTGCAATGACAGGTGTTTTTTCATATGGCGGGAGGCGCCGAAGCCAAAATGTCTACCTGGTTTAGTAAGCCCAATCAAAGTTTGATTTCAAAGGTGACCAAAAAAAGGGTCGGATTCAACCTGAAAATTTTTGTGTTTGCGCTCCTGAAAACTGTCCATTGCAGGGCGGAGCGGAATGCTGGACGTATCGGGCGACTATTTAACTGCAATGACAGGTGTTTTTTCATATGGCGGGAGGCGCCCAAGCCAAAATGTCTACCTGGTTTAGTAAGCCCAATCAAAGTTTGATTTCAAAGGTGACCAAAAAAAGGGTCGGATTCAACCTGAAAATTTTTGTGTTTGCGCTCCTGAAAACTGTCCATTGCAGGGCGGAGCGGAATGCTGGACGTATTGGGCGACTATTTAACTGCAATGACAGGTGTTTTTTCATATGGCGGGAGGCGCCCAAGCCAAAATGTCTACCTGGTTTAGTAAGCCCAATCAAAGTTTGATTTCAAAGGTGACCAAAAAAAGGGTCGGATTCAACCTGAAAATTTTTGTGTTTGCGCTCCTGAAAACTGTCCATTGCAGGGCGGAGCGGAATGCTGGACGTATCGGGCGACTATTTAACTGCAATGACAGGTGTTTTTTCATATGGCGGGAGGCGCCCAAGCCAAAATGTCTACCTGGTTTAGTAAGCCCAATCAAAGTTTGATTTCAAAGGTGACCAAAAAAAGGGTCGGATTCAACCTGAAAATTTTTGTGTTTGCGCTCCTGAAAACTGTCCATTCCAGTGCGGAGCGGAATTCTGGACGTATCGGGCGACTATTTAACTGCAATGACAGGTGTTTTTTCATATGGCGGGAGGCGCCCAAGCCAAAATGTCTACCTGGTTTAGTAAGCCCAATCAAAGTTTGATTTCAAAGGTGACCAAAAAAAGGGTCGGATTTAACCTTAAAATTTTTGTCTTTGCGCTCCTGAAAACTGTCCATTGCAGGGCGGAGCGGAATGCTGGACGTATCGGGCGACTATTTAACTGCAATGACAGGTGTTTTTTCATATGGCGGGAGGCGCCCAAGCCAAAATGTCTACCTGGTTTAGTAAGCCCAATCAAAGTTTGATTTCAAAGGTGACCAAAAAAAGGGTCGGATTCAACCTGAAAATTTTTGTGTTTGCGCTCCTGAAAACTGTCCATTGCAGGGCGGAGCGGAATGCTGGACGTATTGGGCGACTATTTAACTGCAATGACAGGTGTTTTTTCATATGGCGGGAGGCGCCCAAGCCAAAATGTCTACCTGGTTTAGTAAGCCCAATCAAAGTTTGATTTCAAAGGTGACCAAAAAAAGGGTCGGATTCAACCTGAAAATTTTTGTGTTTGCGCTCCTGAAAACTGTCCATTGCAGGGCGGAGCGGAATGCTGGACGTATCGGGCGACTATTTAACTGCAATGACAGGTTTTTTTTCATATGGCGGGAGGCGCCCAAGCCAAAATGTCTACCTGGTTTAGTAAGCCCAATCAAAGTTTGATTTCAAAGGTGACCAAAAAAAGGGTCGGATTCAACCTGAAAATTTTTGTGTTTGTGCTCCTGAAAACTGTCCATTCCAGTGCGGAGCGCAATTCTGGACGTATTGGGCGACTATTTAACTGCAATGACAGGTGTTTTTTCATATGGCGGGAGGCGCCCAAGCCAAAATGTCTACCTGGTTTAGTAAGCCCAATCAAAGTTTGATTTCAAAGGTGACCAAAAAAAGGGTCGGATTCAACCTGAAAATTTTTGTGTTTCCGCTCCTGAAAACTGTCCATTGCAGGGCGGAGCGGAATGCTGGACGTATCGGGCGACTATTTAACTGCAATGACAGGTGTTTTTTCATATGGCGGGAGGCGCCCAAGCCAAAATGTCTACCTGGTTTAGTAAGCCCAATCAAAGTTTGATTTCAAAGTTGACCAAAAAAAGGGTCGGATTTAACCTGAAAATTTTTGTGTTTCCGCTCCTGAAAACTGTCCATTGCAGGGCGGAGCGGAATGCTGGACGTATCGGGCGACTATTTAACTGCAATGACAGGTGTTTTTTCATATGGCGGGAGGCGCCCAAGCCAAAATGTCTACCTGGTTTAGTAAGCCCAATCAAAGTTTGATTTCAAAGGTGACCAAAAAAAGGGTCGGATTCAACCTGAAAATTTTTGTGTTTGCGCTCCTGAAAACTGTCCATTGCGGGGCGGAGCGGAATGCTGGACGTATCGGGCGACTATTTAACTGCAATGACAGGTGTCTTTTCATATGGCGGGAGGCGCCCAAGCCAAAATGTCTACCTGGTTTAGTAAGCCCAATCAAAGTTTGATTTCAAAGGTGACCAAAAAAAGGGTCGGATTCAACCTGAAAATTTTTGTGTTTGCGCTCCTGAAAACTGTCCATTGCAGGGCGGAGCGGAATGCTGGACGTATCGGGCGACTATTTAACTGCAATGACAGGTGTTTTTTCATATGGCGGGAGGCGCCCAAGCCAAAATGTCTACCTGGTTTAGTAAGCCCAATCAAAGTTTGATTTCAAAGGTGACCAAAAAAAGGGTCGGATTCAACCTGAAAATTTTTGTGTTTCCGCTCCTTAAAACTGTCCATTGCAGGGCGGACCGCAATGCTGGACGTATTGGGCGACTATTTAACTGCAATGACAGGTGTTTTTTCATATGGCGGGAGGCGCCCAAGCCAAAATGTCTACCTGGTTTAGTAAGCCCAATCAAAGTTTGATTTCAAAGGTGACCAAAAAAAGGGTCGGATTCAACCTGAAAATTTTTGTGTTTGCGCTCCTGAAAACTGTCCATTGCAGGGCGGAGCGGAATGCTGGACGTATCGGGCGACTATTTAACTGCAATGACAGGTGTTTTTTCATATGGCGGGAGGCGCCCAAGCAAAAATGTCTACCTGGTTTAGTAAGCCCAATCAAAGTTTGATTTCAAAGGTGACCAAAAAAAGGCTCGGATTCAACGTTAAAATTTTTGTGTTTGCGCTCCTGAAAATTGTCCATTGCAGGGCGGAGCGAAATGCTGGACGTATCGGGCGACTATTTAACTGCAATGACAGGTGTTTTTTCATATGGCGGGAGGCGCCCAAGCCAAAATGTCTACCTGGTTTAGTAAGCCCAATCAAAGTTTGATTTCAAAGGTGACCAAAAAAAGGGTCGGATTCAACCTGAAAATTTTTGTGTTTGCGCTCCTGAAAACTGTCCATTGCAGGGCGGAGCGGAATGCTGGACGTATCGGGCGACTATTTAACTGCAATGACAGGTGTTTTTTCATATGGCGGGAGGCGCCCAAGCCAAAATGTCTACCTGGTTTAGTAAGCCCAATCAAAGTTTGATTTCAAAGGTGACCAAAAAAAGGGTCGGATTCAACCTGAAAATTTTTGTGTTTGCGCTCCTGAAAACTGTCCATTGCAGGGCGGAGCGGAATGCTGGACGTATTGGGCGACTATTTAACTGCAATGACAGGTGTTTTTTCATATGGCGGGAGGCGCCCAAGCCAAAATGTCTACCTGGTTTAGTAAGCCCAATCAAAGTTTGATTTCAAAGGTGACCAAAAAAAGGGTCGGATTCAACCTGAAAATTTTTGTGTTTGCGCTCCTGAAAACTGTCCATTGCAGGGCGGAGCGGAATGCTGGACGTATCGGGCGACTATTTAACTGCAATGACAGGTGTTTTTTCATATGGCGGGAGGCGCCCAAGCCAAAATGTCTACCTGGTTTAGTAAGCCCAATCAAAGTTTGATTTCAAAGGTGACCAAAAAAAGGGTCGGATTCAACCTGAAAATTTTTGTGTTTGCGCTCCTGAAAACTGTCCATTCCAGTGCGGAGCGGAATTCTGGACGTATCGGGCGACTATTTAACTGCAATGACAGGTGTTTTTTCATATGGCGGGAGGCGCCCAAGCCAAAATGTCTACCTGGTTTAGTAAGCCCAATCAAAGTTTGATTTCAAAGTTGACCAAAAAAAGGGTCGGATTTAACCTGAAAATTTTTGTCTTTGCGCTCCTGAAAACTGTCCATTGAAGGGCGGAGCGCAATGCTGGACGTATCGGGCGACTATTTAACTGCAATGACAGGTGTTTTTTCATATGGCGGGAGGCGCCCAAGCCAAAATGTCTACCTGGTTTAGTAAGCCCAATCAAAGTTTGATTTCAAAGGTGACCAAAAAAAGGGTCGGATTCAACCTGAAAATTTTTGTGTTTGCGCTCCTGAAAACTGTCCATTGCAGGGCGGAGCGGAATGCTGGACGTATTGGGCGACTATTTAACTGCAATGACAGGTGTTTTTTCATATGGCGGGAGGCGCCCAAGCCAAAATGTCTACCTGGTTTAGTAAGCCCAATCAAAGTTTGATTTCAAAGGTGACCAAAAAAAGGGTCGGATTCAACCTGAAAATTTTTGTGTTTGCGCTCCTGAAAACTGTGCATTGCAGGGCGGAGCGGAATGCTGGACGTATCGGGCGACTATTTAACTGCAATGACAGGTGTTTTTTCATATGGCGGGAGGCGCCCAAGCCAAAATGTCTACCTGGTTTAGTAAGCCCAATCAAAGTTTGATTTCAAAGGTGACCAAAAAAAGGGTCGGATTCAACCTGAAAATTTTTGTGTTTGCGCTCCTGAAAACTGTCCATTGCTGGGCGGAGCGGAATCCTGGACGTATTGGGCGACTATTTAACTGCAATGACAGGTGTTTTTTTATATGGCGGGAGGCACCCAAGCCAAAATGTCTACCTGGTTTAGTAAGCCCAATCAAAGTTTGATTTCAAAGGTGACCAAAAAAAGGGTCGGATTCAACCTGAAAATTTTTGTGTTTGCGCTCCTGAAAACTGTCCATTGCAGGGCGGAGCGGAATGCTGGACGTATTGGGCGACTATTTAACTGCAATGACAGGTGTTTTTTCATATGGCGGGAGGTGCCCAAGCCAAAATGTCTACCTGGTTTAGTAAGCCCAATCAAAGTTTGATTTCAAAGGTGACCAAAAAAAGGAACGGATTCAACCTGAAAATTTTTGTGTTTGCGCTCCTGAAAACTGTCCATTGCAGGGCGGACCGCAATGCTGGACGTATCGGGCGACTATTTAACTGCAATGACAGGTGTTTTTTCATATGGCGGGAGGCGCCCAAGCCAAAATGTCTACCTGGTTTAGTAAGCCCAATCAAAGTTTGATTTCAAAGGTGACCAAAAAAAGGGTCGGATTCAACCTGAAAATTTTTGTGTTTGCGCTCCTGAAAACTGTCCATTGCAGGGCGGAGCGGAATGCTGGACGTATCGGGCGACTATTTAACTGCAATGACAGGTGTTTTTTCATATGGCGGGAGGCGCCCAAGCCAAAATGTCTACCTGGTTTAGTAAGCCCAATCAAAGTTTGATTTCAAAGGTGACCAAAAAAAGGGTCGGATTCAACCTGAAAATTTTTGTGTTTGCGCTCCGGAAAACTGTCCATTGCAGGGCGGAGCGGAATGCTGGACGTATTGGGCGACTATTTAACTGCAATGACAGGTGTTTTTTTTTATATGGCGGGAGGCGCCCAAGCCAAAATGTCTACCTGGTTTAGTAAGCCCAATCAAAGTTTAATTTCAAAGGTGACCAAAAAAAGGGTCGGATTCAACCTGAAAATTTTTGTGTTTGCGCTCCTGAAAACTGTCCATTGCAGGGCAAAGCGGAATGCTGGACGTATCGGGCGACTATTTAACTGCAATGACAGGTGCTTTTTCATATGGCGGGAGGCGCCCAAGCCAAAATGTCTACCTGGTTTAGTAAGCCCAATCAAAGTTTGATTTCAAAGGTGACCAAAAAAAGGGTCGGATTCAACCTGAAAATTTTTGTGTTTGCACTCCTGAAAACTGTCCATTGCAGGGCGGAGCGGAATGCTGGACGTATTGGGCGACTATTTAACTGCAATGACAGGTGTTTTTTCATATGGCGGGAGGCGCCCAAGCCAAAATGTCTACCTGGTTTAGTAAGCCCAATCAAAGGTTGATTTCAAAGGTGACCAAAAAAAGGGTCGGATTCAACCTGAAAATTTTTGTGTTTGCGCTCCTGAAAACTGTCCATTGGAGGGCGGAGCGGAATGCTGGTCGTATCGGGCGACTATTTAACTGCAATGACAGGTGTTTTTTCATATGGCGGGAGGCGCCCAAGCCAAAATGTCTACCTGGTTTAGTAAGCCCAATCAAAGTTTGATTTCAAAGGTGACCAAAAAAGGGGTCGGATTCAACCTGAAAATTTTTGTGTTTGCGCTCCTGAAAACTGTCCATTGCAGGGCGGAGCGGAATCCTGGACGTATTGGGCGACTATTTAACTGCAATGACAGGTGTTTTTTCATATGGCGGGAGGCGCCGAAGCCAAAATGTCTACCTGGTTTAGTAAGCCCAATCAAAGTTTGATTTCAAAGGTGACCAAAAAAAGGGTCGGATTCAAGCTGAGAATTTTTGTGTTTGCGCTCCTGAAAACTGTCCATTGCAGGGCGGAGCGGAATCCTGGAGGTATTGGGCGACTATTTAACTGCAATGACAGGTGTTTTTTCATATGGCGGGAGGCGCCCAAGCCAAAATGTCTACCTGGTTTAGTAAGCCAAATCAAAGTTTGATTTCAAAGGTGAGCAAAAAAAGGGTCGGATTCAACCTGAAAATTTTTGTGTTTGCGCTCCTGAAAACTGTCCATTGCAGGGCGGAGCGGAATCCTGGACGTATTGGGCGACTATTTAACTGCAATGACAGGTGTTTTTTCATATGGCGGGAGGCGCCCAAGCCAAAATGTCTACCTGGTTTAGTAAGCCCAATCAAAGTTTGATTTCAAAGGTGACCAAAAAAAGGGTCGGATTCAACCTGAAAATTTTTGTGTTTGCGCTCCTGAAAACTGTCCATTGCAGGGCGGAGCGGAATCCTGGACGTATTGGGCGACTATTTAACTGCAATGACAGGTGTTTTTTCATATGGCGGGAGGCGCCCAAGCCAAAATGTCTACCTGGTTTAGTAAGCCCAATCAAAGTTTGATTTCAAAGGTGACCAAAAAAAGGGTCGGATTCAAGCTGAGAATTTTTGTGTTTGCGCTCCTGAAAACTGTCCATTGCAGGGCGGAGCGGAATCCTGGACGTATTGGGCGACTATTTAACTGCAATGACAGGTGTTTTTTCACATGGCGGGAGGCGCCCAAGCCAAAATGTCTACCTGGTTTAGTAAGCCCAATCAAAGTTTGATTTCAAAGGTGACCAAAAAAAGGGTCGGATTCAACCTGAAAATTTTTGTGTTTGCGCTCCTGAAAACTGTCCATTGCAGGGCGGAGCGGAATCCTGGACGTATTGGGCGACTATTTAACTGCAATGACAGGTGTTTTTTCATATGGCGGGAGGCGCCCAAGCCAAAATGTCTACCTGGTTTAGTAAGCCCAATCAAAGTTTGATTTCAAAGGTGACCAAAAAAAGGGTCGGATTCAACCTGAAAATTTTTGTGTTTGCGCTCCTGAAAACTGTCCATTACAGGGCGGAACGGAATCCTGGACGTATTGGGCGACTATTTAACTGCAATGACAGGTGTTTTTTCATATGGCGGGAGGCGCCCAAGCCAAAATGTCTACCTGGTTTAGTAAGCCCAATCAAAGTTTGATTTCAAAGGTGACCAAAAAAAGGGTCGGATTCAACTTGAAAATTTTTGTGTTTGCGCTCCTCAAAACTGTCCATTGCAGGGCGGAGCGGAATCCTGGACGTATTGGGCGACTATTTAACTGCAATGACAGGTGTTTTTTCATATGGCGGGAGGCGCCCAAGCCAAAATGTCTACCTGGTTTAGTAAGCCCAATCAAAGTTTGATTTCAAAGGTGACCAAAAAAAGGGTCGGATTCAACCTGAAAATTTTTGTGTTTGCGCTCCTGAAAACTGTCCATTGCAGGGCGGAGCGGAATCCTGGACGTATTGGGCGACTATTTAACTGCAATGACAGGTGTTTTTTCATATGGCGGGAGGCGCCCAAGCCAAAATGTCTACCTGGTTTAGTAAGCCCAATCAAAGTTTGATTTCAAAGGTGACCAAAAAAAGGATCGGATTCAACCTGAAAATTTTTGTGTTTGCGCTCCTGAAAACTGTCCATTGCAGGGCGGAGCGGAATCCTGGACGTATTGGGCGACTATTTAACTGCAATGACAGGTGTTTTTTCATATGGCGGGAGGCGCCCAAGCCAAAATGTCTACCTGGTTTAGTAAGCCCAATCAAAGTTTGATTTCAAAGGTGACCAAAAAAAGGGTCGGATTCAACCTGAAAATTTTTGTGTTTGCGCTCCTGAAAACTGTCCATTGCAGGGCGGAGCGGAATCCTGGACGTATTGGGTGACTATTTAACTGCAATGACAGGTGTTTTTTCATATGGCGGGAGGCGCCCAAGCCAAAATGTCTACCTGGTTTAGTAAGCCCAATCAAAGTTTGATTTCAAAGTTCACCAAAAAAAGGGTCGGATTCAACCTGAAAATTTTTGTGTTTGCGCTCCTGAAAACTGTCCATTGCAGGGCGGAGCGGAATCCTGGACGTATTGGGCGACTATTTAACTGCAATGACAGGTGTTTTTTCATATGGCGGGAGGCGCCCAAGCCAAAATGTCTACCTGGTTTAGTAAGCCCAATCAAAGTTTGATTTCAAAGGTGACCAAAAAAAAGGGTCGGATTCAACCTGAAAATTTTTGTGTTTGCGCTCCTCAAAACTGTCCATTGCAGGGCGGAGCGGAATCCTGGACGTATTGGGCGACTATTTAACTGCAATGACAGGTGTTTTTTCATATGGCGGGAGGCGCCCAAGCCAAAATGTCTACCTGGTTTAGTAAGCCCAATCAAAGTTTGATTTCAAAGGTGACCAAAAAAAGGGTCGGATTCAACCTGAAAATTTTTGTGTTTGCGCTCCTGAAAACTGTCCATTGCAGGGCGGAGCGGAATCCTGGACGTATTGGGCGACTATTTAACTGCAATGACAGGTGTTTTTTCATATGGCGGGAGGCGCCCAAGCCAAAATGTCTACCTGGTTTAGTAAGCCCAATCAAAGTTTGATTTCAAAGGTGACCAAAAAAAGGGTCGGATTCAACCTGAAAATTTTTGTGTTTGCGCTCCTGAAAACTGTCCATTGCAGGGCGGAGCGGAATTCTGGACGTATTGGGCGACTATTTAACTGCAATGACAGGTGTTTTTTCATATGGCGGGAGGCGCCCAAGCCAAAATGTCTACCTGGTTTAGTAAGCCCAATCAAAGTTTGATTTCAAAGGTGACCAAAAAAAGGATCGGATTCAACCTGAAAATTTTTGTGTTTGCGCTCCTGAAAACTGTCCATTGCAGGGCGGAGCGGAATCCTGGACGTATTGGGCGACTATTTAACTGCAATGACAGGTGTTTTTTCATATGGCGGGAGGCGCCCAAGCCAAAATGTCTACCTGGTTTAGTAAGCCCAATCAAAGTTTGATTTCAAAGGTGACCAAAAAAAGGATCGGATTCAACCTGAAAATTTTTGTGTTTGCGCTCCTGAAAACTGTCCATTGCAGGGCGGAGCGGAATCCTGGACGTATTGGGCGACTATTTAACTGCAATGACAGGTGTTTTTTCATATGGCGGGAGGCGCCCAAGCCAAAATGTCTACCTGGTTTAGTAAGCCCAATCAAAGTTTGATTTCAAAGGTGACCAAAAAAAGGGTCGGATTCAACCTGAAAATTTTTGTGTTTGCGCTCCTGAAAACTGTCCATTGCAGGGCGGAGCGGAATCCTGGACGTATTGGGTGACTATTTAACTGCAATGACAGGTGTTTTTTCATATGGCGGGAGGCGCCCAAGCCAAAATGTCTACCTGGTTTAGTAAGCCCAATCAAAGTTTGATTTCAAAGTTCACCAAAAAAAGGGTCGGATTCAACCTGAAAATTTTTGTGTTTGCGCTCCTGAAAACTGTCCATTGCAGGGCGGAGCGGAATCCTGGACGTATTGGGCGACTATTTAACTGCAATGACAGGTGTTTTTTCATATGGCGGGAGGCGCCCAAGCCAAAATGTCTACCTGGTTTAGTAAGCCCAATCAAAGTTTGATTTCAAAGGTGACCAAAAAAAAGGGTCGGATTCAACCTGAAAATTTTTGTGTTTGCGCTCCTGAAAACTGTCCATTGCAGGGCGGAGCGGAATCCTGGACGTATTGGGCGACTATTTAACTGCAATGACAGGTGTTTTTTCATATGGCGGGAGGCGCCCAACCCAAAATTTCTACCTGGTTTAGTAAGCCCAATCAAAGTTTGATTTCAAAGGTGACCAAAAAAAGGGTCGGATTCAACCTGAAAATTTTTGTGTTTGCGCTCCTGAAAACTGTCCATTGCAGGGCGGAGCGGAATCCTGGACGTATTGGGCGACTATTTAACTGCAATGACAGGTGTTTTTTCATATGGCGGGAGGCGCCCAAGCCAAAATGTCTACCTGGTTTAGTAAGCCCAATCAAAGTTTGATTTCAAAGGTGACCAAAAAAAAGGGTCGGATTCAACCTGAAAATTTTTGTGTTTGCGCTCCTGAAAACTGTCCATTGCAGGGCGGAGCGGAATCCTGGACGTATTGGGCGACTATTTAACTGCAATGAGAGGTGTTTTTTCATATGGCGGGAGGCGCCCAAGCCAAAATGTCTACCTGGTTTAGTAAGCCCAATCAAAGTTTGATTTCAAAGGTGACCAAAAAAAGGGTCGGATTCAACCTGAAAATTTTTGTGTTTGCGCTCCTGAAAACTGTCCATTGCAGGGCGGAGCGGAATCCTGGACGTATTGGGCGACTATTTAACTGCAATGACAGGTGTTTTTTCATATGGCGGGAGGCGCCCAAGTCAAAATGTCTACCTGGTTTTGTAAGCCCAATCAAAGTTTGATTTCAAAGGTGACCAAAAAAAGGGTCGGATTCAACCTGAAAATTTTTGTGTTTGCGCTCCTGAAAACTGTCCATTGCAGGGCGGAGCGGAATCCTGGACGTATTGGGCGACTATTTAACTGCAATGACAGGTGTTTTTTCATATGGCGGGAGGCGCCCAAGCCAAAATGTCTACCTGGTTTAGTAAGCCCAATCAAAGTTTGATTTCAAAGGTGACCAAAAAAAGGGTCGGATTCAACCTGAAAATTTTTGTGTTTGCGCTCCTGAAAACTGTCCATTGCAGGGCGGAGCGGAATCCTGGACGTATTGGGCGACTATTTAACTGCAATGACAGGTGTTTTTTCATATGGCGGGAGGCGCCCAAGCCAAAATGTCTACCTGGTTTAGTAAGCCCAATCAAAGTTTGATTTCAAAGGTGACCAAAAAAAGGGTCGGATTCAACCTGAAAATTTTTGTGTTTGCGCTCCTGAAAACTGTCCATTGCAGGGCGGAGCGGAATCCTGGACGTATTGGGCGACTATTTAACTGCAATGACAGGTGTTTTTTCATATGGCGGGAGGCGCCCAAGCCAAAATGTCTACCTGGTTTAGTAAGCCCAATCAAAGTTTGATTTCAAAGGTGACAAAAAAAAGGGTCGGATTCAACCTGAAAATTTTTGTGTTTGCGCTCCTGAAAACTGTCCATTGCAGGGCGGAGCGGAATCCTGGACGTATTGGGCGACTATTTAACTGCAATGACAGGTGTTTTTTCATATGGCGGGAGGCGCCCAAGCCAAAATGTCTACCTGGTTTAGTAAGCCCAATCAAAGTTTGATTTCAAAGGTGACCAAAAAAAGGATCGGATTCAACCTGAAAATTTTTGTGTTTGCGCTCCTGAAAACTGTCCATTGCAGGGCGGAGCGGAATCCTGGACGTATTGGGCGACTATTTAACTGCAATGACAGGTGTTTTTTCATATGGCGGGAGGCGCCCAAGCCAAAATGTCTACCTGGTTTAGTAAGCCCAATCAAAGTTTGATTTCAAAGGTGACCAAAAAAAGGATCGGATTCAACCTGAAAATTTTTGTGTTTGCGCTCCTGAAAACTGTCCATTGCAGGGCGGAGCGGAATCCTGGACGTATTGGGCGACTATTTAACTGCAATGACAGGTGTTTTTTCATATGGCGGGAGGCGCCCAAGCCAAAATGTCTACCTGGTTTAGTAAGCCCAATCAAAGTTTGATTTCAAAGGTGACCAAAAAAAGGGTCGGATTCAACCTGAAAATTTTTGTGTTTGCGCTCCTGAAAACTGTCCATTGCAGGGCGGAGCGGAATCCTGGACGTATTGGGTGACTATTTAACTGCAATGACAGGTGTTTTTTCATATGGCGGGAGGCGCCCAAGCCAAAATGTCTACCTGGTTTAGTAAGCCCAATCAAAGTTTGATTTCAAAGTTCACCAAAAAAAGGGTCGGATTCAACCTGAAAATTTTTGTGTTTGCGCTCCTGAAAACTGTCCATTGCAGGGCGGAGCGGAATCCTGGACGTATTGGGCGACTATTTAACTGCAATGACAGGTGTTTTTTCATATGGCGGGAGGCGCCCAAGCCAAAATGTCTACCTGGTTTAGTAAGCCCAATCAAAGTTTGATTTCAAAGGTGACCAAAAAAAAGGGTCGGATTCAACCTGAAAATTTTTGTGTTTGCGCTCCTGAAAACTGTCCATTGCAGGGCGGAGCGGAATCCTGGACGTATTGGGCGACTATTTAACTGCAATGACAGGTGTTTTTTCATATGGCGGGAGGCGCCCAAGCCAAAATTTCTACCTGGTTTAGTAAGCCCAATCAAAGTTTGATTTCAAAGGTGACCAAAAAAAGGGTCGGATTCAACCTGAAAATTTTGTGTTTGCGCTCCTGAAAACTGTCCATTGCAGGGCGGAGCGGAATCCTGGACGTATTGGGCGACTATTTAACTGCAATGACAGGTGTTTTTTCATATGGCGGGAGGCGCCCAAGCCAAAATGTCTACCTGGTTTAGTAAGCCCAATCAAAGTTTGATTTCAAAGGTGACCAAAAAAAAGGGTCGGATTCAACCTGAAAATTTTTGTGTTTGCGCTCCTGAAAACTGTCCATTGCAGGGCGGAGCGGAATCCTGGACGTATTGGGCGACTATTTAACTGCAATGACAGGTGTTTTTTCATATGGCGGGAGGCGCCCAAGCCAAAATGTCTACCTGGTTTAGTAAGCCCAATCAAAGTTTGATTTCAAAGGTGACCAAAAAAAGGGTCGGATTCAACCTGAAAATTTTTGTGTTTGCGCTCCTGAAAACTGTCCATTGCAGGGCGGAGCGGAATCCTGGACGTATTGGGCGACTATTTAACTGCAATGACAGGTGTTTTTTCATATGGCGGGAGGCGCCCAAGCCAAAATGTCTACCTGGTTTAGTAAGCCCAATCAAAGTTTGATTTCAAAGGTGACCAAAAAAAGGGTCGGATTCAACCTGAAAATTTTTGTGTTTGCGCTCCTGAAAACTGTCCATTCCAGGGCGGAGCGGAATCCTGGACGCATTGGGCGACTAATTAACTGCAATGACAGGTGTTTTTTCATATGGCGGGAGGCGCCCAAGCCAAAATGTCTACCTGGTTTAGTAAGCCCAACCAAAGTTTGATTTCAAAGGTGACCAAAAAAAGGGTCGGATTCAACCTGAAAATTTTTGTGTTTGCGCTCCTGAAAACTGTCCATTGCAGGGCGGAGCGGAATCCTGGACGTATTGGGCGACTATTTAACTGCAATGACAGGTGTTTTTTCATATGGCGGGAGGCGCCCAAGCCAAAATGTCTACCTGGTTTAGTAAGCCCAATCAAAGTTTGATTTCAAAGGCGACCAAAAAAAAGGGTCGGATTCAACCTGAAAATTTTGGTGTTTGCGCTCCTGAAAACTGTCCATTGCAGGGCGGAGCGGAATCCTGGACGTATGGGGCGACTATTTAACTGCAATGACAGGTGTTTTTTCATATGGCGGGAGGCGCCCAAGCCAAAATGTCTACCTGGTTTAGTAAGCCCAATCAAAGTTTGATTTCAAAGGTGACCAAAAAAAGGGTCGGATTCAACCTGAAAATTTTTGTGTTTGCGCTCCTGAAAACTGTCCATTGCAGGGCGGAGCGGAATCCTGGACGTATTGGGCGACTATTTAACTGCAATGACAGGTGTTTTTTCATATGGCGGGAGGCGCCCAAGTCAAAATGTCTACCTGGTTTTGTAAGCCCAATCAAAGTTTGATTTCAAAGGTGACCAAAAAAAGGGTCGGATTCAACCTGAAAATTTTTGTGTTTGCGCTCCTGAAAACTGTCCATTGCAGGGCGGAGCGGAATCCTGGACGTATTGGGCGACTATTTAACTGCAATGACAGGTGTTTTTTCATATGGCGGGAGGCGCCCAAGCCAAAATGTCTACCTGGTTTAGTAAGCCCAATCAAAGTTTGATTTCAAAGGTGACCAAAAAAAGGGTCGGATTCAACCTGAAAATTTTTGTGTTTGCGCTCCTGAAAACTGTCCATTGCAGGGCGGAGCGGAATCCTGGACGTATTGGGCGACTATTTAACTGCAATGACAGGTGTTTTTTCATATGGCGGGAGGCGCCCAAGCCAAAATGTCTACCTGGTTTAGTAAGCCCAATCAAAGTTTGATTTCAAAGGTGACCAAAAAAAGGGTCGGATTCAACCTGAAAATTTTTGTGTTTGCGCTCCTGAAAACTGTCCATTGCAGGGCGGAGCGGAATCCTGGACGTATTGGGCGACTATTTAACTGCAATGACAGGTGTTTTTTCATATGGCGGGAGGCGCCCAAGCCAAAATGTCTACCTGGTTTAGTAAGCCCAATCAAAGTTTGATTTCAAAGGTGACCAAAAAAAGGGTCGCATTCAACCTGAAAATTTTTGTGTTTGCGCTCCTGAAAACTGTCCATTGCAGGGCGGAGCGGAATCCTGGACGTATTGGGCGACTATTTAACTGCAATGACAGGTGTTTTTTCATATGGCGGGAGGCGCCCAAGCCAAAATGTCTACCTGGTTTAGTAAGCCCAATCAAAGTTTGATTTCAAAGGTGACCAAAAAAAGGGTCGGATTTAACCTGAAAATTTTTGTGTTTGCGCTCCTGAAAACTGTCCATTGCAGGGCGGAGCGGAATCCTGGACGTATTGGGCGACTATTTAACTGCAATGACAGGTGTTTTTTCATATAACGGGAGGCGCCCTAGCCAAAATGTCTACCTGGTTTAGTAAGCCCAACCAAAGTTTGATTTCAAAGGTGACCAAAAAAAGGGTCGGATTCAACCTGAAAATTTTTGTGTTTGCGCTCCTGAAAACTGTCCATTGCAGGGCGGAGCGGAATCCTGGACGTATTGGGCGACTATTTAACTGCAATGACAGGTGTTTTTTCATATGGCGGGAGGCGCCCAAGCCAAAATGTCTACCTGGTTTAGTAAGCCCAATCAAAGTTTGATTTCAAAGGTGACCAAAAAAAGGGTCGGATTCAACCTGAAAATTTTTGTGTTTGCGCTCCTGAAAACTGTCCATTGCAGGGCGGAGCGGAATCCTGGACGTATTGGGCGACCTTTTAACTGCAATGGCAGGTGTTTTTTCATATGGCGGGAGGCGCCCAAGCCAAAATGTCTACCTGGTTTAGTAAGCCCAATCAAAGTTTGACTTCAAAGGTGACCAAAAAAAGGGTCGGATTCAACCTGAAAATTTTTGTGTTTGCGCTCCTGAAAACTGTCCATTGCAGGGCGGAGCGGAATCCTGGACGTATTGGGCGACTATTTAACTGCAATGGCAGGTGTTTGTTCATATGGCGCGAGGCGCCCAAGCCAAAATGTCTACCTGGTTTAGTAAGCCCAATCAAAGTTTGATTTCAAAGGTGACCAAAACAAGGGTCGGATTCAACCTGAAAATTTTTGTGTTTGCGCTCCTGAAAACTGTCCATTGCAGGGCGGAGCGGAATCCTGGACGTATTGGGCGACTATTTAACTACAATGACAGGTGTTTTTTCATATGGCGGGAGGCGCCCTAGCCAAAATGTCTACCTGGTTTAGTAAGCCCAACCAAAGTTTGATTTCAAAGGTGACCAAAAAAAGGGTCGGATTCAACCTGAAAATTTTTGTGTTTGCGCTCCTGAAAACTGTCCATTGCAGGGCGGAGCGGAATCCTGGACGTATTGGGCGACTATTTAACTGCAATGACAGGTGTTTTTTCATATGGCGGGAGGCGCCCAAGCCAAAATGTCTACCTGGTTTAGTAAGCCCAATCAAAGTTTGATTTCAAAGGTGACCAAAAAAAGGGTCGGATTCAACCTGAAAATTTTTGTGTTTGCGCTCCTGAAAACTGTCCATTGCAGGGCGGAGCGGAATCCTGGACGTATTGGGCGACCTTTTAACTGCAATGGCAGGTGTTTTTTCATATGGCAGGAGGCGCCCAAGCCAAAATGTCTACCTGGTTTAGTAAGCCCAATCAAAGTTTGACTTCAAAGGTGACCAAAAAAAGGGTCGGATTCAACCTGAAAATTTTTGTGTTTGCGCTCCTGAAAACTGTCCATTGCAGGGCGGAGCGGAATCCTGGACGTATTGGGCGACTATTTAACTGCAATGGCAGGTGTTTGTTCATATGGCGCGAGGCGCCCAAGCCAAAATGTCTACCTGGTTTAGTAAGCCCAATCAAAGTTTGATTTCAAAGGTGACCAAAACAAGGGTCGGATTCAACCTGAAAATTTTTGTGTTTGCGCTCCTGAAAACTGTCCATTGCAGGGCGGAGCGGAATCCTGGACGTATTGGGCGACTATTTAACTGCAATGACAGGTGTTTTTTCATATGGCGGGAGGCGCCCAAGCCAAAATGTCTACCTGGTTTAGTAAGCCCAATCAAAGTTTGATTTCAAAGGTGACCAAAAAAAGGGTCGGATTCAACCTGAAAATTTTTGTGTTTCCGCTCCTGAAAACTGTCCATTGCAGGGCGGAGCGGAATGCTGGACGTATTGGGCGACTATTTAACTGCAATGACAGGTGTTTTTTCATATGGCGGGAGGCGCCCAAGCCAAAATGTCTACCTGGTTTAGTAAGCCCAATCAAAGTTTGATTTCAAAGGTGACCAAAAAAAGGGTCGGATTCAACCTGAAAATTTTTGTGTTTGCGCTCCTGAAAACTGTCCATTGCAGGGCGGAGCGGAATCCTGGACGTATTGGGCGACTATTTAACTGCAATGACAGGTGTTTTTTCATATGGCGGGAGGCGCCCAAGCCAAAATGTCTACCTGGTTTAGTAAGCCCAATCAAAGTTTGATTTCAAAGGTGACCAAAAAAAGGGTCGGATTCAACCTGAAAATTTTTGTGTTTGCGCTCCTGAAAACTGTCCATTGCAGGGCGGAGCGGAATCCTGGACGTATTGGGCGACTATTTAACTGCAATGACAGGTGTTTTTTCATATGGCGGGAGGCGCCCAAGCCAAAATGTCTACCTGGTTTAGTAAGCCCAATCAAAGTTTGATTTCAAAGGTGACCAAAAAAAAGGGTCGGATTCAACCTGAAAATTTTTGTGTTTGCGCTTCTGAAAACTGTCCATTGCAGGGCGAGGCGGAATGCTGGACGTATCGGGCGACTATTTAACTGCAATGACAGGTGTTTTTTCATATGGCGGGAGGCGCCCAAGCCAAAATGTCTACCTGGTTTAGTAAGCCCAATCAAAGTTTGATTTCAAAGGTGACCAAAAAAAGTGTCGGATTCAACCTGAAAATTTTTGTGTTTGCGCTCCGGAAAACTGTCCATTGCAGGGCGGAGCGGAATGCTGGACGTATTGGGCGACTATTTAAGTGCAATGACAGGTGTTTTTGTTTATATGGCGGGAGGCGCCCAAGCCAAAATGTCTACCTGGTTTAGTAAGCCCAATCAAAGTTTGATTTCAAAGGTGACCAAAAAAAGGGTCGGATTCAACCTGAAAATTTTTGTGTTTGCGCTCCTGAAAACTGTCCATTGCAGGGCGGAGCGGAATGCTGGACGTATTGGGCGACTATTTAACTGCAATGACAGGTGTTTTTTCATATGGCGGGAGGCGCCCAAGCCAAAATGTCTACCTGGTTTAGTAAGCCCAATCAAAGTTTGATTTCAAAGGTGACCAAAAAAAGGGTCGGATTCAGCCTGAAAATTTTTGTGTTTCCGCTCCTGAAAACTGTCCATTGCAGGGCGGAGCGGAATCCTGGACGTATTGGGCGACTATTTAACTGCAATGACAGGTGTTTTTTCATATGGCGGGAGGCGCCCAAGCCAAAATGTCTACCTGGTTTAGTAAGCCCAATCAAAGTTTGATTTCAAAGGTGACCAAAAAAAGGGTCGGATTCAACCTGAAAATTTTTGTGTTTGCGCTCCTGAAAACTGTCCATTGCAGGGCGGAGCGGAATCCTGGACGTATTGGGCGACTATTTAACTGCAATGACAGGTGTTTTTTCATATGGCGGGAGGCGCCCAAGCCAAAATGTCTACCTGGTTTAGTAAGCCCAATCAAAGTTTGATTTCAAAGGTGACCAAAAAAAGGGTCGGATTCAAGCTGGGAATTTTTGTGTTTGCGCTCCTGAAAACTGTCCATTGCAGGGCGGAGCGGAATCCTGGACGTATTGGGCGACTATTTAACTGCAATGACAGGTGTTTTTTCATATGGCGGGAGGCGCCCAAGCCAAAATGTCTACCTGGTTTAGTAAGCCCAATCAAAGTTTGATTTCAAAGGTGACCAAAAAAAGGGTCGGACTCAACCTGAAAATTTTTGTGTTTGCGCTCCTGAAAACTGTCCATTGCAGGGCGGAGCGGAATCCTGGACGTATTGGGCGACTATTTAACTGCAATGACAGGTGTTTTTTCATATGGCGGGAGGCGCCCAAGCCAAAATGTCTACCTGGTTTAGTAAGCCCAATCAAAGTTTGATTTCAAAGGTCACCAAAAAAAGGGTCGGATTCAACCTGAAAATTTTTGTGTTTGCGCTCCTGAAAACTGTCCATTGCAGGGCGGAGCGGAATCCTGGACGTATTGGGCGACTATTTAACTGCAATGACAGGTGTTTTTTCATATGGCGGGAGGCGCCCAAGCCAAAATGTCTACCTGGTTTAGTAAGCCCAATCAAAGTTTGATTTCAAAGGTGACCAAAAAAAGGGTCGGATTCAACCTGAAAATTTTTGTGTTTGCGCTCCTGAAAACTGTCCATTGCAGGGCGGAGCGGAATCCAGGACGTATTGGGCGACTATTTAACTGCAATGACAGGTGTTTTTTCATATGGCGGGAGGCGCCCAAGCCAAAATGTCTACCTGGTTTAGTAAGCCCAATCAAAGTTTGATTTCAAAGGTGACCAAAAAAAGGATCGGATTCAAGCTGAAAATTTTTGTGTTTGCGCTCCTGAAAACTGTCCATTGCAGGGCGGAACGGAATCCTGGACGTATTGGGCGACTATTTAACTGCAATGACAGGTGTTTTTTCATATGGCGGGAGGCGCCCAAGCCAAAATGTCTACCTGGTTTAGTAAGCCCAATCAAAGTTTGATTTCAAAGGTGACCAAAAAAAGGGTCGGATTCAACCTGAAAATTTTTGTGTTTGCGCTCCTCAAAACTGTCCATTGCAGGCCGGAGCGGAATCCTGGACGTATTGGGCGACTATTTAACTGCAATGACAGGTGTTTTTTCTTATGGCGGGAGGCGCCCAAGCCAAAATGTCTACCTGGTTTAGTAAGCCCAATCAAAGTTTGATTTCAAAGGTGACCAAAAAAAGGGTCGGACTCAACCTGAAAATTTTTGTGTTTGCGCTCCTGAAAACTGTCCATTGCAGGGCGGAGCGGAATCCTGGACGTATTGGGCGACTATTTAACTGCAATGACAGGTGTTTTTTCATATGGCGGGAGGCGCCCAAGCCAAAATGTCTACCTGGTTTAGTAAGCCCAATCAAAGTTTGATTTCAAAGGTGACCAAAAAAAGGGTCGGATTGAACCTGAAAATTTTTGTGTTTGCGCTCCTGAAAACTGTCCATTGCAGGGCGGAGCGGAATCCTGGACGTATTGGGCGACTATTTAACTGCAATGACAGGTGTTTTTTCATATGGCGGGAGGCGCCCAAGCCAAAATGTCTACCTGGTTTAGTAAGCCCAATCAAAGTTTGATTTCAAAGGTGACCAAAAAAAGGGTCGGATTCAACCTGAAAATTTTTGTGTTTGCGCTCCTGAAAACTGTCCATTGCAGGGCGGAGCGGAATCCTGGACGTATTGGGCGACTATTTAACTGCAATGACAGGTGTTTTTTCATATGGCGGGAGGCGCCCAAGCCAAAATGTCTACCTGGTTTAGTAAGCCCAATCAAAGTTTGATTTCAAAGGTGACCAAAAAAAGGGTCGGATTTAAGCTGAAAATTTTTGTGTTTGCGCTCCTGAAAACTGTCCATTGCAGGGCGGAACGGAATCCTGGACGTATTGGGCGACTATTTAACTGCAATGACAGGTGTTTTTTCATATGGCGGGAGGCGCCCAAGCCAAAATGTCTACCTGGTTTAGTAAGCCCAATCAAAGTTTGATTTCAAAGGTCACCAAAAAAAGGGTCGGATTCAACCTGAAAATTTTTGTGTTTGCGCTCCTCAAAAGTGTCCATTGCAGGCCGGAGCGGAATCCTGGACGTATTGGGCGACTATTTAACTGCAATGACAGGTGTTTTTTCATATGGCGGGAGGCGCCCAAGCCAAAATGTCTACCTGGTTTAGTAAGCCCAATCAAAGTTTGATTTCAAAGGTGACCAAAAAAAGGGTCGGATTCAAACTGAAAATTTTTGTGTTTGCGCTCCTGAAAACTGTCCATTGCAGGGCGGAGCGGAATCCTGGACGTATTGGGCGACTATTTAACTGCAATGACAGGTGTTTTTTCATATGGCGGGAGGCGCCCAAGCCAAAATGTCTACCTGGTTTAGTAAGGCCAATCAAAGTTTGATTTCAAAGATGACCAAAAAAAGGGTCGGCTTCAACCTGAAAATTTTTGTGTTTGCGCTCCTGAAAACTGTCCATTGCAGGGCGGAGCGGAATCCTGGACGTATTGGGCGACTATTTAACTGCAATGACAGGTGTTTTTTCATATGGCGGGAGGCGCCCAAGCCAAAATGTCTACCTGGTTTAGTAAGCCCAATCAAAGTTTGATTTCAAAGGTGACCAAAAAAAGGGTCGGACTCAACCTGAAAATTTTTGTGTTTGCGCTCCTGAAAACTGTCCATTGCAGGGCGGAGCGGAATCCTGGACGTATTGGGCGACTATTTAACTGCAATGACAGGTGTTTTTTCATATGGCGGGAGGCGCCCAAGCCAAAATGTCTACCTGGTTTAGTAAGCCCAATCAAAGTTTGATTTCAAAGGTCACCAAAAAAAGGGTCGGATTCAACCTGAAAATTTTTGTGTTTGCGCTCCTGAAAACTGTCCATTGCAGGGCGGAGCGGAATCCTGGACGTATTGGGCGACTATTTAACTGCAATGACAGGTGTTTTTTCATATGGCGGGAGGCGCCCAAGCCAAAATGTCTACCTGGTTTAGTAAGCCCAATCAAAGTTTGATTTCAAAGGTGACCAAAAAAAGGGTCGGATTCAACCTGAAAATTTTTGTGTTTGCGCTCCTGAAAACTGTCCATTGCAGGGCGGAGCGGAATCCTGGACGTATTGGGCGACTATTTAACTGCAATGACAGGTGTTTTTTCATATGGCGGGAGGCGCCCAAGCCAAAATGTCTACCTGGTTTAGTAAGCCCAATCAAAGTTTGATTTCAAAGGTGACCAAAAAAAGGATCGGATTCAAGCTGAAAATTTTTGTGTTTGCGCTCCTGAAAACTGTCCATTGCAGGGCGGAACGGAATCCTGGACGTATTGGGCGACTATTTAACTGCAATGACAGGTGTTTTTTCATATGGCGGGAGGCGCCCAAGCCAAAATGTCTACCTGGTTTAGTAAGCCCAATCAAAGTTTGATTTCAAAGGTGACCAAAAAAAGGGTCGGATTCAACCTGAAAATTTTTGTGTTTGCGCTCCTCAAAACTGTCCATTGCAGGCCGGAGCGGAATCCTGGACGTATTGGGCGACTATTTAACTGCAATGACAGGTGTTTTTTCTTATGGCGGGAGGCGCCCAAGCCAAAATGTCTACCTGGTTTAGTAAGCCCAATCAAAGTTTGATTTCAAAGGTGACCAAAAAAAGGGTCGGACTCAACCTGAAAATTTTTGTGTTTGCGCTCCTGAAAACTGTCCATTGCAGGGCGGAGCGGAATCCTGGACGTATTGGGCGACTATTTAACTGCAATGACAGGTGTTTTTTCATATGGCGGGAGGCGCCCAAGCCAAAATGTCTACCTGGTTTAGTAAGCCCAATCAAAGTTTGATTTCAAAGGTGACCAAAAAAAGGGTCGGATTGAACCTGAAAATTTTTGTGTTTGCGCTCCTGAAAACTGTCCATTGCAGGGCGGAGCGGAATCCTGGACGTATTGGGCGACTATTTAACTGCAATGACAGGTGTTTTTTCATATGGCGGGAGGCGCCCAAGCCAAAATGTCTACCTGGTTTAGTAAGGCCAATCAAAGTTTGATTTCAAAGATGACCAAAAAAAGGGTCGGCTTCAACCTGAAAATTTTTGTGTTTGCGCTCCTGAAAACTGTCCATTGCAGGGCGGAGCGGAATCCTGGACGTATTGGGCGACTATTTAACTGCAATGACAGGTGTTTTTTCATATGGCGGGAGGCGCCCAAGCCAAAATGTCTACCTGGTTTAGTAAGCCCAATCAAAGTTTGATTTCAAAGGTGACCAAAAAAAGGGTCGGACTCAACCTGAAAATTTTTGTGTTTGCGCTCCTGAAAACTGTCCATTGCAGGGCGGAGCGGAATCCTGGACGTATTGGGCGACTATTTAACTGCAATGACAGGTGTTTTTTCATATGGCGGGAGGCGCCCAAGCCAAAATGTCTACCTGGTTTAGTAAGCCCAATCAAAGTTTGATTTCAAAGGTCACCAAAAAAAGGGTCGGATTCAACCTGAAAATTTTTGTGTTTGCGCTCCTGAAAACTGTCCATTGCAGGGCGGAGCGGAATCCTGGACGTATTGGGCGACTATTTAACTGCAATGACAGGTGTTTTTTCATATGGCGGGAGGCGCCCAAGCCAAAATGTCTACCTGGTTTAGTAAGCCCAATCAAAGTTTGATTTCAAAGGTGACCAAAAAAAGGGTCGGATTCAACCTGAAAATTTTTGTGTTTGCGCTCCTGAAAACTGTCCATTGCAGGGCGGAGCGGAATCCTGGACGTATTGGGCGACTATTTAACTGCAATGACAGGTGTTTTTTCATATGGCGGGAGGCGCCCAAGCCAAAATGTCTACCTGGTTTAGTAAGCCCAATCAAAGTTTGATTTCAAAGGTGACCAAAAAAAGGATCGGATTCAAGCTGAAAATTTTTGTGTTTGCGCTCCTGAAAACTGTCCATTGCAGGGCGGAACGGAATCCTGGACGTATTGGGCGACTATTTAACTGCAATGACAGGTGTTTTTTCATATGGCGGGAGGCGCCCAAGCCAAAATGTCTACCTGGTTTAGTAAGCCCAATCAAAGTTTGATTTCAAAGGTGACCAAAAAAAGGGTCGGATTCAACCTGAAAATTTTTGTGTTTGCGCTCCTCAAAACTGTCCATTGCAGGCCGGAGCGGAATCCTGGACGTATTGGGCGACTATTTAACTGCAATGACAGGTGTTTTTTCTTATGGCGGGAGGCGCCCAAGCCAAAATGTCTACCTGGTTTAGTAAGCCCAATCAAAGTTTGATTTCAAAGGTGACCAAAAAAAGGGTCGGACTCAACCTGAAAATTTTTGTGTTTGCGCTCCTGAAAACTGTCCATTGCAGGGCGGAGCGGAATCCTGGACGTATTGGGCGACTATTTAACTGCAATGACAGGTGTTTTTTCATATGGCGGGAGGCGCCCAAGCCAAAATGTCTACCTGGTTTAGTAAGCCCAATCAAAGTTTGATTTCAAAGGTGACCAAAAAAAGGGTCGGATTGAACCTGAAAATTTTTGTGTTTGCGCTCCTGAAAACTGTCCATTGCAGGGCGGAGCGGAATCCTGGACGTATTGGGCGACTATTTAACTGCAATGACAGGTGTTTTTTCATATGGCGGGAGGCGCCCAAGCCAAAATGTCTACCTGGTTTAGTAAGCCCAATCAAAGTTTGATTTCAAAGGTGACCAAAAAAAGGGTCGGATTCAACCTGAAAATTTTTGTGTTTGCGCTCCTGAAAACTGTCCATTGCAGGGCGGAGCGGAATCCTGGACGTATTGGGCGACTATTTAACTGCAATGACAGGTGTTTTTTCATATGGCGGGAGGCGCCCAAGCCAAAATGTCTACCTGGTTTAGTAAGCCCAATCAAAGTTTGATTTCAAAGGTGACCAAAAAAAGGGTCGGACTCAACCTGAAAATTTTTGTGTTTGCGCTCCTGAAAACTGTCCATTGCAGGGCGGAGCGGAATCCTGGACGTATTGGGCGACTATTTAACTGCAATGACAGGTGTTTTTTCATATGGCGGGAGGCGCCCAAGCCAAAATGTCTACCTGGTTTAGTAAGCCCAATCAAAGTTTGATTTCAAAGGTGACCAAAAAAAGGGTCGGATTGAACCTGAAAATTTTTGTGTTTGCGCTCCTGAAAACTGTCCATTGCAGGGCGGAGCGGAATCCTGGACGTATTGGGCGACTATTTAACTGCAATGACAGGTGTTTTTTCATATGGCGGGAGGCGCCCAAGCCAAAATGTCTACCTGGTTTAGTAAGCCCAATCAAAGTTTGATTTCAAAGGTGACCAAAAAAAGGGTCGGATTCAACCTGAAAATTTTTGTGTTTGCGCTCCTGAAAACTGTCCATTGCAGGGCGGAGCGGAATCCTGGACGTATTGGGCGACTATTTAACTGCAATGACAGGTGTTTTTTCATATGGCGGGAGGCGCCCAAGCCAAAATGTCTACCTGGTTTAGTAAGCCCAATCAAAGTTTGATTTCAAAGGTGACCAAAAAAAGGGTCGGATTTAAGCTGAAAATTTTTGTGTTTGCGCTCCTGAAAACTGTCCATTGCAGGGCGGAACGGAATCCTGGACGTATTGGGCGACTATTTAACTGCAATGACAGGTGTTTTTTCATATGGCGGGAGGCGCCCAAGCCAAAATGTCTACCTGGTTTAGTAAGCCCAATCAAAGTTTGATTTCAAAGGTGACCAAAAAAAGGGTCGGATTCAACCTGAAAATTTTTGTGTTTGCGCTCCTCAAAAGTGTCCATTGCAGGCCGGAGCGGAATCCTGGACGTATTGGGCGACTATTTAACTGCAATGACAGGTGTTTTTTCATATGGCGGGAGGCGCCCAAGCCAAAATGTCTACCTGGTTTAGTAAGCCCAATCAAAGTTTGATTTCAAAGGTGACCAAAAAAAGGGTCGGATTCAAACTGAAAATTTTTGTGTTTGCGCTCCTGAAAACTGTCCATTGCAGGGCGGAGCGGAATCCTGGACGTATTGGGCGACTATTTAACTGCAATGACAGGTGTTTTTTCATATGGCGGGAGGCGCCCAAGCCAAAATGTCTACCTGGTTTAGTAAGGCCAATCAAAGTTTGATTTCAAAGATGACCAAAAAAAGGGTCGGCTTCAACCTGAAAATTTTTGTGTTTGCGCTCCTGAAAACTGTGCATTGCAGGGCGGAGCGGAATCCTGGACGTATTAGGCTACTATTTAACTGCAATGACAGGTGTTTTTTCATATGGCGGGAGGCGCCCAAGCCAAAATGTCTACCTGGTTTAGTAAGCCCAATCAAAGATTGATTTCAAAGGTGACCAAAAAAAAGGTCGGATTCAACATGAAAATTTTTGTGTTTGCGCTCCTGAAAACTGTCCATTGCAGGGCGGAGCGGAATCCTGGACGTATTGGGCGACTATTTAACTGCAATGACAGGTGTTTTTTCATATGGCGGGAGGCGCCCAAGCCAAAATGTCTACCTGGTTTAGTAAGCCCAATCAAAGTTTGATTTCAAAGGTGGCCAAAAAAAGGGTCGGATTCAACCTGAAAATTTTTGTGTTTGCGCTCCTGAAAACTGTCCATTGCAGGGCGGAGCGGAATCCTGGACGTATTGGGCGACTATTTAACTGCAATGACAGGTGTTTTTTCATATCGCGGGAGGCGCCCAAGCCAAAATGTCTACCTGGTTTAGTAAGCCCAATCAAAGTTTGATTTCAAAGGTGACCAAAAAAAGGGCCGGATTCAACCTGAAAATTTTTGTGTTTGCGCTCCTGAAAACTGTCCATTGCAGGGCGGAGCGGAATCCTGGACGTATTGGGCGACTATTTAACTGCAATGACAGGTGTTTTTTCATATGGCGGGAGGCGCCCAAGCCAAAATGTCTACCTGGTTTAGTAAGCCCAATCAAAGTTTGATTTCAAAGGTGACCAAAAAAAGGGTCGGATTCAACCTGAAAATTTTTGTGTTTGCGCTCCTGAAAACTATCCATTGCAGGGCGGAGCGGAATCCTGGACGTATTGGGCGACTATTTAACTGCAATGACAGGTGTTTTTTCATATGGCGGGAGGCGCCCAAGCCAAAATGTCTACCTGGTTTAGTAAGCCTAATCAAAGTTTGATTTCAAAGGTGATCAAAAAAAGGGTCGGATTCAACGTGAAAATTTTTGTGTTTGCGCTCCTGAAAACTGTCCATTGCAGGGCGGAGCGGAATCCTGGACGTATTGGGCGACTATTTAACTGCAATGACAGGTGTTTTTTCATATGGCGGGAGGCGCCCAAGCCAAAATGTCTACCTGGTTTAGTAAGCCCAATCAAAGTTTGATTTCAAAGGTGACCAAAAAAAGGGTCGGATTCAACCTGAAAATTTTTGTCTTTGCGCTCCTGAAAACTGTCCATTGCAGGGCGGAGCGGAATCCTGGACGTATTGGGCGACTATTTAACTGCAATGACAGGTGTTTTTTCATATGGCGGGAGGCGCCCAAGCCAAAATGTCTACCTGGTTTAGTAAGCCCAATCAAAGTTTGATTTCAAAGGTGACCAAAAAAAAAGGGTCGGATTCAACCTGAAAATTTTTGTGTTTGCGCTCCTGAAAACTGTCCATTGCAGGGCGGAGTGGAATCCTGGACGTATTGGGCGACTATTTAACTGCAATGACAGGTGTTTTTTCATATGGCGGGAGGCGCCCAAGCCAAAATGTCTACCTGGTTTAGTAAGCCCAATCAAAGTTTGATTTCAAAGGTGACCAAAAAAAGGGTCGGATTCAACCTGAAAATTTTTGTGTTTGCGCTCCTGAAAACTGTCCATTGCAGGGCGGAGCGGAATCCTGGACGTATTGGGCGACTATTTAACTGCAATGACAGGTGTTTTTTCATATGGCGGGAGGCGCCCAAGCCAAAATGTCTACCTGGTTTAGTAAGCCCAATCAAAGTTTGATTTCAAAGGTCACCAAAAAAAGGGTCGGATTCAACCTGAAAATTTTTGTGTTTGCGCTCCTGAAAACTGTCCATTGCAGGGCGGAGCGGAATCCTGGACGTATTGGGCGACTATTTAACTGCAATGACAGGTGTTTTTTCATATGGCGGGAGGCGCCCAAGCCAAAATGTCTACCTGGTTTAGTAAGCCCAATCAAAGTTTGATTTCAAAGGTGACCAAAAAAAGGGTCGGATTCAACCTGAAAATTTTTGTGTTTGCGCTCCTGAAAACTGTCCATTGCAGGGCGGAGCGGAATCCTGGACGTATTGGGCGACTATTTAACTGCAATGACAGGTGTTTTTTCATATGGCGGGAGGCGCCCAAGCCAAAATGTCTACCTGGTTTAGTAAGCCCAATCAAAGTTTGATTTCAAAGGTGACCAAAAAAAAGGGTCGGATTCAACCTGAAAATTTTTGTGTTTGCGCTCCTGAAAACTGTCCATTGCAGGGCGGAGCGGAATCCTGGACGTATTGGCGACTATTTAACTGCAAGAACAGGTGTTTTTTCATATGGCGGGAGGCGCCCAAGCCAAAATGTCTACCTGGTTTAGTAAGCCCAATCAAAGTTCGATTTCAAAGGTGACCAAAAAAAGGGTCGGATTCAACCTGAAAATTTTTGTGTTTGTCCTCCTGAAAACTGTCCATTGCAGGGCGGAGCGGAATCCTGGACGTATTGGGCGACTATTTAACTGCAATGACAGGTGTTTTTTCATATGGCGGGAGGCGCCCAAGCCAAAATGTCTACCTGGTTTAGTAAGCCCAATCAAAGTTTGATTTCAAAGGTGACCAAAAAAAAGGGTCGGATTCAACCTGAAAATTTTTGTGTTTGCGCTCCTGAAAACTGTCCATTGCAGGGCGGAGCGGAATCCTGGACGTATTGGGCGACTATTTAACTGCAATGACAGGTGTTTTTTCATATGGCGGGAGGCGCCCAAGCCAAAATGTCTACCTGGTTTAGTAAGCCCAATCAAAGTTTGATTTCAAAGGTGACCAAAAAAAGGGTCGGATTCAACCTGAAAATTTTTGTGTTTGCGCTCCTGAAAACTGTCCATTGCAGGGCGGAGCGGAATCCTGGACGTATTGGGCGACTATTTAACTGCAATGACAGGTGTTTTTTCATATGGCGGGAGGCGCCCAAGCCAAAATGTCTACCTGGTTTAGTAAGCCCAATCAAAGTTTGATTTCAAAGGTCACCAAAAAAAGGGTCGGATTCAACCTGAAAATTTTTGTGTTTGCGCTCCTGAAAACTGTCCATTGCAGGGCGGAGCGGAATCCTGGACGTATTGGGCGACTATTTAACTGCAATGACAGGTGTTTTTTCATATGGCGGGAGGCGCCCAAGTCAAAATGTCTACCTGGTTTAGTAAGCCCAATCAAAGTTTGATTTCAAAGGTGACCAAAAAAAGGGTCGGATTCAACCTGAAAATTTTGGTGTTTGCGCTCCTGAAAACTGTCCATTGCAGGGCGGAGCGGAATCCTGGACGTATTGGGCGACCTTTTAACTGCAATGGCAGGTGTTTTTTCATATGGCGGGAGGCGCCCAAGCCAAAATGTCTACCTGGTTTAGTAAGCCCAATCAAAGTTTGATTTCAAAGGTCACCAAAAAAAGGGTCGGATTCAACCTGAAAATTTTTGTGTTTGCGCTCCTGAAAACTGTCCATTGCAGGGCGGAGCGGAATCCTGGACGTATTGGGCGACTATTTAACTGCAATGACAGGTGTTTTTTCATATGGCGGGAGGCGCCCAAGCCAAAATGTCTACCTGGTTTAGTAAGGCCAATCAAAGTTTGATTTCAAAGGTGACCAAAAAAAGGGTCGGATTCAACCTGAAAATTTTTGTGTTTGCGCTCCTGAAAACTGTCCATTGCAGGGCGGAGCGGAATCCTGGACGTATTGGGCGACTATTTAACTGCAATGACAGGTGTTTTTTCATATGGCGGGAGGCGCCCTAGCCAAAATGTCTACCTGGTTTAGTAAGCCCAACCAAAGTTTGATTTCAAAGGTGACCAAAAAAAGGGTCGGATTCAACCTGAAAATTTTTGTGTTTGCGCTCCTGAAAACTGTCCATTGCAGGGCGGAGCGGAATCCTGGACGTATTGGGCGACTATTTAACTGCAATGACAGGTGTTTTTTCATATGGCGGGAGGCGCCCAAGCCAAAATGTCTACCTGGTTTAGTAAGCCCAATCAAAGTTTGATTTCAAAGGTGACCAAAAAAAGGGTCGGATTCAACCTGAAAATTTTTGTGTTTGCGCTCCTGAAAACTGTCCATTGCAGGGCGGAGCGGAATGCTGGACGTATTGGGCGACCTTTTAACTGCAATGGCAGGTGTTTTTTCATATGGCGGGAGGCGCCCAAGCCAAAATGTCTACCTGGTTTAGTAAGCCCAATCAAAGTTTGATTTCAAAGGTGACCAAAAAAAGGGTCGGATTCAACCTGAAAATTTTTGTGTTTGCGCTCCTGAAAACTGTCCATTGCAGGGCGGAGCGGAATCCTGGACGTATTGGGCGACTATTTAACTGCAATGACAGGTGTTTTTTCATATGGCGGGAGGCGCCCAAGCCAAAATGTCTACCTGGTTTAGTAAGCCCAATCAAAGTTTGATTTCAAAGGTGACCAAAACAAGGGTCGGATTCAACCTGAAAATTTTTGTGTTTGCGCTCCTGAAAACTGTCCATTGCAGGGCGGAGCGGAATCCTGGACGTATTGGGCGACTATTTAACTGCAATGACAGGTGTTTTTTCATATGGCGGGAGGCGCCCAAGCCAAAATGTCTACCTGGTTTAGTAAGCCCAATCAAAGTTTGATTTCAAAGGTGACCAAAAAAAGGGTCGGATTCAACCTGAAAATTTTTGTGTTTGCGCTCCTGAAAACTGTCCATTGCAGGGCGGAGCGGAATCCTGGACGTATTGGGCGACTATTTAACTGCAATGACAGGTGTTTTTTCATATGGCGGGAGGCGCCCAAGCCAAAATGTCTACCTGGTTTAGTAAGCCCAATCAAAGTTTGATTTCAAAGGTGACCAAAAAAAGGGTCGGATTCAACCTGAAAATTTTTGTGTTTGCGCTCCTGAAAACTGTCCATTGCAGGGCGGAGCGGAATCCTGGACGTATTGGGCGACTATTTAACTGCAATGACAGGTGTTTTTTCTTATGGCGGGAGGCGCCCAAGCCAAAATGTCTACCTGGTTTAGTAAGCCCAATCAAAGTTTGATTTCAAAGGCGACCAAAAAAAGGGTCGGATTCAACCTGAAAATTTTTGTGTTTGCGCTCCTGAAAAATGTCCATTGCAGGGCGGAGCGGAATCCTGGACGTATTGGGCGACTATTTAACTGCAATGACAGGTGTTTTTTCATATGGCGGGAGGCGCCCAAGCCAAAATGTCTACCTGGTTTAGTAAGCCCAATCAAAGTTTGATTTCAAAGGTGATCAAAAAAAGGGTCGGATTCAACCTGAAAATTTTTGTGTTTGCGCTCCTGAAAACTGTCCATTGCAGGGCGGAGCGGAATACTGGACGCATTGGGCGACTATTTAACTGCAATGACAGGTGTTTTTTCATATGGCGGGAGGCGCCCAAGCCAAAATGTCTACCTGGTTTAGTAAGCCCAATCAAAGTTTGATTTCAAAGGTGACCAAAAAAAGGGTCGGATTCAACCTGAAAATTTTTGTGTTTGCGCTCCTGAAAACTGTCCATTGCAGGGCGGAGCGGAATCCTGGACGTATTGGGCGACTATTTAACTGCAATGACAGGTGTTTTTTCATATGGCGGGAGGCGCCCAAGTCAAAATGTCTACCTGGTTTAGTAAGCCCAATCAAAGTTTGATTTCAAAGGTGACCAAAAAAAGGGTCGGATTCAACCTGAAAATTTTGGTGTTTGCGCTCCTGAAAACTGTCCATTGCAGGGCGGAGCGGAATCCTGGACGTATTGGGCGACCTTTTAACTGCAATGGCAGGTGTTTTTTCATATGGCGGGAGGCGCCCAAGCCAAAATGTCTACCTGGTTTAGTAAGCCCAATCAAAGTTTGATTTCAAAGGTGACCAAAAAAAGGGTCGGATTCAACCTGAAAATTTTTGTGTTTGCGCTCCTGAAAACTGTCCATTGCAGGGCGGAGCGGAATCCTGGACGTATTGGGCGACTATTTAACTGCAATGACAGGTGTTTTTTCATATGGCGGGAGGCGCCCAAGCCAAAATGTCTACCTGGTTTAGTAAGCCCAATCAAAGTTTGATTTCAAAGGTGACCAAAAAAAGGGTCGGACTCAACCTGAAAATTTTTGTGTTTGCGCTCCTGAAAACTGTCCATTGCAGGGCGGAGCGGAATCCTGGACGTATTGGGCGACTATTTAACTGCAATGACAGGTGTTTTTTCATATGGCGGGAGGCGCCCAAGCCAAAATGTCTACCTGGTTTAGTAAGCCCAATCAAAGTTTGATTTCAAAGGTGACCAAAAAAAGGGTCGGATTCAAGCTGAAAATTTTTGTGTTTGCGCTCCTGAAAACTGTCCATTGCAGGGCGGAGCGGAATCCTGGACGTATTGGGCGACTATTTAACTGCAATGACAGGTGTTTTTTCATATGGCGGGAGGCGCCCAAGCCAAAATGTCTACCTGGTTTAGTAAGCCCAATCAAAGTTTGATTTCAAAGGTGACCAAAAAAAGGGTCGGATTCAACCTGAAAATTTTTGTGTTTGCGCTCCTGAAAACTGTCCATTGCAGGGCGGAGCGGAATCCTGGACGTATTGGGCGACTATTTAACTGCAATGACAGGTGTTTTTTCTTATGGCGGGAGGCGCCCAAGCCAAAATGTCTACCTGGTTTAGTAAGCCCAATCAAAGTTTGATTTCAAAGGCGACCAAAAAAAGGGTCGGATTCAACCTGAAAATTTTTGTGTTTGCGCTCCTGAAAACTGTCCATTGCAGGGCGGAGCGGAATCCTGGACGTATTGGGCGACTATTTAACTGCAATGACAGGTTTTTTTTTCATATGGCGGGAGGCGCCCAAGCCAAAATGTCTTCCTGGTTTAGTAAGCCCAATCAAAGTTTGATTTCAAAGGTGACCAAAAAAACGGTCGGATTCAACCTGAAAATTTTTGTGTTTGCGCTCCTGAAAACTGTCCATTGCAGGGCGGAGCGGAATCCTGGACGTATTGGGCGACTATTTAACTGCAATGACAGGTGTTTTTTCATATGGCGGGAGGCGCCCAAGCCAAAATGTCTACCTGGTTTAGTAAGCCCAATCAAAGTTTGATTTCAAAGGTGACCAAAAAAAGGGTCGGATTCAACCTGAAAATTTTTGTGTTTGCGCTCCTGAAAACTGTCCATTGCAGGGCGGAGCGGAATCCTGGACGTATTGGGCGACTATTTAACTGCAATGACAGGTGTTTTTTCATATGGCGGGAGGCGCCCAAGCCAAAATGTCTACCTGGTTTAGTAAGCCCAATCAAAGTTTGATTTCAAAGGTGACCAAAAAAAGGGTCGGATTCAACCTGAAAATTTTTGTGTTTGCGCTCCTGAAAACTGTCCATTGCAGGGCGGAGCGGAATCCTGGACGTATTGGGCGACTATTTAACTGCAATGACAGGTGTTTTTTCATATGGCGGGAGGCGCCCAAGCCAAAATGTCTACCTGGTTTAGTAAGCCCAATCAAAGTTTGATTTCAAAGGTGACCAAAAAAAAGGGTCGGATTCAACCTGAAAATTTTTGTGTTTGCGCTCCTGAAAACTGTCCATTGCAGGGCGGAGCGGAATCCTGGACGTATTGGGCGACTATTTAACTGCAATGACAGGTGTTTTTTCATATGGCGGGAGGCGCCCAAGCCAAAATGTCTACCTGGTTTAGTAAGCCCAATCAAAGTTTGATTTCAAAGGTGACCAAAAAAAGGGTCGGATTCAACCTGAAAATTTTTGTGTTTGCGCTCCTGAAAACTGTCCATTGCAGGGCGGAGCGGAATCCTGGACGTATTGGGCGACTATTTAACTGCAATGACAGGTGTTTTTTCATATGGCGGGAGGCGCCCAAGCCAAAATGTCTACCTGGTTTAGTAAGCCCAATCAAAGTTTGATTTCAAAGGTGACCAAAAAAAAGGGTCGGATTCAACCTGAAAATTTTGGTGTTTGCGCTCCTGAAAACTCTCCATTGCAGGGCGGAGCGGAATCCTGGACGTATTGGGCGACTATTTAACTGCAATGACAGGTGTTTTTTCATATGGCGGGAGGCGCCCAAGCCAAAATGTCTACCTGGTTTAGTAAGCCCAATCAAAGTTTGATTTCAAAGGTGACCAAAAAAAGGGTCGGATTCAACCTGAAAATTTTTGTGTTTGCGCTCCTGAAAACTGTCCATTGCAGGGCGGAGCGGAATCCTGGACGTATTGGGCGACTATTTAACTGCAATGACAGGTGTTTTTTCATATGGCGGGAGGCGCCCAAGTCAAAATGTCTACCTGGTTTAGTAAGCCCAATCAAAGTTTGATTTCAAAGGTGACCAAAACAAGGGTCGGATTCAACCTGAAAATTTTTGTGTTTGCGCTCCTGAAAACTGTCCATTGCAGGGCGGAGCGGAATCCTGGACGTATTGGGCGACTATTTAACTGCAATGACAGGTGTTTTTTCATATGGCGGGAGGCGCCCAAGCCAAAATGTCTACCTGGTTTAGTAAGCCCAATCAAAGTTTGATTTCAAAGGTGACCAAAAAAAGGGTCGGATTCAACCTGAAAATTTTTGTGTTTGCGCTCCTGAAAACTGTCCATTGCAGGGCGGAGCGGAATCCTGGACGTATTGGGCGACTATTTAACTGCAATGACAGGTGTTTTTTCATATGGCGGGAGGCGCCCAAGCCAAAATGTCTACCTGGTTTAGTAAGCCCAATCAAAGTTTGATTTCAAAGGTGACCAAAAAGAGGGTCGGATTCAACCTGAAAATTTTTGTGTTTGCGCTCCTGAAAACTGTCCATTGCAGGGCGGAGCGGAATCCTGGACGTATTGGGCGACTATTTAACTGCAATGACAGGTGTTTTTTCATATTGCGGGAGGCGCCCAAGCCAAAATGTCTACCTGGTTTAGTAAGCCCAATCAAAGTTTGATTTCAAAGGTGACCAAAAAAGGGTCGCATTCAACCTGAAAATTTTTGTGTTTGCGCTCCTGAAAACTGTCCATTGCAGGGCGGAGCGGAATCCTGGACGTATTGGGCGACTATTTAACTGCAATGACAGGTGTTTTTTCATATGGCGGGAGGCGCCCAAGCCAAAATGTCTACCTGGTTTAGTAAGCCCAATCAAAGTTTGATTTCAAAGGTGACCAAAAAAAGGGTCGCATTCAACCTGAAAATGTTTGTGTTTGCGCTCCTGAAAACTGTCCATTGCAGGGCGGAGCGGAATCCTGGACGTATTGGGCGACTATTTAACTGCAATGACAGGTGTTTTTTCATATGGCGGGAGGCGCCCAAGCCAAAATGTCTACCTGGTTTAGTAAGCCCAATCAAAGTTTGATTTCAAAGGTGACCAAAAAAAGGGTCGCATTCAACCTGAAAATTTTTGTGTTTGCGCTCCTGAAAACTGTCCATTGCAGGGCGGAGCGGAATCCTGGACGTATTGGGCGACTATTTAACTGCAATGACAGGTGTTTTTTCATATGGCGGGAGGCGCCCAAGCCAAAATGTCTACCTGGTTTAGTAAGCCCAATCAAAGTTTGATTTCAAAGGTGACCAAAAAAAGGGTCGGATTCAACCTGAAAATTTTTGTGTTTGCGCTCCTGAAAACTGTCCATTGCAGGGCGGAGCGGAATCCTGGACGTATTGGGCGACTATTTAACTGCAATGACAGGTGTTTTTTCATATGGCGGGAGGCGCCCTAGCCAAAATGTCTACCTGGTTTAGTAAGCCCAATCAAAGTTTGATTTCAAAGGTGACCAAAAAAAGGGTCGGATTCAACCTGAAAATTTTTGTGTTTGCGCTCCTGAAAACTGTCCATTGCAGGGCGGAGCGGAATCCTGGACGTATTGGGCGACTATTTAACTGCAATGACAGGTGTTTTTTCATATGGCGGGAGGCGCCCAAGCCAAAATGTCTACCTGGTTGAGTAAGCCCAATCAAAGTTTGATTTCAAAGGTGACCAAAAAAAGGGTCGGATTCAACCTGAAAATTTTTGTGTTTGCGCTCCTGAAAACTGTCCATTGCAGGGCGGAGCGGAATCCTGGACGTATTGGGCGACTATTTAACTGCAATGGCAGGTGTTTTTTCATATTGCGGGAGGCGCCCAAGCCAAAATGTCTACCTGGTTTAGTAAGCCCAATCAAAGTTTGATTTCAAAGGTGACCCAAACAAGGGTCGGATTCAACCTGAAAATTTTTGTGTTTGCGCTCCTGAAAACTGTCCATTGCAGGGCGGAGCGGAATCCTGGACGTATTGGACGACTATTTAACTGCAATGACAGGTGTTTTTTCATATGGCGGGAGGCGCCCAAGCCAAAATGTCTACCTGGTTTAGTAAGCCCAATCAAAGTTTGATTTCAAAGGTGACCAAAACAAGGGTCGGATTCAACCTGAAAATTTTTGTGTTTGCGCTCCTGAAAACTGTCCATTGCAGGGCGGAGCGGAATCCTGGACGTATTGGGCGACTATTTAACTGCAATGACAGGTGTTTTTTCATATGGCGGGAGGCGCCCAAGCCAAAATGTCTACCTGGTTTAGTAAGCCCAATCAAAGTTTGATTTCAAAGGTGACCAAAAAAAGGGTCGGATACAACCTGAAAATTTTTGTGTTTCCGCTCCTGAAAACTGTCCATTGCAGGGCGGAGCGAAATCCTGGACGTATTGGGCGACTATTTAACTGCAATGACAGGTGTTTTTTCATATGGCGGGAGGCGCCCAAGCCAAAATGTCTACCTGGTTTAGTAAGCCCAATCAAAGTTTGATTTCAAAGGTGACCAAAAAAAGGGTCGGATTCAACCTGAAAATTTTTGTGTTTGCGCTCCTGAAAACTGTCCATTGCAGGGCGGAGCGGAATCCTGGACGTATTGGGCGACTATTTAACTGCAATGACAGGTGTTTTTTCATATGGCGGGAGGCGCCCAAGCCAAAATGTCTACCTGGTTTAGTAAGCCCAATCAAAGTTTGATTTCAAAGGTGACCAAAAAAAGGGTCGGATTCAACCTGAAAATTTTTGTGTTTGCGCTCCTGAAAACTGTCCATTGCAGGGCGGAGCGGAATCCTGGACGTATTGGGCGACTATTTAACTGCAATGACAGGTGTTTTTTCTTATGGCGGGAGGCGCCCAAGCCAAAATGTCTACCTGGTTTAGTAAGCCCAATCAAAGTTTGATTTCAAAGGTGACCAAAAAAAGGGTCGGATTCAACCTGAAAATTTTTGTGTTTGCGCTCCTGAAAACTGTCCATTGCAGGGCGGAGCGGAATCCTGGACGTATTGGGCGACTATTTAACTGCAATGACAGGTTTTTTTTTCATATGGCGGGAGGCGCCCAAGCCAAAATGTCTACCTGGTTTAGTAAGCCCAATCAAAGTTTGATTTCAAAGGTGACCAAAAAAAGGGTCGGATTCAACCTGAAAATTTTTGTGTTTGCGCTCCTGAAAACTGTCCATTGCAGGGCGGAGCGGAATCCTGGACGTATTGGGCGACTATTTAACTGCAATGACAGGTGTTTTTTCATATGGCGGGAGGCGCCCAAGCCAAAATGTCTACCTGGTTTAGTAAGCCCAATCAAAGTTTGATTTCAAAGGTGACCAAAAAAAGGGTCGGATTCAACCTGAAAATTTTTGTGTTTGCGCTCCTGAAAACTGTCCATTGCAGGGCGGAGCGGAATCCTGGACGTATTGGGCGACTATTTAACTGCAATGACAGGTGTTTTTTCATATGGCGGGAGGCGCCCAAGCCAAAATGTCTACCTGGTTTAGTAAGCCCAATCAAAGTTTGATTTCAAAGGTGACCAAAAAAAGGGTCGGATACAACCTGAAAATTTTTGTGTTTCCGCTCCTGAAAACTGTCCATTGCAGGGCGGAGCGAAATCCTGGACGTATTGGGCGACTATTTAACTGCAATGACAGGTGTTTTTTCATATGGCGGGAGGCGCCCAAGCCAAAATGTCTACCTGGTTTAGTAAGCCCAATCAAAGTTTGATTTCAAAGGTGACCAAAAAAAGGGTCGGATTCAACCTGAAAATTTTTGTGTTTGCGCTCCTGAAAACTGTCCATTGCAGGGCGGAGCGGAATCCTGGACGTATTGGGCGACTATTTAACTGCAATGACAGGTGTTTTTTCATATGGCGGGAGGCGCCCAAGCCAAAATGTCTACCTGGTTTAGTAAGCCCAATCAAAGTTTGATTTCAAAGGTGACCAAAAAAAGGGTCGGATTCAACCTGAAAATTTTTGTGTTTGCGCTCCTGAAAACTGTCCATTGCAGGGCGGAGCGGAATCCTGGACGTATTGGGCGACTATTTAACTGCAATGACAGGTGTTTTTTCTTATGGCGGGAGGCGCCCAAGCCAAAATGTCTACCTGGTTTAGTAAGCCCAATCAAAGTTTGATTTCAAAGGTGACCAAAAAAAGGGTCGGATTCAACCTGAAAATTTTTGTGTTTGCGCTCCTGAAAACTGTCCATTGCAGGGCGGAGCGGAATCCTGGACGTATTGGGCGACTATTTAACTGCAATGACAGGTTTTTTTTTCATATGGCGGGAGGCGCCCAAGCCAAAATGTCTACCTGGTTTAGTAAGCCCAATCAAAGTTTGATTTCAAAGGTGACCAAAAAAAGGGTCGGATTCAACCTGAAAATTTTTGTGTTTGCGCTCCTGAAAACTGTCCATTGCAGGGCGGAGCGGAATCCTGGACGTATTGGGCGACTATTTAACTGCAATGACAGGTGTTTTTTCATATGGCGGGAGGCGCCCAAGCCAAAATGTCTACCTGGTTTAGTAAGCCCAATCAAAGTTTGATTTCAAAGGTGACCAAAAAAAGGGTCGGATTCAACCTGAAAATTTTTGTGTTTGCGCTCCTGAAAACTGTCCATTGCAGGGCGGAGCGGAATCCTGGACGTATTGGGCGACTATTTAACTGCAATGACAGGTGTTTTTTCATATGGCGGGAGGCGCCCAAGCCAAAATGTCTACCTGGTTTAGTAAGCCCAATCAAAGTTTGATTTCAAAGGTGACCAAAAAAAGGGTCGGATTCAACCTGAAAATTTTTGTGTTTGCGCTCCTGAAAACTGTCCATTGCAGGGCGGAGCGGAATCCTGGACGTATTGGGCGACTATTTAACTGCAATGACAGGTGTTTTTTCATATGGCGGGAGGCGCCCAAGCCAAAATGTCTACCTGGTTTAGTAAGCCCAATCAAAGTTTGATTTCAAAGGTGACCAAAAAAAGGGTCGGATTCAACCTGAAAATTTTTGTGTTTGCGCTCCTGAAAACTGTCCATTGCAGGGCGGAGCGGAATCCTGGACGTATTGGGCGACTATTTAACTGCAATGACAGGTGTTTTTTCATATGGCGGGAGGCGCCCAAGCCAAAATGTCTACCTGGTTTAGTAAGCCCAATCAAAGTTTGATTTCAAAAGTGACCAAAAAAAAGGGTCGGATTCAACCTGAAAATTTTTGTGTTTGCGCTCCTGAAAACTGTCCATTGCAGGGCGGAGCGGAATCCTGGACGTATTGGGCGACTATTTAACTGCAATGACAGGTGTTTTTTCATATGGCGGGAGGCGCCCAAGCCAAAATGTCTACCTGGTTTAGTAAGCCCAATCAAAGTTTGATTTCAAAGGTGACCAAAAAAAGGGTCGGATTCAACCTGAAAATTTTTGTGTTTGCGCTCCTAAAAACTGTCCATTGCAGGGCGGAGCGGAATCCTGGACGTATTGGGCGACTATTTAACTGCAATGACAAGTGTTTTTTCATATGGCGGGTGGCGCCCAAGCCAAAATGTCTACCTGGTTTAGTAAGCCCAATCAAAGTTTGATTTCAAAGGTGACCAAAAAAAGGGTCGGATTCAACCTGAAAATTTTTGTGTTTGCGCTCCTGAAAACTGTCCATTGCAGGGCGGAGCGGAATCCTGGACGTATTGGGCGACTATTTAACTGCAATGACAGGTGTTTTTTCATATGGCGGGAGGCGCCCAAGCCAAAATGTCTACCTGGTTTAGTAAGCCCAATCAAAGTTTGATTTCAAAAGTGACCAAAAAAAAGGGTCGGATTCAACCTGAAAATTTTTGTGTTTGCGCTCCTGAAAACTGTCCATTGCAGGGCGGAGCGGAATCCTGGACGTATTGGGCGACTATTTAACTGCAATGACAGGTGTTTTTTCATATGGCGGGAGGCGCCCAAGCCAAAATGTCTACCTGGTTTAGTAAGCCCAATCAAAGTTTGATTTCAAAGGTCACCAAAAAAAGGGTCGGATTCAACCTGAAAATTTTTGTGTTTGCGCTCCTAAAAACTGTCCATTGCAGGGCGGAGCGGAATCCTGGACGTATTGGGCGACTATTTAACTGCAATGACAGGTGTTTTTTCATATGGCGGGTGGCGCCCAAGCCAAAATGTCTACCTGGTTTAGTAAGCCCAATCAAAGTTTGATTTCAAAGGTGACCAAAAAAAGGGTCGGATTCAACCTGAAAATTTTGGTGTTTGCGCTCCTGAAAACTGTCCATTGCAGGGCGGAGCGGAATCCTGGACGTATTGGGCGACTATTTAACTGCAATGACAGGGGTTTTTTTTATGGCGGGAGGCGCCCAAGCCAAAATGTCTACCTGGTTTAGTAAGCCCAATCAAAGTTTGATTTCAAAGGTAAGCAAAAAAAGGCTCGGATTCAACCTGATCATTTTTTTGTTTGCGTCTTGAAAACTGTCCAAAACAGGGCTGAGAGAAATTCTGGACGTATTGGGCGACTATTTAACTGCAATGACAGGTTTTTTTTCATATGGCGGGAGGCGCCCAAGCCAAAATGTCTACCTGGTTTAGTAAGCCCAATCAAAGTTTGATTTCAAAGGTGACCAAAAAAAGGGTCGGATTCAACCTGAAAATTTTTGTGTTTGCGCTCCTGAAAACTGTCCATTGCAGGGCGGAGCGGAATCCTGGACGTATTGGGCGACTATTTAACTGCAATGACAGGTGTTTTTTCATATGGCGGGAGGCGCCCAAGCCAAAATGTCTACCTGGTTTAGTAAGCCCAATCAAAGTTTGATTTCAAAGGTGACCAAAAAAAGGGTCGGATTCAACCTGAAAATTTTTGTGTTTGCGCTCCTGAAAACTGTCCATTGCAGGGCGGAGCGGAATCCTGGACGTATTGGGCGACTATTTAACTGCAATGACAGGGGTTTTTTTTTATGGCGGGAGGCGCCCAAGCCAAAATGTCTACCTGGTTTAGTAAGCCCAATCAAAGTTTGATTTCAAAGGTGACCAAGAAGAGGCTCGGATTCAACCTGATCATTTTTTTGTTTGCGCTCTTGAAAACTGTCCAAAACAGGGCTGAGCGAAATTCTGGACGTATTTTGCGACTATTTAACTGCAATGACAGGGGTTTTTTCATATGGCGGGAGGCGCCAAGCCAAAATGTCTACCTGGTTTAGTAAGCCCAATCAAAGTTTGATTTCAAAGGTGACCAAAAAAAGGTTCGGATTCAACCTGAAAATTTTTGTGTTTGCGCTCTTGAAAACTGTCCAAAACAGGGCTGAGCGGAATTCTAGACGTATTTTGCGACTGTTTAACTGCAATGACAGGGGTTTTTTCATATGGCGGGAGGCGCCCAAGCCAAAATTTCTACCTGGTTTAGTAAGCCCAATCAAAGTTTGATTTCAAAGGTGACCAAAAAAAGGCTCGGATTCAACCTGAAAATTTTTGTGTTTGCGCTCTTGAAAACTGTCCAAAACAGGGCTGAGCGGAATGCTGGACGTATTTTGCGACTATTTAACTGCAATGACAGGGGTTTTTTCATATGGCGGGAGGCGCCCAAGCCAAAATTTCTACCTGGTTTAGTAAGCCCAATCAAAGTTTGATTTCAAAGGTGACCAAAAAAAGGCTCGGATTCAACCTGAAAATGTTTGTGTTTGCGCTCTTGAAAACTGTCCAAAACAGGGCTGAGCGGAATTCTGGACGTATTTTGCGACTATTTAACTGCAATGACAGGGGTTTTTTCATATGGCGGGAGGCGCCCAAGCCAAAATTTGTACCTGGTTTAGTAAGCCCAATCAAAGTTTGATTTCAAAGGTGACCAAAAAGAGGGTCGGATTCAACCTGAAAATTTTTGTGTTTGCGCTCTTGAAAACTGTCCAAAACAGGGCTGAGCGGAATTCTGGACGTATTTTGCTACTATTTAACTGCAATGACAGGGGTTTTTTCATATCTTCGGGAAAATCAAGCCACGGATGAAGTGAACCTCAGATCAAGGTCAGATGTTTTATTTAGAGCCGGCCGAGCAGTCGTCTTTTGAGTGCAGGCAGCGCTGGCTTAAGGGAGCGATGGGGTTTGGTGGAAGGAAGTGTCTATGCCCGTTTAATGTATCTAACTGTTACTGAGCAGTGCTATTATGAACGGATTTTCGCTAGCATAGAACGAATTGACATTCTTGTCCAAAATCTGAACGCAGTGTTTTCCACGTTATACGAAACAGTGGGAAGTTTGAGTTGAGTTAATTATTTGAATACTAGAATTCCGACAGTTTAGATAAATTCAATCGCGTCTCTTGGTTATAGGATAGCAAGCTGGATATTGTTATGTGGGCTACGACATGTGGTGTTAAAACTAAAATTCCGGGGTATTATGGGATCTTTCATTGAGAAGCCCTTTGCCTTGTTAAATTTTCCACCCATGTGGGAAATTGTCAACTATGCTCCACCCACTTTACAAAGCCCCCTGGTTGAATGGCCCGGGGTCCAAAATGCAAGGGAGAAGCGCATGACATGTGGACTAGAATATGTGCCTTGTCCATTGCAATTCCTTTTTTTTAGTTATAATTCAAAGGACCCACGGCGCACGCTCGCTGTTAACTATGTCGGCATTGAATCATACAAAAAAGCCAGCAAATTAGCAACAGAATAGTTCTTTGTGCTTCAAAGATTTTAAATAGTTAAGAATTAAAAAAAAAACATTGAGAACGCGTCTTTGACTATTGAAAACACGAAAACAAAAACACCACGAACTACTGTCTTCCCAAAATTTGCACGATAAATTTGTAGAGAAATGCATTGAAACCATGAGACCCGACCGAGACTTCAATTCGCTAAAATGATACCACAAAAATGATAGCACAAGCCGGATTTCCATCCCCTGACTGTAATTTTTCAGCCGTGCGCTTTCTAAACCGACGTGGGGGCTTTATTTTACGAGTCGAGAAGAACCGCTAATTCCAAGAAAGCGGGATGAGGTGGATCCTTGTTAAAGTTTTCACCGTTTCTCTTTCAATATTCTCAAACGCAGCTCCTCGCAGACTGCTGTCGTTCCTTGTGGAGAAACGATCTGCGTTCAAGTGCAAGTTCATTCTCTTCCACCAAGGGACCGGAGGTAAGTGACGCTTTTTTTAAAAGAAAAAACTGTCTATATTCAAGCTGAAATCGGACCACGAGACCTATATTTTTGTAAAACCTCCTTCTCTAAAACGGCGTTCCCTCATGCAACGCAAGTGTGCGGCTAGTATATTGCCGCAGTATGGAAGTACAACACCGATTTATGTTTTAGTGAATTCTGACAATGTCTCTTCAAAGTAACTTAGGGGAAAATACTTCCCATAGAAATACACAATCAAAACCGCACGGTTATCTCTATACCTCCCCTTACAGGAATCAGGATACCGGGCAGGTTCAAGAGGCTGGCGTTAGTTGCAGAACGAAAAGTAGTGGCAGCCAAAGTCAGCAGGAACAGGGAGATCAAATAGAAAATGGGGGGTAAGCGACCGTTTAGAATTCTTTCTATTTCTCACCTGGCCATGTTTAATAAAAGGCTCTAATCACATGCTAGTACGCGTCTACACAAGAACTAAAGGAAATTATCATATCTCTTAGTACGCGCACTGTGATTGATCAATTTTGCGGGCCGTATTCTACTGTACGGCCCGCTATATTTTTAAGTTTCCTTCCCGCGCGCCCAATTAACCTCAGAGATATAATAAATATCTTACTAACTTCGTTTTTCTTGGTCCGAACAGTACGTTACGGATCCTTCCTTCGCGCATGGGCCGCAAATCAACGGGAAAAAAACTCGGTCCGTAATTTAAATTAGGGACCGGGAAAAAGAAGGTTAGTAAGAGGTATTTACGAGACTATATCTTTTTTAGGCAAACGAAGCAAACAACTTCATCGACCCGCCGTTAAAGGTGTGCCGACCGGAAAGGCCATCAGCAGAGAACACAAACCGGGCTTGCATATATTGATCGAGGGGCCATCGACGAAGACGGTCCATCGGAAGGAAGTGAGGAGACCAAGAGGTTGGAGACGTCCACGATTGGATGGTTACTGATGAGTCCGTTGAGCCTTCTAGTCCATAAACATACAGGCGCTTGGATTCCGTTTCGCCGATAGCTCTGCAACCCTACTTTCCTCTTGCGTTTGCAGAATGTAATGAGAGGCCACTTGACTTTAACTTTGACCTATTTCTTCTCGATAATTTGGCTTTGTCCACACGTATCAGAGGCAGGGGTTCGCCTGAAGACGAAGCAACAAATGACCCTGAAGAGCAGCAACCCGTTCATTTTGAAAACGCTGAGGAAGCCATCAGGTATTGTCGCGAAAGGCTGGAGAGTGGGTGGAAGGTGGTTAGAGCCAACGATGAACGCAGAAACCAGGGTCAAGTTCGTTTGTCACACTCACAGGTGGACAAGTGGAAATTGTTTCAAAAGGACGGTGACCGTATTTCCAAAGCCTTACGAAGCGGCCAGGACGATTTTGACTCGAATTTACACTTGGTTCGTATGGACAGCTTAGTAAGAATGAGTTTTCATACTTTATTTTGAAAGCCGATTTCAATATAAAAAACAGGTAATAATTGCCTTTGTCACGTTTACAATTCGAGTTCAGTCAGTGTTGTATTTAAAATAGACCGTCTCCTTCTTCGGCTAAGAGTTCGCGAACATGATTGCCACGTACTTAACATGATGTCCCGGATGTGATAATCGCAACGCCGTTCTACTCTGTAGCCAAACCGTTTCCCCGGGAGTAAGAGGCAATCTATCCATATTTAGGGCTACGCGCACAGTTATTTTACCCGTACCGTACACAGAAACGCTCTATCGTAAGGTGTGTAACAATTGAGTTAGCAGTGATCCGATGAGTGAGGCAAAGTCCCGAACCATATGATTTAAAGTTATCCCTGGTTCGAAGCTGTTTCGACCGCAAAACAGTTTTTTTCTCAAAATCGGTTTAGAGTAGAGTGAGAGCAGCGTTAACCCATGGTCCAAAAATGGCCATTAAATCAACTTTTTTTCAGGCAATATAGGCCAGGAAAATGTCTTTTACGATATTCTAGAACGGAAAAAGGCCTTTCTAAGCTACAAAAACAACCAGTTCAAACAGTCGAAAAAATTTACATTTTTCCATGGTTTTGGTCCAAAAATGGCCAGTTTTGCCAACTTTTCTGTTTAGTCAATATGGACCAGGAAAATGTCTTTACGATATTCTAAACCAAAAAATGGCCTTTCTGGGCTATAAAAACGACAAGTTCAAAAAGTCGAAAAATTGACATTTTTCCAAACGGGTTAACCCATGGTTATGGTCCAAAAGTGGCCATTTTTGTCAACTTTTTTTTTTAGACAATATAGGCCAGGAAAATGTCTTTCACGATAATCTAGAACAAAAAAACACCTTTCTAGGCTTTAACGACAGGAAGTTCAAAAAGCAAAAAAAGGGAAATTTTTCCAAACGGGTTATCTTATGGTTTTGGTCCGAAAATGGCCAATTTTGCCAACTTTTCCCTTTAGTCAATATGGGCCAGGAAAATGCCTTTACGATATTCTAAAACGAATAAAGGCCTTTCAAGGCTATAAAAAAAAAAGTTCAAAAAGAGGATAAAATTGACTTTTTTCCAAAAGGGTTAGCCCAGGGTTTTGGTTAAAAAATGGCCATTTTTTCACCTTTTCTTTAAACACTATAGGCCAGGAAAATGTCGTTTGCGATATTCTAGAACGATAAAACGCCTTTCTAGGCTATAAAAACAACAAGTTCAAAAAGTCGAAAAATTGGCATTTTTTTGGTTTTCGTCCAAAAATGATCATGTTTTCAACTTTTCTTTTTAGGCAATGTAAGCAACAAAAATGACTCTTACGATATTCTAGAACGAAAAAACGCCTTTCTAGGCTACGATAACAACAAGTTAAGAAAGTCGGAAAATTGAAATTTTTCCAAAGGGGTTAACCCATGGTTTTGGTCCAAAAGTGGCCATTTTTACACCCTTTTTCTTAGGCACTATAAGCCAGGAAAATGTCTTTTGCGGTATTCTAGAACAAAAAAAAAAAACGCCTGTCTAGGCTATATAAACAACAAGTTCAAAAAGTACTAAATATAAAGGGGTTTACTCATGTTTTTAGTCCAAAAATGGCCATTTTTTCAACTTTTTTTTTGTAGGCAATATAGGCCAAAAAAATGTCTTTTACGATATTCTAGAACGGAAAAAGGCCTTTCTAAGCTACAAAAACAACCAGTTCAAACAGTCGAAAAAATTTACATTTTTCCATGGTTTTGGTCCAAAAATGGCCAGTTTTGCCAACTTTTCTGTTTAGTCAATATGGGCCAGGAAAATGTCTTTACGATATTCTAAAACAAAAAATGGCCTTTCTGGGCTATAAAAACGACAAGTTCAAAAAGTCGAAAAATTGACATTTTTCCAAACGGGTTAACCCATGGTTTTGGTTCAAAAATGGCCATTTTTGTCAACTTTTTTTTTTAGGCAATATAGGCCAGGAAAATGCCTTTTAGGTTATTCTAGAACGAAAAAAGGCCTTTCTAGGCTAAAAAAACAACAAGTAAAAAAAGTCGAAAAAAGTGACATTTTTCTAAAGGGGTTAACTTATGGTTTTTGTACAAAAATGGCAATTTTTGCAAAGTTTTTTTTAGGCAATATAGGCCAGAGAAATGTCTTTTACGATATTCTAAAACAAAAAAAGACCTTTCTAGACTACAAAAACAACAAGTTTAAAAAGTCGAAAAATTGACATTTTTTCAAAGGGGTTAACCCGTGGTTATGGTCCAAAAATGCCCAATTTTTCAACTTTTTTAAGGGAACATAGGTCCGGAAAATGTTTCTACGATATTCTAAAACGAAAAAAGGCCTTTCTAGGCTATGAAAACAACAAGTTTAAAAAGTCCAAAAAATTGACATTTTTCCAAAGGGTTTAACCTATGGTTTTTATCCAAAAATGGAAATTTTTGCCAACTTTTTTACTCATGCAATATAGGCCAGCAAAATGTCTTTTACGATATTCTAGAACGAAAAAAGGCCTTTCTTGTGCATAAAGAAAGCAATTTAAAAAAGTCGAAGAAATTGAATTATTTTAAAGGGGCTAAATCATGGTTTTAGTCCAAAAATGCCCATTTTTTCAACTTTCTTTTTCAGGTAATATAGGCCAGGAAAATGTTTTTTAGGATTTTCTAGAACGAAAAAAGGCCTTTCTAGGTTATAAAAATAACAAGTTCAAAAAGTGGAAAAAATTGACATTTTTCCAAGGGAAAAGTTAACCCATGGTTTTTATCCAAAAATGGCCATTTTTTGAAGTTTTTTTTTCAGGCAATATAGGCCAGCAAAATGTCTTTTACGATATTCTAGAACGAAAAAAGGCCTTTCTAGGCTATAAAAACCACAAGTTCAAAAAGAAGAGAAAATTGACATTTTTTCAAAGGGGTTAATGTATGGTTTTGGTCAAAAATGGCCATTTTTGCCAACTTTGTTTCTTAGGCAATATAGGCCAGGAAAATGTCTTTTACGATATTTTAAAACGAAAAAAGGCCCTCCTGGCTATAAAAACGACAAGTTCAAAAAGTGGAAAAATTGACATTTTTCAAAAAGGTTAACCCAGGGTTTTGGTCCAAAACTGGCCATTTTTCAACTTTTTTTTCAGGCAATATAGGCTGGGAAAATGTCTTTTAGGACATTCTAGAACGAAAAAAGGCCTTTCTAGGCTATAAAAGCAACAATTTCAAACAGTGGAAAAAATTGACATTTTTCCAAAGGGGTTAACAAATGGTTTTTATCCAAAAATGGCCATTTCTTCAACTTATTCTAAAACGAAAAAAGGCCTTTCTAGGCTATGAAAACAACAAGTTTAAAAAGTCCAAAAAATTGACATTTTTCCAAAGGGTTTAACCTATGGTTTTTATCCAAAAATGGAAATTTTTGCCAACTTTTTTACTCAGGCAGTATAGGCAAGCAAAATGTCTTTTACGATATTCTAGAACCAAAAAAAGTTGAAACAAGTTCAAAAAGACGAGAAAATTAACATTTTTTCAAAGAGGTTAACGTACGGTTTTGCTCCAAAAATGACCATTTTTGCCAACTTTTTTTTAGGCAATATAGGCCAGGAAAATGCCTTTTACGATATTCTAAAACGAAAAAAGGCCTTTGTAGGCTATAAAAACGACAAGTTCAAAAAGTCGAAAAATTGACATTTTTCAAAGAGTTTAACCCATGGTTTTGGTCCAAAAATACCAACTATTTCAACTTTTTTCAGGAAATATAGGCCTGGAAAATGTCTTTTGCGTTATTCTAAAACGAAAAAAGGCCTTTCTAGGGTTAAAAAAAAAACATGTTCAAAAAGTCGAAAAAATTGGCATTTTTCCAAAGGGGTTAGCTCATGGTTTTCGTCCAAATATGGCCATTTTTTCAACTTTTTTTTCAGGCAATATAGGCCAGGAAAATGTCTTTTACGATATTCTAGAACGAAAAAAGGCCTTTCTAGGCTATAAAAGCAACAACTTCAAAAAGTCGAAAAAATTGACATTTTTTCAAAGGGGTTAACACGTGGTTTTGGTCGAAAAATGGCAATTTTTGCCAACTTTTATTTTTAAGGCAATATAGGCGAGGAAAATGTGTTTTACGATATTCTAGAACAATTCTAAAAACGTCTTTCTAGGCTTTATAGACAAGAAGTTCAAAAAGCGGAAAAATTGACATTTTTCGAAAGGGGTTAACCCGTGGTTTGTATCCAAAAATGGCCATTTCTTTAACTTTTTTTTTTCAGGCAGTATAGGCAATCAAAATGTCTTTTACGATATTCTAGAACGAAAAAAGTTCAAACAAGTTCAAAAAGACGAGAAAATTGACACTTTTTCAAAGAGGTTAACGTATGGTTTTGGTTCAAAAATGGTCATTTTTTCAACTTTTTTTTTCAGGCAATATAGGCCAGGAAAATGTCTTTTTCGATATTCTAGAACAAAAAAAATCTTTCTAGGCTATGAAAACAACAAGTTAAAAAATTTGAAAAACTGATTTTTTTCAAAAGGGGTTAACCCATGGTTTTGGTCCAAAAAAGGCTATTTTTCACTTTTTTTTAGGCAACATAAGCCAAGAAAATGTTTTTACAATATTCTAGAACGAACAAACGCCTTTCTATGCTATAAAAACAACAACTTCAGAAAGTCGAAAAATTGACTTTTTTTTCATAAGGGTTAACCCATGGTTTTGGTCAAAAAATGGCCATTTTTTAAACTTTTTTTTTTAGGCATAAAAGCCAGAAAAATGACTTTTACAATAAGCTAGAACGAAAAAACGCCTTTTTAGGCTATAAAAGCAACAAGTTTCAAAAGTCGAAAAATTGACATTTTTTTCAAAGGGGTTAACCCATGGTTTTGGTCCAAAAATGGCCATTTTGTGAACTTTTTTTTTAGTCAATATAGGCCAAAAAAATGTCTTTTACGATATTCAAGAACGAAAAAACGCCTTTTTAGGCTATAAAAACAATAAGTTCAAAAATTTGCAAAAATTGACTTTTTCCCATAGTTTTGGTTAAAAAATGGCCATTTTTCAAATTTTTATTTTTTGCAATATAGGGCCGGAAAATGTGTTTTACGATATTCGAGGAAAAAAACGCTTTTCTAGGCTATGAAAACAACCCGTTCAAAACGTCGAAAAATTGACATTTTTCAAAAGAGGTTAACTCATGGTTAACTCATGGTTTTGGTCCCACTATAGGCCAGGAAAATGTCTTTTGTGATATTCTAGAACAAAAAAACGCCTTTCTAGGCTATAAAAACAACAAGTTCAAAAAGCCGAAAAATTGGCATTTTTTCAAAGGGGTTAACCCCTGGTTTTCGTCCAAAAATGGTCATTTTTCCCACTTTTTTTAAGGCAATATAGGCCAGAAAAATGACTCTTACGATGTTCAAGCACGAAAAAACGCCTTTGTAGGCTATAAAAACAACACGTTCAAAAAGTAAAAAAATAGACATTTTTCCAAAGGGGTTAACCCATGGTTTTAGTCAAAAAAATGACCTTTTTAAAACTTCTTTTGTTAGGCAATATAGCCCAGGGAAATGTCTTTTACGATATTCTATAACGAAAAAACGCGTTTCTTGGCTATAAAGACAAGAAATTTGAAAAGTCGAAAAATTGACATTTTTCCAAAGGGGTTAACCCATGGTTTAGCTCCGAAAACGGCCATTTTTCCAGGTTTTGTTTTAGGCATTATAGGCCAGGAAAATGTCTTCTGCAATATTCTAGAACGAAAAAAGGCCTTTCTGGAATATAAAAACAACAAGTTGAAAAAGTCAAAAAATTGACATTTTCCCAAAAGGGTTAACCCATCGTTTTGGTCGAAAAAATAGCCATTTTTTAAACTTTTTTTTATGTAATATAGCCCAGGATGATGCATTTTCCGATATTCCAGAACGATAAAACTTCTTTCTACGCCATAAAAACAACAAGTTTTAAAAGTGGAAAAATTGATTTTTTCCAATGGTTTTGGTCCGACAATGGCTATTTTTCCAACTTTTTTAAGTAATAAAGGCCAGGGAAATGTTATTTACGATAATCCAGAACGAAGAAACGCCTTTCTAAGCCATAAAAGCAACGAGTTCAAAAAGTCGAAAAACTGACATTTTTCCAAAGGGGTGAACCCTTGGTTTTGGTCCAAAAATAGCCATTTTTTAAAATTTGTTTTGGCAATATAGGCCAGGAAAATGTCTTACGATATTCTAAAACGAGAAAACGCCTTTCTAGGCTATAAAAACAACACGTTGAAAAGGTCGCCGCCGTTCTGCATTCTGATTTGGCAGAAAAACACAAACGTTTTCTGGCACCAATCAGAAGTCAGAACGGTGGCGACCGTTTGAAACTGGTCTGGTAAGACATTGTGCCCTGGGGCTCTTCTAGCCGTTGTTTACTTTTCATCGTGCTTTATTTTCCCGCCCGTTTAGACTTTTTCTCGACCCCACTATCCACCCCTGGGTCTCCGAGGATGGAATAACCCCAATCACTAAAGTGAATATCAAAATTTGAAAGGATTTACCCTTACAGGGGTAATTTTTTGTCCTTTATAACCAAAATAAAATCTCAAGAAGGTAAAAGTTTTAAGCAATTCACTCTCAAAGAGTAATAAATGTCAACGAATCACCCTAAAGAAAAAGAGTGAATTGCGCCAAAAACACACCCTCACAAATTTCCAGATAAAATAACCCTTATCACTTTCCCAAATATAAGAATTTCAAAACATTTACCCTTACAAGAAGAATTTCTTGTCAATTGTCACCAAAAGAAAATTTCAAAAACGTGAAAATTTTAAGAAATTTACCATTAAAGAGTAAAAATTGTCAACGAATAATCCTAACCCAAAAAGTAAAAATTGCAAAAAAAACGCCCCCGCTGCTTTCCAGATAAAAAAACCACAAACACCGGAATAAATATAAAAATGTAAAAGATTCACCCTTCCAAGAAAAATTTTCCGACCATTTGCAAAAAATAAAATGTCAACAGGGGCAAAATTTTAAGCAATTCACCCTAAAACGATGAAAAATGTAAACGAATAACCCTAAAGGAAACAAAAAAAAGTTAAACTTTCACCCAAACCACAACCTTACTCCTAACCCTAACCCTAACCCTAAACCCAAACCCAACCCCAACCCCAACCCTAGACCTAACCCTAAACCCACACCCAACCCCAAACCCAACCCTAAACCTAACCCTAACCCTAACCCTAACCCTAACCCTAACCCCTAACCCTAACCCTAACCCTAACCCTAACCCTAACCCTAACCCTAACCCTAACATAAACCCTAGCGAAAAAGCCACGTTAGCTCAAGACCCTTGTATAATTTTGCATTTTCTGACAGGGTCGCACGTATTTAGCATCGTTACTGCAGTGATTTCCTCGTATTTATTATTTTTTGCAAGGTCACACTTGAGTCCAAACCCTAACCCTAACATCCACCCTGGCGAAAAAGCCACGTTAGCTCAAAACCCTTGTATAATTTGGCATTTTCTGACAGGGTCGCACGTATTTAGCACAAAATCCGTAACCCCAGAGACAGTTTGGAGTCGCGGGACGCTGATCTCGCGCCCCGAGAGCCCAACGTCATCAAAAATGGCAAAAAATGAGAAAAACGTGGAAAAATGGACAAATCCCGCGAAATCCGATCCCTAAACCCGTATCCCGCATCCCGTCCCGAAAGACAATGATGATCCCGTCACCCTATCCCGCGTCCCCTAACCCTAACCCGCATCGCGCGCCCAAAATCCCCAAAACAGCAAAGTTAAGGCTCATCCCGCAACCCTAACCCGTATCCCGCGACCCTGACCCGCGACCAAGCCGCGGCTAACCCGCGGTCATAGGGTTAGCTTCGAGTCAAGTTTGCTTGCGGTTAGGGTCAAGGGTTAGTTGGGAAAACTACTTCTGTGACAGCCTTTTGGCCGTCGATCCCACGTACCCGGCCCAGAGTCCAGTCCGGGTCCGGAACGGCCAAAAAAAAAACATGGCGGCCGCTACACTTTGCCCGCTTTTTCCCTGTCAGCGCCCTTCGCTCTAAGTAAAGCACTGTCCGACTGGACTTCTACAATCCTTTCATCGTCGCAAACGCTACAACAACCCTCTAAGTCAACAGAAGATCGCGCGTGTCTGCACTTCTAGTTTTCCTAAGATCGATGGTCACTTTGTTGGCCAGCTCGCTCAAATTAAATCGACGCTTTCCTGGGCCAAGCGAGTCCCAAAAATCGGGCCAAACGAGGCTTTCTCCTTCCTGTCCTACTTGCCTCGGGCTTGCTGTCACGCAGCGGCTGACGGCAAGCCCCGAAATACGGCCTTTTGTCACCTCATGAATTATTCATGAGCCACCGAATATTTTTCGACAGGGAAACCCCGGCCCCCCAAAAGCCAGAAAATATTATAAGTCTAAAAGCAGGTCGCTTCTCGGCAACTACGTCAAGCCAGCAGGCAAGGGCAGGCCGCAAAACTCACGCTGACATAGTTCTCGACAAGAAACCTGCCTTAGACTTGCCGCCTGGATCGATCTGAACTTGATGCACAACCTTCACTACGAGCGCTCAAACAGCGCTGTTGTGCTTTACAAGGCTCAGAACATCCCTCAGTTCTTCGAGGGATGCTGTTGACTTGCGGGTTTCCGGACTTAATGATGTCCTTCCACCACCAGGCGGCGCAAACTTTGCTCCAAACACGGTCAATATTTTATTTACAATCCCGCAATCCCGCCATATTCTTGAACCTTCCCTCGGCTGATACGTCACTCAACGTCACAATACGGCGCCCAGTCCCGCTCTGTTCAGTGCAAAAAAACATGGCCGACGCATCGTGCCAACCTGTTAAGACTGAATTTTCCTGATTTCTCGCCTGCTCAAGACGCCAGGACGGAGTAAACGAGCGCTGCAGGGCAAGGTGAGCTTCCGAAAAGCTTGTTTTCTAACGTTTTTGCATCATTCCCACACTTTTGCCACGTTTTTAGTTGAAATTAGGCAAGGGTTGAAATTTCCACCAAAAAACCCTTGAAGGGTTGGTTGGTGTTTTATCAAAACCACCCTTCTGTACTAACCCTAACATAAACCCTAGCGAAAAAGCCACGTTAGCTCAAGACCCTTGTATAATTTTGCATTTTCTGACAGGGTCGCACGTATTTAGCATCGTTACTGCAGTGATTTCCTCGTATTTATTATTTTTTGCAAGGTCACACTTGAGTCCAAACCCTAACCCTAACATCCACCCTGGCGAAAAAGCCACGTTAGCTCAAAACCCTTGTATAATTTGGCATTTTCTGACAGGGTCGCACGTATTTAGCACAAAATCCGTAACCCCAGAGACAGTTTGGAGTCGCGGGACGCTGATCTCGCGCCCCGAGAGCCCAACGTCATCAAAAATGGCAAAAAATGAGAAAAACGTGGAAAAATGGACAAATCCCGCGAAATCCGATCCCTAAACCCGTATCCCGCATCCCGTCCCGAAAGACAATGATGATCCCGTCACCCTATCCCGCGTCCCCTAACCCTAACCCGCATCGCGCGCCCAAAATCCCCAAAACAGCAAAGTTAAGGCTCATCCCGCAACCCTAACCCGTATCCCGCGACCCTGACCCGCGACCAAGCCGCGGCTAACCCGCGGTCATAGGGTTAGCTTCGAGTCAAGTTTGCTTGCGGTTAGGGTCAAGGGTTAGTTGGGAAAACTACTTCTGTGACAGCCTTTTGGCCGTCGATCCCACGTACCCGGCCCAGAGTCCAGTCCGGGTCCGGAACGGCCAAAAAAAAAACATGGCGGCCGCTACACTTTGCCCGCTTTTTCCCTGTCAGCGCCCTTCGCTCTAAGTAAAGCACTGTCCGACTGGACTTCTACAATCCTTTCATCGTCGCAAACGCTACAACAACCCTCTAAGTCAACAGAAGATCGCGCGTGTCTGCACTTCTAGTTTTCCTAAGATCGATGGTCACTTTGTTGGCCAGCTCGCTCAAATTAAATCGACGCTTTCCTGGGCCAAGCGAGTCCCAAAAATCGGGCCAAACGAGGCTTTCTCCTTCCTGTCCTACTTGCCTCGGGCTTGCTGTCACGCAGCGGCTGACGGCAAGCCCCGAAATACGGCCTTTTGTCACCTCATGAATTATTCATGAGCCACCGAATATTTTTCGACAGGGAAACCCCGGCCCCCCAAAAGCCAGAAAATATTATAAGTCTAAAAGCAGGTCGCTTCTCGGCAACTACGTCAAGCCAGCAGGCAAGGGCAGGCCGCAAAACTCACGCTGACATAGTTCTCGACAAGAAACCTGCCTTAGACTTGCCGCCTGGATCGATCTGAACTTGATGCACAACCTTCACTACGAGCGCTCAAACAGCGCTGTTGTGCTTTACAAGGCTCAGAACATCCCTCAGTTCTTCGAGGGATGCTGTTGACTTGCGGGTTTCCGGACTTAATGATGTCCTTCCACCACCAGGCGGCGCAAACTTTGCTCCAAACACGGTCAATATTTTATTTACAATCCCGCAATCCCGCCATATTCTTGAACCTTCCCTCGGCTGATACGTCACTCAACGTCACAATACGGCGCCCAGTCCCGCTCTGTTCAGTGCAAAAAAACATGGCCGACGCATCGTGCCAACCTGTTAAGACTGAATTTTCCTGATTTCTCGCCTGCTCAAGACGCCAGGACGGAGTAAACGAGCGCTGCAGGGCAAGGTGAGCTTCCGAAAAGCTTGTTTTCTAACGTTTTTGCATCATTCCCACACTTTTGCCACGTTTTTAGTTGAAATTAGGCAAGGGTTGAAATTTCCACCAAAAAACCCTTGAAGGGTTGGTTGGTGTTTTATCAAAACCACCCTTCTGTACTAACCCTAACATAAACCCTAGCGAAAAAGCCACGTTAGCTCAAGACCCTTGTATAATTTTGCA